>OU015497.1:158709996-159079970 GCA_907164885.2 Dolomedes plantarius | reverse complement strand
ATCACAACGAATTATGTAGTTGTTGACTATATTACGTTTAACATTTGATGTAAAGCTGTATTCCAATTAGATAGACGGTTTATGTTAAAGTCGTATAAATCTTTTTTATCGAATATGCGAAAAGATATTGTTCCATTTGACAAAGTGAGGGTTACATCCAAAAAGTTGATTTCATTTTTGGAGTTTTGTTCGGTCTTAGTTAGTTTTATATTAGCTGGATAAAAAGTAGGAGCAAAGTTACAGTTAACCTCGTGAGCAATGAAAATGTCATCTACGTATCTAAAGAAAGCTATATTTTGTAAAAGTGAAGATTTAGATTCAAAATAAAATAAATATAAATCTGCCAAATAGGACGATGATCCACCCCCATTGGCAGTCCAAATGTCTGAATATAATAAGTTGTACCATTAAATAAATAATTTTCAAACAATATGATACGAAGTGTATTTTTAAAAAGAGTAAAAGTAATATATTCTTGTAAATCAAACCTGTGAAAAAACTCAATTAGAATTGAAAAAAGAAAAGTAGTGTCTATATTATTGAATAGGTCTACTACGTCATAAGATTCTATTAGTTCTATATCGTTTAAAGTTTTGATTTTTGATATTAATTGTAAGCTATTAGTGATTATATTGGATCCAAATTTTTTTATTTAATGAAAAGATTTTTTAAAACTGGTATTATCAATTTATTAGCATAAGTTATGTAGGTACCGAAACCAACAGTTACTGGTCGAAAGGTAATAGGTTTTTTGTGGAATTTGGGAATTGCAACAAGGTAGGGAAAGGAGAAGGAATAAAGATTTATATTAATTTTTTTATGCAGTTTAACTAAACGTCGTTTCAGAGACAACTCATCAAATGCATATGGTTCGTAAAGTCTATTATTTGAATAAAATTTTTTTACAATTTGAATATAATAATATTTGCAAATAAATGAATAATTAGATGCCACCTTGTCAACATAACTAATTACCAGTTTATTTTGTAGTCCCTTTATAGAGGTCATACTTGGACTATTGAAATATGTTCTAGAACCCTTTAAGGCCAATTCATAACTTTTAGAAAAGTGATTGAGGTTTTTTGTTTCCATTTTATAAATGCCTCCAAAGGCAAATTATATTTTAAAAGCATTTTTTTCAATGAAGGTGGTGAGGTTCTTATTGAAGGTTATTTCTATGTCTTTAAAACAATTATATCTAAACTTAGTACCCATTTGTATTGCATCACGTAGGTTTTTGTTCGATACTATCTGGACATTACCCGTTATGACATGGTTATGATCTGGATTAATATATTTTGACATTGATTTATGATGACAATCACACTGATAAACTGTGTTTAAGTTTTTTGAATTTAGATTATAATTAAATATTTTACGACTAATTGGTATATTATAAGAGTATGTAACTTTAGGTTGTATTTTACAAGGTAAGTCAGACATAGAATCCTTAAATATTTTATTTATTGGTATGGAATTAAAGGCATTGTTTTTAAATTGTATAACTATGTATTCTGTTTTTATAGGTTGCATTGCTGCAGAAAGATCTATTCCTAATTTTTAGCTCTAATTTTAAAGGTTTCTAATATTGTAAAATAGTGTTGTAAATATGAAGGTTCGAAGAGGCTTTTATATTTAGGATCTATTACATATTGCCATAGTTTGTTTAACCATCGTTTTTAATATTGTATATTTTACATTTTATCCAATTAAATTTTACAGAAGTTTCAGACAACAAATCCCTATTTAGTTCTAAAAAAAGGTTTTTATGTTTTTGTATGTTAAGTTTGTTACTACCATTACCGCGTCGCTGTCTCCGCTTTAGGGAGAATTTTGGATCTACTTGTATTGAGATGTAGTCCTGAGTGTTTAGATAGCCTAAAGTATTTTCGTTTTTCGTTTTACCAAAACATGAAGTATTCAGGCCGAAGGGATAAAGTGTGTTAAATTGCGAGATGTGCATACTCTCCCACCATAAACGAAGTCTATCCTTTGGAACTATGTCCAAAATGAAATCAACTTTTTGGATGTAACCCTCACTTTGTCAAATGGAACAATATCTTTTCGCATATTCGATAAAAAAGATTTATACGACTTTAACATAAACCGTCTATCTAATTGGAATACAGCTTTACATCAAAATGTTAAACGTAATATAGTCAACAACTACATAATTCGTTGTGATAGACTGTGTGATTCTAGGATTGAAATGAATAAAAGAGTTAAAAAATTCATTGAACTGGCTGTACAGGCGGGTTATCCGGCTGGCTTTCTGGTGGATATACTGAGGCGTTGTTTTGGGCGCGTGGATGTCCTTGGGCACTTGGACTTGGAGGTATAGAGTTTTTGTCTGCTGTTTTGAATTTTAAAGATTTATGGTTTATAAAATGTGGTGTTTTATAATGGTAGTGTAATTTTTCAATGTATTGTGGAATTTCAGTGCTTTTTCTTATATTTATAATTACTGTTTTTAGTAAGGTAGTTTTTAGAGATCATCTTATGACATTATGTCACTTTATCTTATTATAGTATATAACTTCTACTTAAATGTCTAACTTTTTCTATTTATTGTCTTAAACCCTTTTGAAAAGTTTTAATTTTCTAATTGATGTATGACGAATGCTGGGAAAGTTTTAGCTATGTAAAAAGATCTTTTAACCAGGATAGAGGGGTCTTAATCCCCCTCACGTCTTTTTAAATACATCAATTTCCGTTTTTGTTTCAAAAATTTCCTTTTTGCTTCAAAACTTCACTATCCTTTTTAGCTTATCTTGGTGTATCATTATTGTTTTAATTATATCTTATATAGTATTGTCTAATAATTGCAGCTTAGCGCATATTGACAATATACATATTAATGCCTATATTTATAATGTATTGGTTTTGGTGCAACACATGCTTTAATTATTTTAGTTATATATGTTCTGTCTAAACATTGCAAAAGCTACGCGCATTTTGGACGGAATTGCTATAATTTATTGCTATAATTTAATTCTAATTGGGGTACACCATATGAGTTATGTCCATATACGCTCCCTAGCTCGTCATACAATTTTCTTTAACTTATTTTCTATATAAAAAATAAAAAAGTAAAATAAAAAATCACAAAATTAGTTAAAAATTAGCCAAGTTGATATTAATCCACAACATGTTTAGCAATGGTACTGCTGTAGTGATGTCATGATTACAACTTCGTAATGTAGTTTTTTCACGTAGAAGACTTACGGAATGGATTGATTGCGGAATGCGCCTATTGAACATGGACTTGATTAGAAGCTAGATTTCTTTCTATTAACTTATCATGAACAAGTACACTGAAAGGTATCAAGCGACTGGCAAAGCGGTTGAATTACATTCACCCGATGCCCGGAGTGTCAATGTTGGGGATTTGAACACTTCGTTAGCCCGTAACCCAGGTTTGATTACTTCTTTTTTTTGCTAAAGCTCCTAGTGTGGTAAATACAACATGTGCTAACAAAAAAAACCGTAATAGACATTAGTGTTCCTAATTTTAAATTTAATTATTACTCACATTATCGTAATATACGTACTTTCAGGTTCAAAAGATGTACAAATCCACGCTGTAAAACTTGTCCTTTTGCAAACCTAAACCAGTTGGGTACTAATACTAGAAATAAAGTGTTTTGTAAAGTATATAACTGTATCTATTGTTTAAAGTGTAAAGAGTGTAGTCAGGCCTATATAGGTCAACATCAAATAAACTACACATCAGACTAAATTTGCATAGAAGCAACATTAATAATAAAAAAGATCCTTCTTTCGAGATGTTACACTTCAGGTCACACAGTTTTACATCAATCGAAGTTAGTATTTTGGACATAGTTCCAAAGGATAGACTTCGTTTATGGTGGGAGAGTATGCACATCTCGCAATTTAACACACTTTATCCCTTCGGCCTGAATACTTCATGTTTTGGTAAAACGAAAAACGAAAATACTTTAGGCTATCTAAACACTCAGGACTACATCTCAATACAAGTAGATCCAAAATTCTCCCTAAAGCGGAGACAGCGACGCGGTAATGGTAGTAACAAACTTAACATACAAAAACATAAAAACCTTTTTTTAGAACTAAATAGGGATTTGTTGTCTGAAACTTCTGTAAAATTTAATTGGATAAAATGTAAAATATACAATATTAAAAAACGATGGTTAAACAAACTATGGCAATATGTAATAGATCCTAAATATAAAAGCCTCTTCGAACCTTCATATTTACAACACTATTTTACAATATTAGAAACCTTTAAAATTAGAGCTAAAAAATTAGGAATAGATCTTTCTGCAGCAATGCAACCTATAAAAACAGAATACATAGTTATACAATTTAAAAACAATGCCTTTAATTCCATACCAATAAATAAAATATTTAAGGATTCTATGTCTGACTTACCTTGTAAAATACAACCTAAAGTTACATACTCTTATAATATACCAATTAGTCGTAAAATATTTAATTATAATCTAAATTCAAAAAACTTAAACACAGTTTATCAGTGTGATTGTCATCATAAATCAATGTCAAAATATATTAATCCAGATCATAACCATGTCATAACGGGTAATGTCCAGATAGTATCGAACAAAAACCTACGTGATGCAATACAAATGGGTACTAAGTTTAGATATAATTGTTTTAAAGACATAGAAATAACCTTCAATAAGAACCTCACCACCTTCATTGAAAAAAATGCTTTAAAATATAATTTGCCTTTGGAGGCATTTATAAAATGGAAACAAAAAACCTCAATCACTTTTCTAAAAAGTTATGAATTGGCCTTAAAGGGTTCTAGAACATATTTCAATAGTCCAAGTATGACCTCTATAAAGGGACTACAAAATAAACTGGTAATTAGTTATGTTGACAAGGTGGCATCTAATTATTCATTTATTTGCAAATATTATTATATTCAAATTGTAAAAAAATTTTATTCAAATAATAGACTTTACGAACCATATGCATTTGATGAGTTGTCTCTGAAACGACGTTTAGTTAAACTGCATAAAAAAATTAATATAAATCTTTATTCCTTCTCCTTTCCCTACCTTGTTGCAATTCCCAAATTCCACAAAAAACCTATTACCTTTCGACCAGTAACTGTTGGTTTCGGTACCTACATAACTTATGCTAATAAATTGATAATACCAGTTTTAAAAAATCTTTTCATTAAAATAAAAAAATTTGGATCCAATATAATCACTAATAGCTTACAATTAATATCAAAAATCAAAAATTTAAACGATATAGAACTAATAGAATCTTATGACGTAGTAGACCTATTCAATAATATAGACACTACTTTTCTTTTTTCAATTCTAATTGAGTTTTTTCACAGGTTTGATTTACAAGAATATATTACTTTTACTCTTTTTAAAAATACACTTCGTATCATATTGTTTGAAAATTATTTATTTAATGGTACAACTTATTATATTCAGACATTTGGACTGCCAATGGGGGGTGGATCATCGTCCTATTTGGCAGATTTATATTTATTTTATTTTGAATCTAAATCTTCACTTTTACAAAATATAGCTTTCTTTAGATACGTAGATGACATTTTCATTGCTCACGAGGTTAACTGTAACTTTGCTCCTACTTTTTATCCAGCTAATATAAAACTAACTAAGACCGAACAAAACTCCAAAAATGAAATCAACTTTTTGGATGTAACCCTCACTTTGTCAAATGGAACAATATCTTTTCGCATATTCGATAAAAAAGATTTATACGACTTTAACATAAACCGTCTATCTAATTGGAATACAGCTTACATCAAAATGTTAAACGTAATATAGTCAACAACTACATAATTCGTTGTGATAGACTGTGTGATTCTAGGATTGAAATGAATAAAAGAGTTAAAAAATTCATTGAACTGGCTGTACAGGCGGGTTATCCGGCTGGCTTTCTGGTGGATATACTGAGGCGTTGTTTTGGGCGCGTGGATGTCCTTGGGCACTTGGACTTGGAGGTATAGAGTTTTTGTCTGCTGTTTTGAATTTTAAAGATTTAATGGTTTTATAAAATGTGGTGTTTTATAATGGTAGTGTAATTTTTCAATGTATTGTGGAATTTTCAGTGCTTTTTCTTATATTTATAATTACTGTTTTTAGTAAGGTAGTTTTTAGAGATCATCTTATGACATTATGTCACTTTATCTTATTATAGTATATAACTTCTACTTAAATGTCTAACTTTTTCTATTTATTGTCTTAAACCCTTTTGAAAAGTTTTAAATTTTCTAATTGATGTATGACGAATGCTGGGAAAGTTTTAGCTATGTAAAAAGATCTTTTAACCAGGATAGAGGGGTCTTAATCCCCCTCACGTCTTTTTAAATACATCAATTTCCGTTTTTGTTTCAAAAATTTCCTTTTTGCTTCAAACTTCACTATCCTTTTTAGCTTATCTTGGTGTATCATTTATTGTTTTAATTATATCTTTCTTATATATATATATATATATATATATATATTCTTTTTCGGAAACGGCTAGTTAAAAAATGTTGTTACACTTATAGATACGAAAAACCGTAAACAAAATTTGTGAAAAAAATATATTCCGATCGCGCATTCACTTTGAAATATTGAAAAATAGGAAAATAAATTCTTTTCAGCAGTTTTTCCAAAAGCTCCACTATAACACATTTCAATTGCAATAGTTCACAATGTATAGTAACAGGTTGTTAAAAGATAGGAAAACATTTATATATATTTTTTTAAAACATTTTTTGTACAAAGAAAACATTCAAAAGTACCATTTTTAAAAAAATGTATTTTTATAAGATTGCTGCAAATGCTGTTTTTACTACAATTTTTACTTTCGTCGTTTCTATTATGCCTCATTATTGATTGTTGAACTCAAACACATTGAAGGCAGATTTTGAAGAAAATTCCGGCATAGCTGACCTTCACAACAGGGTGCTTCTTATGTAGCTATCTCTAGCTTTAGTACCACTCATACTTTGGCTAGTTTCGGTGACAAGTTTAAAGCAACTCTCCACAGTTTGGGTGTGACATGGAAATCTATTGAAGTCTGAAATCAATGGTCCTCCAGTTTTGATCATTTCTTTTATTTCTTCATCCGGTACATTCCTTAGCAAAGGTGGTGGAGTGACATTACAAACAATCCACTTAATCATGTCAACGTAATCGATCGCTTCGAAGTCAAGTATTGGCACTCTGAAGTCTCTAATTGTTTTCCCCTTGCAATTTACATGAGCTTTGAGAACTCGACGTAATCCCAGTTCTCTTAGATGATGTCTTTCGTACATATCCATAGCCACAATTAAATTTTCGGGGTGTGCAAAATATTAGTTTCGTTCTATTACTGGGTCGGTTATTTTTCGTAAATGTTAAGGAAGTCATCGTGTTAATCTTATTGCCTCGAACACAATCTTAGAACCTTCAGAAAAATAACCACTTGCTTTGATCCGGAATCACAGTGGCATGTAACACTGCAAAACGAAGTACACCAGCTGCTTCAGTTCATCAGAGGGGTTTTCTTCTCTGACATATAGTCTGAGTACTCTATTTGCTGATATTACCCATCGTGAATGTGCTAATGGACCTGGTTCTCGAGCTGCCAAATCAGCTGGGCATTGGCCAAATTTGATTGCTGCGTAAATATAGGAACAGTACAGTCAATAGGTAAAAAGTCTGGCACAGTAAGTTTTATACAGGATCTCCTTTTTCGACCAACTTCACCACTAAAGGATGATGGTCCTGCAGATACTCCGTCCAAGTGATGAAAAAGATGTCTGAATGGTAGCTCGTTGAATTGTAGGAGGCAAATACACCATTTCAGTGATCTACCAACTTTTAGCTCGATTTGACGAATGACACCATTTATCCATCCAGTGTTAGTGCCCGTACCGTCACTTCCAGTTAAATCGAGCTCCTCCAGAAAAATATTCAGTTTAGCCAAATGTGTAACAATTGCCACAGAAATGTCTTTAGAAAGCCCAGTAGTGGGTGAAACACGGTAAAGGTATTTTGAGCCTGGTTCTTGAACCAGGGAATAATGTTATTCTTTTTGGATCCGACGATAACATTTAGAACCAACCATTTCAATCATCACAATCTCATCCTTCCTGCCATCGAAGTAAAGACCACGTAAAGGTTCATTAATAGCTTTGGACTACAAATTATGTCTGTTGGTAATTTTTCTCTTCTCACTTTGTTCTTGTCGACAACATGAGACAAGTCTTAATCGTTTATGATGCCAAAGTCTTGGAGCACACTATACGTCACAGCTGTAACGCGGTCCGATACCCCATACCGATCAATTGTCAGAGTTGTTGCTTTAAGTTTTATCCTCGTTTGCCAGGGCTTAGATGTTTTCAGTTTTCTCTCATCTGGTTCGAAACGCTCATCTCTTTCAGCGTCACTCTTATTGTTTAATTCATCCTGTTCATTTTCGTGCTGCTCATGCTCAGTGGTTTCTTTGCATTTATACCCACTTTCACTCGAAGTACTTGCACCTTGGTTTATTTTATAGTAATCAGCCAACAATGTATTTCTACGTCGCCATTTCTCCAATTTGTGTGTTTCCAGTACGTCTACAGACACTGTTTTGCCCAAATTGTACTTTGACGATATATGAATCTCAGTTCAAGAACTGGTATCTTATTGTCTTTTCGCACTGACACTTTATACTTCTTGGATACACACACATATCCGGGTTTTTCTTACAAGTACGTTCCAAAAAAATAAGGTAATTACATGTGGCTACATCCAAAAGAAACGTGGAAGAACGCCTTATTGCAATCCTTCAAAATACGACTTTTTTGCTAGTTTTTAAGGCAATGCGCGAATAGTTAACATTGAATAATCAAGAGTTTTAATTTTTTTCACGTATTATTGGCTTTAACCTACGCAACCTAAATTTTAAGCTAAAATTAAAGCTTTTCAAATTTCAAACGTTTGAGGGTTTCAAAAATTTGGAAAAAAAACCTTCATTTTCTTATTTTTTTCAAAACTATGAAGTGAATGCGCTATCGGAACATATTATCTGTTCACAAATTTTTTTTACGGTTTTTCTTATCTATAAGTGTAACCACTTTTTTCAATTAGACGTTTCCGAGAAAAAATAAAAATGATATTTCGGCCCACCCTAATATATATATATATATCTTCCCTTAATACCTTTGGTCGGAAATGTCCACTTTCGTGTGACGTGCGTTACCGTCCGTTTTGCATGTACGCAATAAATCAAATTGGAAGCTTTTTAATTGCAAAACAAACAATTTATTTGGCAGCGTTAGAGTATGACCGCTCTCTTTCGTTGCACTTCTACATCTCCTCTCTTTTACACGTTACCAGCGCTCACAGCGCCATCTCACCACACTTGGCGAACAAATAGCGTTAACATTCGGGCATCCTGATATTTCAATTGCCCACAATTGTGAATCAATGTAAATATACTAAACAAACTTATTTAAACAATTTAAAAAACTTTTAACTTGAAAAGATTAATTCTAACTTAAAACCCATTTTTTACGATAAACAGAAATTTAGTACACAATTATACAAAAATTTATGACAACTTGATGAAAATATTTTTTTTAAAACACAACATAATAAACAATTTAAGTATACTAATAGCATTTTTAAAAATATATATATATATATATATATACATATTTCTTCAAAAGAATATTGAAGTTAGTGTTCTATTTTCAAATTTTATGAGTCGTCATATTTTTTTCATAAATGCAGTTAAATAGTTCTTTATAGTTCAACATGAGTCCATGATCAAATTAAAGGAAAGTACAGTCAAACCCGCTTAATGGAATATCGGTTAAAAGAATATCCCGTTTAATGTAATAAATTTTCAATGTACTAAACCGTAGTAATTTGTTTCTGTGTTAAATTTCCCGGTTAATGGAATATATTGTTTTGAAGTTATCCCGCTTAAAGGAATAATTTTTAGCCATGATGATATCGATCTTTTTCTATTTCGCACACTTCTTTTCAGAATTTTTTTCTGATAAGGTCAATAATGAATGTGCAGTAACTGAATGTCTTTCAAAGCAATTTTGTCACCTCGCAGAAAGTGTTCAATCTCAGGAAATGGGGATTTCTTCGATTTTGAAGGGCAATTCATCGTTGTTGCTGTTTTTGCTAGGTGTAAAATCCCTTCCAGTTAAATACGAAGTGAATTCAAAAGCATGGATGACTGCTAATTTCTTTCAAAACTGGTTAGTGTCATTTGACAATGAGATGAATAAGATGAAAAGAAAAGCTATCCTTTTTATCGATAATTGTCAAGCCCACAAAGTCGACGTAAGACTAGAAAATGTAGCACTTAATTTTTTGCCTCCGAATACTACAGCTATTTTACAGCCAATGGACCAGGGAATTATATCATTTTTTAAGAGGAATTATAGAAAAGAAATCGTTAAAAAGATCATAGCTTGCATAGATGATACTAGTGGATTTTCTATCCATAGCTCAACTAGTAAAATTATTACGAACATTTCAATTCTTACAGCTGTTCATATGATGAACAAATCATGGAATATTTCCTCTGACGCAGTTAAAAGTTGTTTCGTAAAATGTAAATTTTCAACAGACGTAACAAATGATGAATTAAATGATGAATCTATTACAAGCGCAAATGATTTACCACCAGAAGGAATGACAGAAGAAAAATTTTCCAATTTTGTAAACTTCGATAGTGACTTGGTAGAATGTGGTGAAACTTCAGACCCTCAATTTGATCAAAGCGAAGTCGATAAAAATTAATTTCATGAAGAATGTACCATCACATGTTCCGTCACATGTTGAAGTTAATAACGCTTGTGATATTATAAGACGTTTCTTGAAAACGAAGATAAATGCAGACTTTCATTTATTTTATAAACTAGAAAATCAAATAACAGATTTGCTGCATTCACAGAACAGTAAACAGTCTAAAATATCCGACTTCTTTAGCAACAAATAAGTAAGTAACATTGTAATTATTTTTAAAAAATTAAGGGAAATTTGCATATTCTACAATAAAATTAGACCATTTTTCATCAATTTTCTAAATTTTAATGTGTTTAAATTGTTTCTTACTTTTAATTAATAATTGTTTGTTAATTATAATAGTTTAAATATGCCTATGGTTTAGGTAATTTTTAATGCTTTCTAGGTTTACCTGTAACTTTAAACATTGTGGGCGTGTCAATGTGATCCCGGATAATGCAATATCCCGCTTATTAGAATAATTTTTCGTGGCAAATTGGCTATTCCATTAAGCGGGCTCGTATGTAATTTATATTACCTTAATTCTTCGTCTGTTTTAACGTGAAGGTTTCCTGAATTCTATCTGGGTGGACCAGAAGTCTCCTCATCTTCGGATTCGTCTTCTAGATTACGCCAAGTTCTCCATTTTGTCGACAATACTATTCAAATTGGTGGTAGGTGCGGGAAGACCCTCTGTCACCGCTGATTTGCTTGGACAGTCCGAATTCATTGGCAAGGTGTCTAAGAGCTTTTAAGACGTGCTGGGTGGAAGTATTCTTTACGGGATTAAGCCTGGTGAATCTAGATAATTTGTCACTTGCCAGAATCAAATCTTGGTTAAATCCAGTGCAGATGTTGGTCTTATAAACATCATCATGTTTATTATCTTCAGCTCTTAAACTCCTATGGTCAGTATGCATTATCTTAGCATAAACATGGCTTAGCCTCTCAGTGTTAACATCCACCGGAGAATGTTTATCTTCTATAATATAATTCTCTATAGTCTTATTATTTACTTTATCCTTGGTTTTTCTTTTGAAGCAGTCTTGCACATCGGCAATGAATATACAATTTTCTTAAACACTTCCCTTGCCGATACATCAACTGACATCAGACAAATGTTCACCCGGTCTACCATCTTGGTTACTCAAAGAATCTAAACACGCATTTTTCACGTGTTATACTTCTCTCAGTCATTGGGCCATCACTTTTTTAAGGAATAATCTCGAGTACATACATCGTCAACGATATCACTGACAACATTTTCACTGTCTTTGTGGGAATTAGTATTGTTCAAATTCTTCTTTTGTATACTTGTATTCACATTTAATTGTACATTTTTGTTACAGATATCCTCACTCACAGAATGCGCATGCAAACTCGCAGATTTCGTATTTCTTTCTGTCTTGTAAACAACTTCTTTGAAATTTTCGTTCCTTGAAATTTTAGAGTTACTGATTTTTGAATCCTTGTTATTTAAATAATTTATTTCCGTTTCTAATGTACATTTATCTATTACTTCTGCTTTACGATGTTTTGATTTTCTTTCATCGTTATATTCTGATCCCCATTATTTATAACTGGAATAATCGATTTACCCTCATTAACTTCTTACAATGCATCTAAGTTATCTTCTTTACCTTTAATAATTATTAATTCTTTATTTATTTCTTCTGATTTTGCTTTTACAAAGTTTATACTATTATTCCCAACTTGCATATCTTCGACCGATTTTAGTTTCACGCGTGATTCAGTTTAACCGGAATCCATTTCAAGAAAACGGAAATCTCTACTATACCCAACATACAAACTTTTGCCTACGGCTGCATAAGCAATGTAAGATAAATCAAAAAGCGTTCTCCCTACCAATAAATCAACCGGCCGCATTTGATTTGGGACAATTAGAACAGAAACATCCTTCGCGATTACGTCATCAATCTGAATATCAACTATCACCGCTCCTGTACTGTTAACGTTTATCATCGTGATCCGACAAATCATTATCTTGTAGAACTAATCATAACTGTAGAACCACCTCTTACTTACATCTAGTTTATTGTAACATTAAAATCTTGGTTAAATGGCAATTTCTCGAAATATGCCCATATAGATTACATGAAATACACTTGCGAATGGACCTATCGTACTCAATAATTGACATATCATTGGATTTGTTACCATTTTTATTATCTGGTTTATTCGACTCAACACTCTTATAATTGCGGGAATCTATCTTAGGATTATTACGGTAATAACTTTTGGATTCATCATAATATTCAATGTTCTTAAATTCATTTTTTGCGATTTTAATTTCCAAGCGCACATTTTCGTATTCGACAAATTTACCTGCCAACTCGTTTGCATTTACAAATTTCGGCCAAGAATTGACAAAATGTTCCAGTATTACATTTGACACGCGTTTCTTTAATTAATCAGTTATAAAAGGTTCTTTTAAATAGACAAATCGATAACGTTTAAATCAGCTAACCATTCATTAAAATAATTTCGCAGATCAAAAACGCAATCTTCCCATGTACTTTATGAATCTTTTACATGATTTATTTATTTCTGTCTGAATTTTTCGGGACTCAACTTAAACCGTCTTAATAACAAGGTTTTAGCAAATGCATAATCATTAGCTTTTTGTTCATCTTCCCTGGCGATGAGTTCGGTGAATTCGTAAGGTAAAAGTCCTAACAGATGGGATACATAATCTTCTTCTTTAATACCTATACGTTTAGCTTGCCGTTCAAACAATATTAAATAAGATGTGATATTACCGTCATTTAAGCTAAATTGTTGCAATAAAGTCCGAAGTTCAAAGTTACTTTTGTTTACTTCTGAGACTCGAACAGTTTCATTCTGTCCTCCCAAGGATCTATTAGTAGCTTCGATTTTAAGTTTTTCTAATTCAAAAGCTGTTTCAGCTTCCACTTTTTGCCGTTCAGCTTCAAGTTGTTCTCGTTCATAAGCTCTTTCAGCTTCAAGTTTTTCCCGTTCATAAACTATTTCTTCATTCTTAAGCCTAGTATCTATAATACTTTCAAATGAGTTTTTAGCGAATTGTTCATCATAATCTTTGCTTTGGCAAATAATTTTCTTCAATTCCGATACCGTACTATCAGTTGAGACTACATTACCGAGATTAAGCTCCCTCGCTAATTCGATCAAATAAATTTTTCTGCCCTTGCTTATTTTTGCTACTTATAAATACTTTAACGAAAAATAATATATTTCCTTCTCAAATATATACATCATTAAACAAACCTCGTCGTTATATTCCGGTGTGGTGCGTAGGGGGATATCCCTCTTCTGAATTGTTCTCTACACTTTAATACCTTTGGTCGGAAATGTCCAATTTCGTGTGAACGTTCGTTACCGTCCGTTTTGAGTGTACGTAAAAAATCAAATTGGAAGCTTTTTAATTGTAAAACAAGAAATTTTTTGACATTGCTTAAGCATGACCGCTCTATTTCGTTTCTCTTATACATCTCCTCTCTTTTTCACGTTACTAGCGCTCACAGCGCCATCTCACCACACTTGGCGAGCAAATGGTGTTAACAATATATATATATATATATATATATACGTCAGAATATAAAATATGGGGGGGGGGCGATCGCGCGACCTTAAAACAGGATTTTAGTTATTAAATATAGGATTAAAAATTTAAAAGTCTGTGAGATCAAATAAGCGGCATAAGGCATTGCAGTGAAGATAGGATTAATGGATTCTACTTAATTCAATTCCGAAGAACCACATGGGAGAATTTTAAGTAGACGGATTAGCTTTGGAGAGTTGGCGCTAAGAAAATGCTCAGTTTAGCAAAAAGATCATCCGGCATGACATCACGCATAAGTAATGACCGTCACTAAGCGTTGGTTTAAGGTTGAAACAAAGAAAATCTTCAGAGCCATGGATAACTAGGGAATGGAAAGGACGTGTGCGGTAGGCGCACAGATTTAAATTGGGTGCGGTATTGGGAATTAGTCTGATGGAACTGAGTAATTAATTGGAAGTTAATAAAAGATGTTTGTAAAATCCATTGGACTGTTCTATGGATACTGTTTCAACATCTTGATGGAGTTTTAAGGTTTGATATGTCCTCGCCACCGGACCACTGCTGACTGCATGATGATTCCAAAGACGTCGAAATTACGTAAATTGATCGGGCGTGAAGCACCAACGTCCAATATATATATATATATATATATATATATATATATATATATATATATATATATATATATTATATTATATATATATACCGTGTGGCCATAATTAAACTGACAGTGCTCACAGTGTTCTGTAGCGCTATCTATTTGCGAGAATGACGCCACATTTTGTAGGAAGATTAAACAAGACGGGGGACGAAGGATTCCCCGAAAAGATAAATTAGTTCCAAAAGTCACCGCTAGGGGAATTTTGGTGTAATAGAAAATAGAGTATTAACAAATGCAAATTAATACGGAATAAAATTACCTTTTATTATGCACATTTTCTTATTTAGTTCAAGTGCAATATGGCAACACTTTTAAAAAAGCGTAAAATCTACATAAACACCGATAAAGTCTCGTGATCTGCAATATCACATACGCTGAGCAGAAGAAGAAGTTCTTTATTCAAATTTCACGTTACATCCATTGGCACAGTGCCAGCTGCTTGGGTTTTAAAAGGCAATGTGTTACGTTTCGAATCAATCGGATTGAAAGTTTATGTACAATGTCTCCTTCTTTAGTCGAGCGTGCATTACTGGTCAAATTCTTTTACCTCAACCAGTGCAACGCGTCAGCCGCTCTTCGTGCTTTTAGAACGCACAAAAAATGCGTAAAGATGACGGTCCTGTGTCAGTTAATGGACTAAAAGCAATGGTTGCGACGTTTGAGAAAACAGGTTCTCTGAAGGTTCAGTCAGGCAGAGGACGAAAAGCAGAGTTGCCACGGCGATTGTCGATAGAGGACCAGACAATATTGCTGCCACATCTAGCGCTCGTGGATTAGCTCGGAATATGGATATGCCTTACAGTACGGTATGGAAAATCTTACGAAAGATTATCAACTTCTATCCGTACAAGATCAGCCGTGTACAGGAGTTACTGTACCCCGACCATGATAAGCGATTGACTTTTGCTCTCACCTTTCTTGCCAGAATGGAGGTGGATGATGCTTGGCCGTGGAAAATCTTATGGGGAGACGAGGCCCACTTTTACCTGCATGGAACTGTGAATACCCAGAACTGCCGAATTTGGGATGACAAATCACCACATGCAGTCACAGAAATTCCCTTACATTCACCAAAGGTAACTGTTTGGTGTGGGTTCACAGCGGAATTTATCGTAGGTCCATTCTTCTATGAGAACATTACCCCGACAGGACCGGAAACCTGTTCTGTTACCGGTGAGAAATATCGCCACATGTTGAACAGCTTTGTCATTCCGGCACTTCAGCAAAGACAATGCCTCGGGGAAATCATTCTCATGCAAGATGGAGCCCCTCCACACGTTGCTGTACGGGTGCAACAGCTGCTACGACAGAAATTATCGACAGAAAGAGTCATTAGCCGCTACTTTCCAACTGCATGGCCACCTCGGTCGCCTGATCTTACCCCATGCGACTTCTGGCTATGGGGTTACCTTAAGTCCAAGGTCTATCAAGGAGTGGTCCAGGACCTGGCTACGTTGAAGGATAACATATCACGGACTGTACGGGAGATTCCTGCAGACATGTTACTTTCTGCTGTTGTGCATACTGTGCACAGAATGCAATATGTGGTCCACAACAACGGCAGCCACATTGAACCTCATTTGAATGCAAAATAAAAGGTAATTTCCGTATTCATTTGCATTTGTTAACACTCTATTTTCTATTACACAGCGCCAAATATTCCCCTAGCGGTGACTTTTGGAACTAATTTATTTTTTTCGCGGAATCCTTCGTCCCCCGTCTTGTTTAATCTTCCTACAAAATGTGGCGTCATTCTCGCAAATAGATCGCGCTACAGAACACTGTGAGCACTGTCAGTTTAATTATGGCCACCCGGTATATATATATGTATATATATATATATATATATATATATATATATATATATTATATATATATATATACACTTATTTAGCAGAGCTTAGAGCATCAGGAATTAAATGAAGTCATCACTTAAGAAAGATTTTGTTAAGTTTCCCTATAGAGACTTATAAACATGAGACTAGAATGTCAATACCAATTTAGATCTGAGAGCTTTATTTAAAATTGAATAAAAATGTGAGTCAAATTAACTAGTAGGTAGAATTAGATTAACACGTCTTTCGTTTGAAATGCTAAATTTGATTTATAACTGCATTCAGACGTATTTAACGTTATATCACCTTGATTTAGAAAATAAATATTCATAACATGTTTGCTATTTTCTAGAAAATAAAAATCGACTAGGCATTTCAAAGTTTGTGGAATAATAATTACCATATCATTTAAGGAATCATATTAAATTGCGTTCAGATAACATTTATCTTAAGTGTATTAATATCTGGTGTTCTTTTGTATAGTATAAATGTTACTTAATTACCATAATTTCTTCAAAAGCTTCATAGCTGAGAAAATTTATAATTTTAACACGTCATATCTTACTTGCTGCAATAGCCTTGAATGGATGGTGGTGCTCTCTGTTCGCCAACTGATATTCTATGTTACATAAATACACACACACACACACACACACACACACACACACATATATATATATATATATATATATATATATATATATATATATATATATATATATATATATATATATGTATGCAAATACAAATTCCCGTGGATCCCCCTAGCCTCCCAGGGGACTGGTGTTCAGTCTACGGAAAACAGTTGCCTTTAAGCTAAATATGATCCAATACCTAGATCCTTAACGTGGAGAACAACGGAAAAGTGATTTTGTGGATTTGACATTTTTGCACAATTTTCAATGTTCTCTTTCTAACACCTTATTTTCTAAATATTCATGTTTTAAATAGTGTAGCATGTCTTTGTTTGAATTTATGTACAACTAATAAATATTTTGCTTTCATACCTACAAGTAAAGTTTGGTTTTCTTAGTTATCCTTCAATTTTAAGCACTAGTGTGTATGTAAATTACATGCACAGTAAAACGTCTTCTCCGGGTACCAGTATTTGACTGCCAACCATTAAAACGGCCAACTTTTTTCGGAACCGTATCTCTCTGTCTCTGTGTATGTGTGTGTATGTATATATATATGGGATGCCATCCATACAGCCCCATGCATGCCACTCTCATGTGGAGGGCGCCCCTGTAAGCCCCGGCGAGCGCCACCTAGTGGGCACCGCGAAGAACAGAAGAGATAGACGATGTTTTGCTTCCGACGAGCGTGCACGTGTCTGTGCCGCGTTGCTTGTTTTTCGCCCTTTTAGACGTTAGTTCCCCCTGTAAATAATGTCCCTCTTTAAATAAATGTTACATATGTTAACACTGTTTGTGATTATTCCCCCCCAAAACCCCACAGATGGGGGCTCTGGCCTCCTTTTACCCTTTAATCCACTAGATCACCTATGCATGCCGTATCATCTCTCCATTTGACGTGATAGTTTCAAAGACGTTTTCAGCTGATATTTACCGACTTTTCCTCAGACGTATAATTCGAGGGACTTACGTTTTTCATCTTTCTGACGTGACAAGGACTGAATTTTCGACTTGACGACCTTCGTTTCGATGTGAAGTATTCGGATTTACAACTTTTTGGATTATTCTGTTTAGAAGTCTGCATTCAGTGAGTACCATTTTTTTTTGTTGTGTCAATATGTGTTCAGTTTCACTAAACGATATTGTGCCAATCGCACAAGCACTCAGCTGTGCACCAACTAAAAGTATTAAATTATTGTTTTCGATTTTTTTGATGATACATTTGATCGTTCAGCCCGATCTAAATTACGCAATTTTCAGAATTTCCCTGCTACTTTCGATTTGAATTTCCGAAAGAAATCCATCCTTAAAATATATTCATTAAATGATTTTATCAATGATTTTATCAATATTCATTAAATGATTTTGTTGCTAATATTTTGCATATTGATTCCGACGTTTCTAAAGACAAACTATGTGATTCCTTTTTTGACGCACTTTCGAATTTAACTTCCTTTCAACCGATTTCTGACTTTGATGAGAATGACGAATTGGTGCCAAGTTCTTTCGCGCAGACACAACTATCACAGACGCCTGCTGCTCTCGCCACTGTTGAAAACGCTTATACGAATTACTTTCCGACGAAACCACAACAATCCGAAATTGACACTTCCGTTCCTTATTCTAATTTATGGCTTGTTTTGAGAGATGTTTCCTGTTCTATGCGAAAATTTACAGGTAACAATGCGTATACTATTCAAAGCTTTTTGCGCGATGTAGAGGATAATTTATCTCTTTTACCAGAATTAACAGATCAACATAAAGTGATTTTTGTCAAAACTAATCTTTCTGGATCCGCTAAATTATTTATTCAAAGACAACATAATCTAAACACTTAGAGTTCTTTAAAAGAAGCTTCAATTGAGGAGCTTGGCTCGAAAATTACGAGCGCTGACTTACATCGACAGTTGCGAAATCGAAAGTTAAAACCAAATGAATCTCTTACAGAATATTTAATTGCTCTTCGCGAGTTAGCATCGCAAGCCCTTGACTTTGCCGTGGACGACGCTAGTATAATTGAGTATTGCATAAATAATATTCCAGACGCTCCGTGTAATAAATTAATTTTGTATGGTTGTACTAACTTTACGAAATTCAAACAGAAACTCAAAATTTATGAAAAGATTTTGACAGAAATAGATTTACATCCTCAACTGACCATTTCGGTTCTAACTACATACCTCGTAAACGTGATGACGTGTATCATAAAATTTCAAACCCAAGACGTGAGATGAAACCATAAGCATTTCGTCCTCATGCTCAAAGTAAACAAATGTGCTATAATTGTTTTAATTTTAACCATTTATCTAAATTTTGTCCCGACAAATATCGCGGTCCAAAATGTATTTCTTGTGGAAATTTTGGGCACATTGCCGCAAATTGTTCAAAATCAACTGATTTACACACACAGAGAGAAACTAATGTTAATACGCTGAATTCAACTGCTTCAAATGTAATGTACAAGGATGTTACACTTAATCATGTCTCTTTCAACGCGTTAATCGACACAGGTTCGATGGCTACGATTATGTTAAAGCGAGCGTATACTAAAATTGGATCCCCTGTTCTTAATAACTCTAGTACATTGCTTACGGCTTTTGCCAATGGAAAAATTAAGCCGCTTGGTTCTTTCAAATCCCAAATTGTTATTGATGGTCAATTGTTTACCGCTGATATTTGTGTTGTTGACGATAATACTATGCCAGTAGATTTGATAATTGGTATGAATGTACTTGCACTGGCTGAATTCACTATCACTAAAGACGGACTTTCGATAATACCATAACATAAACCTTTAGATTTTGAAGCTATAGACGAAGACGTTACTCTTATTAGTGATATATTGGTAATAGATGTTTCTAGCCCTGACATAGGCCCTAGTGCTACTAAACAACAGAGAAATACCATTCAACACCTCGTGACCAATTATAAACCCCATAAAATCAAAACTACTAATATTGAAATGCATATACAAGTTGATACTTCGACTCCCATCTGCTACAGACCACGACGTTTACTATTTACTGAGAGAGATATTGTAGATAAACAAGTTAATACTTGGATTCAGGACGCCATAATAGAACCCTGTTCATCAGACTACTCGAGTCAGGTTGTTCTTGTTAAAAAGAAAGACGGAACCCCACGACTTTGCATTGACTATAGACAATTAAATAAACATATAGTTAAAGATCGATACCCTTTACCTCTCATTGATGACTTACTCGACAAACTTCAGAATGCTCGTGTTTTCAGTACTCTAGACCTTAAAAATGGATTTTTCCATGTTAATGTTCATAAAGACAGTCGACGTTATACTTCCTTCGTGACACATTCAGGTCAGTTTCAGTTTCTTAAAGTTCCCTTTGGTCTTTGTACATCACCTTCCGTATTTCAGCGATTTGTTAATACAGTCTTTAAAGATCTCATTTTATCAGGTCAGATATTGTTGTATATGAATGACTTAATCATTCCTTGGATGCATTCTTCTTCAGAAATCCACTGATGATAACTGTTTTCACCCTGTATATTTTGCAAGCAAATCTACATCCGACGCTGAGAAAAATTACTCAAGTTATGAACTCGAGATGTTAGCCGTAATTCATGGATTAATAAAATTTAGAGTGTATCTACTTGGTCAGCAATTTACAATAGTAACAGACTGTAACGCTTTCAAACTCACTATGAGCAAGCGCGATCTCAGTGCTAAAATTGCTCGATGGGCACTATTATTAGAAGATTACAATTATACAATTCAACATCGAACTGGAGCGAAGATGGCTCATGTTGATGCGCTAAGCCGCTATCCGACGATGCTCATTACCGCCGATTCACTGACTTTCGAAATACAAAATGCTCAGTCACACGACCCTAACATTCAAGCAGTTAAAGAATTTCTTAAGACTAAACAGTATCACGATTATTTTATCACGATTATTTGTTCTCTACAAGTTAGTTGACGGTTACGAAGTTCTAGTCGTTGCAGACTCAATGCAAGACGGTATTATTAGAGACGGTATTATTCACGAGAATGGACATTTTGCTAGTAAGAAAATTGAGGAGCAACTCAAACAACAGTTTTACATGCCTAATTTAAAAGATAAAATTGCCAGGTGTATTGCCAACTGTGTTCCATGCATCTTGACGAACCGCAAGTGTGGTAAACAAGAAGGACTACTACACCCTTTACCAAAAGAGGACACCCCACTCCATACATATCATGTCGATCACTTAGGTCCTCTCGCTACTTCTCCTAAACGATACAAATATATATTCGCCGTTATCGATAGTTTCACCAAATCTGTATGGCTTTACCCGACGAAATCAACTGACGCTGCAGAAGTACTCTCTAAATTAGAAATACAGAAACAAGTGTTTGGAAATCCCGTCCGTATTATTTCCGATCGAGGATCTGCTTTTTTATCTAATGCCTTTAAGGACTTTTGCGACCAGGAGAACATCCAACATTTGACTATAAACACTGGCCTTCCTCGCGCAAATGGACAGGTTGAACGTCTCAATTCTATAATCATTTCTGTTTTATCCAAATTGTCCATCCAAGATCCTACGAAGTGGTATACTCATGTGGCTGACGTTCAGCAAATTATTAACTCAACTTTCCAACGCAGCATTAAGACGACTCCTTTTGAACTGCTTTTCGGTACAAAAATGCGTGTCCGCAACAATCTCCAAATCAGACCTGTTGAATGCCGAAATACAAACTGAGTTTATAAATTCACGCGACGACCTCCGCAAAGACGCCAAACAACAGATTTTGAGAGTGCAAGACGAAAACCGTAAAACCTACAATCTACGACGAAAGTTACCTCTGAAGTTCAAGTTGCACGATCTTGTCGCCATAAAACGCACCCAATTTGGACCTCGTTTAAAACTCCATCCAAAGTTCCTCGGACCCTACAAGATCATAAAACTTAAGCCCAACGACACCTACGATGTTCAAAAGTGTGGACATTTCGACGGACCCTTGCATACCAGTACATGCATCGAGTTCATGAAACCGTGGACTCATAACTTTGCATAACCCGTTTGGACTAAGCATACTTTGACTTTTGAACTATGTTTTCATATTATTTTTTTTCTTTTTTCAGGAATCTTCATTAGCCAGGGTTCTTTTGCTGTTTAGATGTTACTACAATTAGTGTTATATTTTTCATTTTCTTTTCCAGCTCATTTTGCTAGTATTATAACCTATGTGTATTTCTTATAACTTTTATACTTTTTTTTTTCATTTCGTCATAATAAATTATCACCTGTATTTGTTTGTGCCCCTACCAGCATCTGGGGGCAGATGCTTTTTGTCGGATGGCCGATGTGGGATGCCATACATACAGCCCCATGCATGCCACTCTCATGTGGAGGTCGCCCCTGTAAGCCCCGGCGAGCGCCACCTAGTGGGCGCCGCGAAGAACAGAAGAGATAGACGATGTTTTGCTTCCGACGAGCGTGCACGTGTCTTCTTCCGCGTTGCTTGTTTTTCCCCCTTTTAAACGTTAGTTCCCCCTGTAAATAATGTCCCTCTTTAAATAAATGTTACATATGTTAACACTGTTTGTGATTATTCCCCCCAAAACCCCACATATATATATATATATATATATATATATATATATATATATATATATATATATATATATATATATATATATATATATATATATAGATAGATAGATAGATAGATAGAGAGAAAGAGACAGAGAGAGAGATCACTCCATTATAATCCAATTTTACGAAATATTCTAATGTTATACGTTATAGAAAATTTTCTGCGTTATAATATGAAATCTCCTTTTCCGTTTTCAAGAAAAAATCAAATTGTCATGCATACATAACATTCTATATTTCTGAATTATTCATATCACTTTCCATCCAGTGACGCTAATTTTGTTGTGCAACACATTGGAGGTTAAATACACTACCTGGATAAGATTATCGGTTCTTTTGTAAGTCATTTTGGTCTTTGAGTATATAAATTTAGTGGCGGGGATCTTTAAGGTAAGGATTTTGGAGGAATATGTTTAAGGTATGAATGTATTCACGGCTTCACTCGTATATTTTCAGTCGAAAGAGATGTTAATATTTGTCAGTGAATAACCAACAAATCGAATAACATTAAATAAACCCCTTTATAAATAAATACATTAATATATATATATATATATATATATATATATATATATATATATATATATATATATATATATTTATATATATATATATATTATTGTTGTCATCAGTCCTTTCTTTCTTTATTATCTATAACAGTGCTTTAAATTTTCCGGAACCTTGGAAATGTATTAAAACAGAAGGTAGCAAGACAACATTCAAGAATAAAATCGGGTTTTTTCTTTACCAGGTACAATCTTCGAACAGTTTTCAATGTTTTTATCTCACGCGCCGTACTGAAAGAGGTACCTATATGAGACAGAGTAAATTTACTAAATTTTGACAGAACATCCAAAAAGTATGAATAATTTATGAAGAAATTTGGGAATATATAAATTATTTTTTATAACTTCTGAATTTGAGTTTATGTAAAGTTTTGAATGCCAATTTCCAAACGTTGTTGCAGATTTCAGAATTTTACTAACACTAACTCTCAATGTAGCGGCATCTGAGTGCCATTATTCTGAACGTAAAAGTTTTTAAATTATGTATGAACAACAATAACTCAAGAGCGATTGAATGATTGAGCAGTAAATGATCCTGCAGAAATGACAATTTACGGTATTTAATCTCGACTTCGAAATAGTGACTTCGAAAATTATACATATTACATCACAAATTAGAATCAAATTTATTTACTTTTCGAATTTAAAGTTATGTAAAAAATTTGGTATTTAAAAAAAATAAATTCTTATGTTCCTCAAAATTTCCATTATTTTATTCAGTAGTCAATTTCTAATAGAGATACATTAATTGATGTAGAATTTCTGCAAAATTTTGGAAAGGTGCCGTTTATAAAACTTGCCTCAGGTGCCATAATGTATCGATTCGATCCTGACCCTGTTCGGAGCAAAACTTACAGACCCTGCCTCCTAATATGTACGTATCTGCATGTACATATCTACTCCTTTACATACTGTACCGTAACTTGGCCAATAAATCACACTTTCACTTTATAAAAGACATCAGGTAGCGTTTTCTTAACTTTATTTACGGCACAGAACACACACACACTATATACAACAGAATTATATACAAGAAGTAAAACACATCACCACACTCAAAAACATCTCTCAAGCGTCTCCCCTCTCACACGAGGGTAAAGACCTTCTCCCCACCAATTCTTTTCTTCTTGGCGCATGCGCTTAGAAACAGCTCGGGGGACTTAACACGCAGACTTTTTGGGGGTGAGATATAGTACGGTACAACTCCTCTCCTCCCCGAAGACTTTTCGAGCAGGTTGTTCTGCGAGAAAAGGTAGGGAAAAACAAAACACAGCGAAAGAAAACAGTGCAGTGCCAAGGCTGAAAGTTACAGTGGCAATACATAAACTTAAAATACCTTAAATGCTATAAGTAATAGAAATCATACATAACACAAAATTCAACATATACTAATAACAGGAAGAAATTATTATGGAATTAGTACAATAGTTTAATATTGTTTACAACAGAAACCTTCCTTTTCTACTATTTCTTTTCTTAGGCAAACAAAAACAAGCAAAACGAACAGTCTTTGCAAAAGTAAACTTCATAAAATAAACAAAATTAAACAGTGAGAAAGGATTTTTTTTTCGTTTAATCTGGCCATGGAACACGGCTAAGGCTATCAGCATTTTTGTGTAAAGTTCCTCGACGATGCACTACTTCATAATTGTATGGTTGAAGTCCTAATGCCCAACGCATTAATCTGGGGTTTGAGCTGGCATTTGTACTGAGCCACACTAATGGATTGTGGTCGGTTTGTATTTTGAATTTTTGTCCATCAAGATAACAATGCAGTTTCTTTACAGCCCAAACGATAGCGGCACATTCCTTCTCAGTGGTAGAATAACGTCTTTCCGTTTCAGAGAATTTCTTACTGAGAAACAGCACTGGATGTTCTTCTCCTTGGTCGTCCACCTGAGAAAGAACGATTCCCATTCCTAAATCGGAAGCATCGGTTTGAAGTAAAAATTCTCGACTAAAATCAGGTGCATATAAGACTGGTTGACAACTAAGAATCCTTTTTAATTCGTGAAAAGCAGACTCACACTCTGGCGACCAATTTATACACCCTCCTTTATTTTTTCCTTTCAAAGCTTCAGTTAAAGGTGCAGCAATTACCGAAAACATGGGAATATATCGGCGATAATAGCCGGCTAACCCAAGGAAAGCTCGTATTTCAGTTTTAGTAGATGGAGCTGGGAACTGTTTGATAGCCTGGACCTTTAACTCGGCAGGTCTTCTTTGGTTCTGTCCAATATAGTGTCCCAAATATTTGACATATTCTTGTGCAAACATACACTTTGAAGGTTTAATTGTTAGGTTTGATTTTGAAATTCTGTTTAGGACTTTATCTAAATGTTTAACGTGATCTTCCCAATCACTAGAAAAAATTGCTACATCATCTAAATATGGCACGGCGAATTCTTCACACCCTTGCAATAATTCAGCCATCATTTTGCTAAAAAAATACGGGGCATTCTTTAGCCCGAATGGCATTCGTAAAGGACGATAACTTCCAAAACTGGTAACAAATGCCGCCAATTTTTGCGATCTTTGACTGAGAGGTATCTGCCAGTACCCCTTGGCAAGGTCTAGGACAGTAATGAATTTCGCCGAAGAAACAAGTTCTACTCTTTCTTCGATGTTTGGGAGAGGAAAATATTCAGTCTTTGTGACTTCATTTAGCCTGCGATAGTCAATGCATGGTCTTGGATCTCTGCCTGGAACCTCTACAAGGATCATGGGAGATGTGTAATCAGATACTCCAACCTCAATGACTTTATATTGCAACATCTTTTCAATTTCGCATCTCAAAATTTCAGTCTGTCTGGGAGACATTCGATATGGTTTTGCTCTTACCGATTTATCATCTATTAATTCTATGTCATGTTCAACCAGATGTGTCATACCAGGCTTATTAGAAAAGGCTTTAGAATATTTTAATAAAAGATCCTGCAACTGCTGAATTTGACAGGATTCCA
This sequence comes from Dolomedes plantarius, assembly GCA_907164885.2. Lineage (NCBI taxonomy): Eukaryota > Metazoa > Arthropoda > Arachnida > Araneae > Dolomedidae > Dolomedes > Dolomedes plantarius. The sequence continues at coordinate 159,053,372 of OU015497.1, read as the reverse complement.
ATCTTTTCTCCAACTGACTCTCTTGGACAATATCAGCAAAATTAAAAATATTGGGATTTGACTCCATGCTTGGGAAATCAATGTAAAGCTCTGGTTGTTCAACAGCTTCGCTACAATCTAGAAAATTAATCAATTCTGGTCTCGAATGGTAGGGTTTCAAAAGGTTTACATGATAAATTTGGGACGTTTCTTTCTTGTTCGGCGTGCTGACGATGTAGTTAGTATCCGAAATCTTACTCAGAATCGTTCCTGGTCCGGTCCACTGGACTGCCAGCTTATTTGTTTTATTTGTAGCCAAAATGAGAACTAAATCTCCTTCTTTAAACTCTCTTTTCACAGCGTTCTTATCATACCACGTCTTCCGTTTACTTTGAACCTCTTCCATTTTTTCAACCGCAAGCTCTTGACATCTCTTAAGTCTATTTAGCAATTCAAAAACGTATTCGACAACTGTATTCTCAACTTCAGGCGGGTGCAACCAACTCTCATACAATAATGTCAGGGGAGTTCTCAGATTCTTGCCATGCACTAACTCCGCTGGTGTAAACCCTGTGCTTTCATGAGTTACAGTTCGTAATGCAAAGAGAGCTGAGTGAATATGTTGTTCCCAATCTGGTGCGGCTTCTAAGCAAAGAACTCGTAAAATACGCTTTATCGTACGATGGAAACGTTCTATGGGATTACTCTGAGGATGATAAACAGAGCTATGAGCAATCTTGATTCCAAATCGTGTCAAAAATTCCGTTGTAAGAGCACTCATGAAGGATGTTCCTTGGTCACATTGAATTTCCTTTGGAAACCCCATTCGGCTGAAAATTTGCAGTAAAGCATCTACAACAGATACTGAACTAATATCTGTGACAGCGACCGCATCCGGATATTTCGATGATAAACACATTGCAGTGATTATATATTTCTTCCCAGTAGGTGTAACAGGTAATGGTCCACACGCATCTACATTTATTTTAGAAAAAACTTCTTGAATAACAGGAATAATTTTCATTGGAGCTTTCTTTTTGTCATTTGGTTTTCCTGCTCTCTGACAAGCATCACAACTGCGTACATAATTTTCCACCTCTTGGAAACACTTTGGCCAGAAAAAACGTCTTGCCAAAATATCCTTGGTCTTTGTCACGCCGAGATGTGCTGAAGTACCTTCGTGGCATAGAGCTTTTAAACGCTCTCGATATTCTACAGGAATAATTAGTAATAGCCTTTGTTTTCCGGTTTTATCAAATTTTCTTTTTAACAGCAAGTTACCTTTCACGATATAAATTTCTTTGGACGTATCTGCAGATGAGGTTTCACCTGCCTTTTCAAACAATGGCTGCAAATCCTTGCATTGCTTCTGTGCAATAGCAAAAGTCTCCTTATCTACTTTCAAAAGTGAGAGGGAGGGATCATCCTCTTTTATACACGGAAGAAATGATTGATTCTTGTCCAACTCACTATCTTCCTGATGGACTGTTGCACTTTCTAATTCAGTTGTCGCTTCTTCTTTTTCTTCAAGCTCTCTTTGAAGCTGTTTTTGCCTTCTTGTCTGCATTGCATTCAACTGGCATGGGAGAACATTTTGTTCCTTCATGTCATTTAGCAAAGAAGCAGTTCTGTTTCCTAACAAATATCTGCCTTGATCTAATTCATCCCTAATTACTGCTGCCTTCGTGATAACAATTCCAAAGTCACCAACCAGTTTCACTTCAGCTAAGGGTAAACAGGTGGGAGCAAGATCTAAAGGTTGTTGTACCCATACATGTTCTCCAGTAAACATATTTGGAGTGATGTATTTTTGGCATACAATGTCTATACTTGCTCCAGAATCCCGTAAAATAGGCATGTCAAATCCATTTACTTGCCCCATCGTGGTATAGGGTAGCAAAAACTCGTCTTCGCCTCCTCCGATTCGATTTACGCTTGCAGCTGATTCCGGGATTTTCTTCAGTTTAGGGCACTGAGGTCTGATGTGCTGATAAGAGCCACATTCATAACATTGTGGTCGTCTTCTTTTTTCAAAAATTTCATCTCTTTTTGGCCATCTGGGTTGCTCTATCCTCTGTTGGCCTTCAGCTCTAGCCTGAGTGTTATTCTCTAACTTGTCTCTAGAGTCAGAAGCAAATTTCTGTTTGGACTTCGGAGCAAATCTTTCTTCAGTTTTGTTAAGATTATTTTTCTTTCTAACATTCCCTCTGACATTTTCATAAGCATCAAGTTTTGATGCCAAATCACTCGGAGAAATCATTTCCATCCATTCGTCAATAAAGTGATCACGAATTTCGACGGGAACACGGCGTTTTAATTGATCAGTTACCATTAATTTAAGTAACTGTTCAAAAGTTGAGATTCCTAAACCCTTCACCCACTCTCTGCAAAAATTTTCCAGTTCATACACATAGTCTCCCCATGTTGACTCGGCACCTCTCTGATGCTTAACAAATTTCTGGCGAAATTTTTCAGGACTAAGTTTGAACCTCTTCAGGAGCAAATTCTTGACATGCTCGTACTTTTTAGCGTCTTCTGCAGGTTCACGAGCTATCAACTCTGTTACATCATAGGGAAGCAATCCTAGAAGATGGGACACCCAATCTACAGACTCAATCTGTGCCCATTCAGCTTGTCTCTCAAAAAGTTGGAGGTACAAGCTAATATCGCTTTCTTTTTCATCAAACCTTTGAATCAATTGCCGGAGGTCAACTCTCGAACGGGAGGATTCACTACTAACTGGTCTTGCAACAGTTCCAAGTCTTAATTTTTCCAATTCAAATTCATGTTCTTTTCTCCTTTTCTGCTCCTCAAATTCTCGTTCTTCTCTCTTTTTCTTCTCCTCAAATTCTCGTTATTCTCTCTTTTTCTTCTCCTCAAATTCTCGCTCTTCTCTCCTTTTCTTCTCTTCTTCTCGTTCTTTCCTGCTGTCTATGATTACCGTAAGTTGTTCCATGACAAAATCTTCTTCATAATTTTTGCTCTCTATAATCAGGTTCTTGATGTCGGCAATTTTAAATTCAGCCCTTACTTCTAAACCTAATTCTTCAGCTAAAAGTTTTAGATCTTCTTTCTTTCCTCGACCAAGAAAAGCCATATTTGTAGGCAAATAGCTTCGTAGACTCAAAAAATTTAGGACTATTCAAACAGAAATCGAATTTACTGGCTCAAATAAAAAATGGCTAACTATAACTTTTGTCACTATCCCAAGTAGAACAACAGTAAATAGATTTACTTAAACTTAAAATAATTAAGTAAAGCTTTTTTTTTTTTTTTTTTTTAAAACGATATAAAATCTCAATTTAAGTAACTGACTTTACTTCTGTTTCAGAAACGTAACTAAAATGATTACTTTGGATTTCCTTGAAATCAATTATTCATACGTAACATAATATATTTTACACATGCAACACTCAATGCCAATTTCAAAATAATTAACACAATTAAATACACTTATTTAAAATATCTAAAATATTTCTATTTGAGCAATGATGCTCCACCTGTTAGCATGATATACATACAATTACGACAAATCTTAGATTTTAAAAAACTGTGCACTTCAGAACGTAAATATATATATATATATACACAAGAAATAATAATAGTTGGCATTGATGCCCCACGACACTTTAAAAAAAATCATACAAAATGAGCTTTGTGATGACTAACTTAGTTTCTTAATTTTTGCAATGATGCAATAACTCAATAGCATTGATACCCAATAAAACAAAACAAAAATATATATATATATATATTCTTTCAATAGAACAATGATGTTCGCATTAATACACCATCGCAATGATGCCAAGAATATAAACAAAAGTTTCAAATGAGCAATGATGCTTAAACATTTAATTAATTCAATGGCAATGATGCCCAAGGAAAAATACACTTAATATACATTTCTTTTCATCAGAACAATAAAAGCATTTTCACTTTTGCCACTGCAACAAACAGGAAACAAAAAATTGCTTGGCACTCACCGATCTTGCTTCTAAATCCAAACTCGCCCTTTCGAACGAAGGCAGGTATTCAGCTCACATCTGCATCGTCGGTGGATTTTGTACCACCGCTATCCACCATTTAAAGCTGTACCGTAACTTGGCCAATAAATCACACTTTCACTTTATAAAAGACATCAGGTAGCGTTTTCTTAACTTTATTTACGGCACAGAACACACACACACTATATACAACAGAATTATATACAAGAAGTAAAACACATCACCACACTCAAAAACATCTCTCAAGCGTCTCCCCTCTCACACGAGGGTAAAGACCTTCTCCCCACCAATTCTTTTCTTCTTGGCGTATGCGCTTAGAAACAGCTCGGGGGACTTAACACGCAGACTTTTTGGGGGTGAGATATAGTACGGTACAATACCTATATTGTGAGTTCAACATAAATTGAAACCCGGCGTCGACCATTTTGTAGGGAATATCCATTTTCATCGGGAAGTCAGGTGCGAGATGTGTCTTTGTTTCGGCTACGCATAATATAAATTTTACCCCTAAAAGAACATACGATTCCTGGAAGAAAACTTCTATTGAATTCAGTAAGCAAAAGCAATCGAAAGCCTATTCTATATGCATAATTTAAAGGAACATATTTTCATTAGAATAGGGTTCGCTGCCCGTCTACTTATTAAGATAGGGGAATAAGGACAAAGCCATATCCCTGTGTTCGGAGTTCTCGTATTTTGCATTCGTTTGTTTGTAAGATGTATTTCTATACAGAGTTTAATCTTAAAAATTTTTACGAGTTAAAGGAATTATCTTTGAGGTTGCCTTTCTTAGATGGGTGAAATATTTACGGAAAACTCTCTCGCTCTTACTTACTCTCTCTCTCTCTCTCTCTCTCTCTCTATATATATATATATATATATATATATATATATATATATATATATATATATATATATATATATATATATATATATATGTGTGTGTGTGTGTGTGTGTGTGTGTGTGTATGTATGTGTGTGTGCGTCGGTCGGTGTCATAGGCGAATTGATAAATCCAACTTATTGCAAAGATCGCTATGTGCCAGGCTAGTTTGACTTTGAAGGAAAGATACGTACATATAGAATAACCACACATAGAAATTAAACAACGCATAGCGATAGGAAAGAAACGGTATTGGACACAACACAAATAAAAGGAGGTACGAAAATCATACTCAATAAATGTTTGTAAATATTTACAGATACCTTCAACAATATTAAAAATGGGATATACTTTTAAAAATTGAATTTTAAAAAGTAAAAATTCGCATTGTTTAGTTATTTTGATACTATAACGATCTTCCTATAAAAACCATTTGAGAGTAAAAATAGATACAAAAATAGTATAAATGAAAAACAGAAAATTTGCTCTTCCACTTAAATAGACTTTGAAAAATGAATATTTTATTGAGTTTTTAAAGCTTTTGAAAATCAAGACATTATTTTTAATTGGAAATTATTTCTCTCAAATACCTCTCGCTAGAAAATTATCGGTCAATAGCATTGCTTTTCCTCCAATGCCCTTGAGCAGGGAGCGGCATAACATCATAATGTAGTGTTTCTTTTGTGTCTACATTTTTCTATTAAACAGTTATATTGTAAACTGTACTGCAGATATCAGATTCGTTATGGGATTCGAAAAACTGAATAATTCTATCATTCGGGCATTGTCACACCCCACTGTGTCAAAAATACTTTTTGTATTAACATAGCAGCAAGCCAAGAACATGCTTAAGATGACCGAAACCACATAGTGGCCGATATAATAAGATAAATAATAATTAAAATAGGAATTAATAGTGTTGAAACAGACTATGTTAACAATTTGGTGTAACAAGAAACTATACAACTAAAAAGAATTCTTGTGAAATGTCTATAATGTAGCCGATAGAAAAAATTTCTCAGTTCCTGATGAAATGATAAACACGTTTTTATATTTTGAAGCTTAAGTGCCTCATATAGAAATAAAAGTTTCGAAGAATCTTTTCAGATCAGAGGTCGTATCAGATGTCCTATTGTCAACTTATCTAAATTGAAGACACGCATTGAGCACCACATTCACAACGTCACCACTGATGCATCAGTGGGACAGCATGTCCCACTGATGCACCGGGACATGCTGTTTCTCGGTTTCAAATTGTGGCAGAAAACGGTATACCGCATATTGAACATTTCTAGCAGCTATTAGAAAGACGCTCCGTTTATATGAAAAAACTACGTCTTGAATTTCTACATTTTACTACAGAAAATCTCTTATAGTACTTATATTCTTGACTTACCTTCAACATAATACAATCACGAGGATTCAAAACCATACCTTAATACTTCAATATAATAAAACAAATTAATGTTTACCGAAAATATTTTCTTCTCCTTGCAGCACAACAAGGACCAATGAGGAACACCAATCGCAAATATGAGAGACACATTTTGGTACAAGATTTTTTAAAAGAAAGGAATGCACTAAAGGAACAAAATCGCCAAATTCTGAAGCACCCCCGCTGTAGACAATCTGAGATGCAAAATGTAGTGGTTGGCACGGGAAACAAGACGTTCATAAAAAACAAGTCAGAGGTGAAGAACGCATAATTATTTTACACTGGACACAAATTTTGGTGGCGGCGAGATGACCTGGGACGTAAAGTGTTGGAATCTTCCAGCGAAAGAGTACTTATCTCGCCGACTCGTAAAATGATATCGGCTGACGCACACGGTAGCCTTTAACATTACACAAAAACTATGTAGAAGAGATGAAACACAAACATGTTGTAGCCGTAATACCGAGGAACGAGATGAAGACCATTTCGTGAGAGTAAATGACACATTGGGGAGGTAAAACCACAGAGAGGAGAGGCATTGATGGACACACAGAACAGAGATGCGACGCATATTATTTTATTCCGGATTATTCTGCAGACAAATATTATTCAGCCAAACACAGGTACCTTTACAACTGAACACACACAATAGCAACGCCACCGGTCCTTTGCCGGGGCAGTCAGAAAGTAAACTTGCATCGTAGTATCATTGGAGCAATATGCGGACAACGGATGAGAGAACGCCGGTCAGAACAGCAAGAGAGTAAGGCAAGGAAGCAATGAAGCAGAGCGCGAAAATCCACTATCCCATATTTTAAACCGTGAGGGCGCTAACGTGACGATAGCTGTAAGCATTTCTTTAATTGGCCAGGGTCGATCATCTGACTTCACTACGTGAGCCATAATAATTCAAGATACCGAACATGCTATGCAAGGCGCGTGGTTTATGAATTATCCTGAAACATAGGCACCTGACTTTCAGCGCTTGGCTCAAGGGACAAACTAGCTAATTAATTCGTTTAATTGATGGTCGCAATTTGCAAAAAGGGACTGCCCTTTATTGAAAAGGGAATAGTTTAGAGCACGCGTTAAGTAAAAAATGGTGAAGCGAAACAGTTAATAATGGTGGGGTGTTATTATTATATTATATTTTATATATATATATATATATATATATTATATATATATATATATATCATATATATATATATATACTATATATATATACATATATATATATACATATATATATATATATATATATATATATATATATATATATATATATATATATATATATATATATATATATATGAAACATTCACTTTTTCTGTTTATCGATCAACTTTAGAATTTTGACAAATAAAGTGCAAGATAGAAATGAAATTTTTTTTTTAACATGATCGAATGTAAGAATCCTACATGAAGTTTCGTTTGTTCTGCAATAACTCAGGTAATTAAAGAGATTTCATATGTATACCAAACCAATATACATATGAAATCCAATGAATACAATTCATATGTATATGTGGCCAAAGTATTATACCAAGTAAAAGTGTTATGTTTGAACACGTCAAGAAAATAATTACTCTTAGGATATCAACGGATTATAGACAACTTCCTCATTTTTTTATATAAACTCATTAAATTCAAAATGGTATGTTTTATGTCATTACCATAGAGCAATAGAAAAACCTTGTCATGATGGAAATTTATGAGCATACATTCATTAATATCTAAATTTTTAAAGCAAACTTTTTCGACGACAATATTGCACTTACTTTAAAAGTCATATGGTATGTATAAGAAATGGGTTGCCAGCGTTTTACAAGTGTCCCTACTGTTAATCGTAGAGAACCAAAATATTTTCAATTATAACGTTCTAAAATATTTCTGGTGATTTATTTTCTTGGGGAGAAATAGCCTAATTTAAAAATTCCAATTAATTAAATATTTAATTCCGCTTCCCGTTAAAGACATCTCTCAATTAATGAACAAAGGATACTCAAAACTGCACCGAGAAAACGTTTCATGCATCGCTCACAACAATTAAAACCTCTTGAAATTGATTTATATCGATTTATCGAGAACTCCCAATATAGATAATGACAAAGTACTAAAGAGATACTTCACTGCTTATTTGTTTTTTTCAACCCAGCATATTTTTATGGCACGGAATTTTCGAAAGTTATAATTTCACACAATGGTGCCCCAAACATTCAATGGCACGAAATTAAAGACACATCAATAGATACATCTGCGTATCCCATTTTAACCGGCCATCGGTTACCGATATTGATTCTTCATGTTTAATGAGTTACGGTTGTCGAGCTGGATCATTGTCAAGTGACCCGTAACGAGTGTTTGATTATTTTCAGCCCGAGAGATCAGATATTGCCGATTTTTAGACTTCCTCGATATCCTGCTGCCAATACCACATACCTCGGAGATTATTAATGACGTACTAAACGAGCAGGGTAGTGTCCCAAATCGCTAAATGGACGAACACAACCGATTCGAAAATGACCCGTTATTCTGCTTGCAGAACTATCTCTCAGGAACATGTATCCCTGGAACATACTCGGGGCCGGAACCATAAGAAAGAAACCAAACGAAAATAGACGCCGAAATACATCGAACATAGGAGGGTTTTGACGAATAATGAAAGGGTATTAGTAGTTAAATCTAATGTATGACGAAATTTGTAAAAAAAAAAATCAAATATAAGTGAATAGTTAGACTATGTATTATATTTTAAGGAGTTATTTACGACAGTGACAAATTATGAGCGAGTGAATGATCTGGCAATACAACATTTGTCTAGATTAGGCGGTATCTAACACAATAAATTATAGACATACAATCGAAACATTTGCTTAAATATAGGCTCAGAGAATAAGCTAGTCAATATTTTATTACGTAACAAGTTGTAATCAAATTTGCTTACTATTCTATTTTCTTTTCAGATTCTGTCATTTATTTTTTTTTATTCTTTTAAGGGCCGGCCTATGGTGTTGTGGTTAGCGTCGTGAACTGCTGTGCAATGTGCTCGGATTCAAATCCCGAATAAGGTTTGGTCGTTTCTGTTATTGTGCAATATTTTACTATTAATATAATATCGTAATCGTTTGCGAATGTTTACCCTAAATGCTGCTTCGCTGCGTAAAACCCAGTGGAAATCTCTGTTCAACGACTTTATATATATATATATATATATATATATGGTAATTTAACAGTACTTAGACCATCATGATTTGAATGTAGGTATAACTTGCGAAGAATTACGCTAAGTTTCAATATACTTAATCATAAACATGAGAATTGAATATTAATAGAAATTTAGATTGGAGAGCTTTATTAAAATTGCTTAAAAGTGTGATTCGGATTAACTGATAATTGTATAATATGAAGTAGAGTAATACGACTTTCGTTTGGAATGCTAATTTCGTTTTATAACTGCTTTAAACGTAAGAAACGTCATATGTTGCTTACTTAGCAATAAATATTCATAACTGGATATCCCTTTTCTAGAAAATTAAAACTTATATGAGCTTTCAACATTTATAAGATAATAATGAACATGTTATATAATGAATTATTTAAATTACATTAAAACAACATACATCATATGTGTATTACTATATGGTGTTATTTTGTAATATATAAATGCTATTTAATTACCATAATTTATTGAAAAGTTTCATCTCAAAGGAAAATTATAATATATATATATATATATATATATATATATATATATATAGATAGATAGATAGATAGATAGATAGAGAGAAAGAGAGAGAGAGTTAGTTAGTTAAATATATGCACCATTATAATCCAATTTTCGATATATTTGAATGTTATATGTTAAAGCAAGGGTTCTGTGTAAAAACATAAAACAATCCTTTTCAATTTTCAAGAACAAATCAAATCGTCAGTCATACATAAATTTCCGCATTTCTGAATTATTCATAACACTGTTCCATCTAGTGACGCTAATTTCGTTTTGCAACCCATTGGAGTGTAAATTACACAACCTGGGAAATATTCTTTTTTCCTTTTGATCTTTGAGGACGCAATTTTTTTTATATTTTTTTTGGAGGGGAGATATTCGAGAATTTCGGAGAGTTAACTTTAAGGGGGGAATGTACTCACGGCTTATCTCGTGTAATTCAAAGTTAAAACAATGGTTTATATTTGTCAGTGAAAAACCAATAAATCGAGCAATATTAAACAACCCTGTTCCCAGAGAATCAAATCTTAACCCCTCCCTTAATCAGGCAGAATTTTGGAACACTAGCTCATGAAGGATAAGTAATGTTTTTTATCTCATGAAGCATACGAAGTTCGGTCTCATAGGTGAGGCGGCTCGGCGAGCGCCTCAGGAGCCCAGCTGAAAGAGGCGTCATAATGAGACCGAGTCAGCATACGAAAACTAAGAAACAAATACTGAAAAATTAATAGTTTAATCTAATATATGAAGAAAGTCTTTAAAATATAAAAATATAAGAGATTATTTAGACTGTTAGAGATTTTGAAAATTAAGTTTTGAATGCCTATTTTCAAACGTTGTTGTGGCTTTTAGAGTTCTATTAACACAAACTTTAACAAGCCGCATCTGAGCGCCGTTTTTCTGAACTTAAATTTTTGATAATTATATAAATGCACATTAGCAACTTTAGAGCGATTTCATAATCTATCAATAGCTTCGACAGAAAAGAAAATTTGCTTCCATAAAGGCTCAAAGTATCACTTAGAAAATTATTTTCATTACATAACAAATGCAAGGCCATTAATTTACAGGACTGATCTAATAACTCCAGAAAATATTGCATGAAATACATACCCACTGAATATGTTTCGGAGTAACTCCCACCTGCCGTAATGCACTTTTGTGATCGGCTGTTTAAGTTTTGGAAACAACTTTTAAAGTCCTCTTTCGGAATGCTCTTTAATGTGGAGACTTCACCGTTTTCTTCATCGCTTCGACATCCTCAAATCTTATTCCCTTCAGCAAATCTTTTAGTTTTGGAGACAAAAAAGTCTGCCTGTTCCTATTTCGAAGAGTATGGAGGATCCTGCATGAATGCGACATCACGCTGAGCCAATTTTCTGAAGGGAACAAGATTTGAGGATGTCAAAGCCATCAAGAAAACGGTGACGTCCACATTAAAGAGCATTCCGAAAGAGGACTTTAAAAGTTCTTTCCGAAACTTATACAGCCGAGCACAGAAGTGCATTACGGCAGGTGGGAGTTACTTCGAAACATATTAAGTGAGTATGTATTTCATGTAATATTTTCTGGAGTTATTAGATCAGTCCTGGAAATAAATTGCCGCACATTGTATATTCAAATTTATTTACTTTTTCTACTTTAAAATTACGTAAACCTTTGTTTGTGTTTGTGCATTTTTTGAATAAATGATGCATTTTTTTAAATCTATTTATTTTTCAAAAATGTCCGTTATTTTATTAAGTAGACTTTTTCTAACAGAGATTCATTCATTAATTTAGCTGTTTTTAACACTAGAAAGACAACTGCCATCATTTTGACGATTTCGGACGTACTATTGTGCGCTATGTCTATATTTATGTCCTCAGGCTTCTGCATATTAATGAATTTTTTTCTGATTTTACGCGAAATATGCACACACATTTACAAAATTATATTCGATACTAAAGAGGGGGAGAAAATGTGTTGTATACTTATTAAGACTGAAAGACGTCGATTTGACGGCAATATAGAAAACAGGCAGAATCTTTAAAATAATACCGGAAAAATGTTAGTTACTTTTCGTATCTTCCCTCTTTTGCAAATAACAGAAATATTGGTGTTGAAAAATAAGGACTGCACAAACCATGCATATATTTTTACGGATAATCCATACCAGGTTGTCAGCTCGGCATACCAACATAAAAATATATCTAAATAGTATATATATTAATTTATTATAAATTAGTATGAAATTGTTCAGAATTTAAAGTACTTAACAATTGTTTTAAGAAAACATTAAATATTTTAAACTAGCTGCTCCGCGACCAGCATGGTCGCTTTTAGTTTTATATTTTCTTTTGCAAAACAACTCAACTGAAAGTAACAATGTAAGGAATGTTATCATTACTGCCATCATAAATTAACGTTGTTATGGGGTATTCTCTATAAGGCTGATTCAAAATCATCGTGATTAAAAAAATGTGAATTTCCATTACTTCAGAACAGAGTCAAAGATAAGACTGAGAAACCCAACACCAATTATTTTAAAAGTTACATCCCTCTCTATATGTACTATTTTTCAAAATTAAGATACCTACACTTTATCCTTACATCAAATAAGAAATTGTTGGGGAAAAATTTTTCACATGAAAAATGCAGAAAAATTCAGCAAGTACTAAACTAATTAGTATGGATTACATCACTCTGTGTATGTACCATTGTTCTCAATTCAGATATCTACACTTATCATATCAAATAATAAATTGTTGGGAAAATTCCTTCACTTTTAAAATAGAGTAAAAATTCAGCAAAAACTGAAAAAAAGTGTAGAAAATTAACTATTACTGGATCTCGGTTGCTGTGCCGGCGATGGTTCAGCCTAACTTCGCGATCATTTATTCTCTCTCTTAATGAATTATTTCTTCTTCACTTTCTTTTTTGAGACTGTTCCCAATTTTGAATTGATCGCGCAGCTCGCTTTCGAGCATTCCTGATTTCAATGCGTAAATCCATGTTGACACGCGGTTGCAAATTGCGGACGGGCGCTAATGTTTACATCCGGTAGTTGCAGCCGTTACCATTAGGAGTGTAGAAATATCGTCCATTTTTGTGCCGCATACCTACGCGTTTTATATATATAGATTCTTAATTTTATTTTTGACCTTCAAAATAACGACATTCAGTCATTTTATTACGTAAAAAAATTCCGGTCTTTCTAGTGTTAAAATTTTCCTCAGGCGCCACAATGTATCGGCCCGGCTCCGAAGAAAACATGGAGACCCCTTCTCATAATGTGTACATACCTGCATTTACATACCTGTTCTTTTACATATCTGTTTTGTGAGATAGAAATAAATTTCAACCCGGCGCCGACCATTTTGTAGAGAATATCCATTTTCATCGTGAAGTCAGGTGCAAGAGGAGTCTTTGTTTCAACCAGAAAAATAAATTTTTATCCCTTAAGGAAAACAGGGCAGAAAATTTCATTCGAATTCGATATGCAAAAGCAATCGTAAGCCTCTTCTGTATGCATAATTCCAAGATACAGATTTTCATTAGAATAGGGCTCGACGCATATGTATTTATTGACATAAGGGATTTAGGAAAAAGCCATGTTCCTGTGTTCGGATTTGAAGGGGTTTCGCATCCGTCTGTTTGCAAGATGGAGTTCTATATAGTATTTTAGTCTTGAAAATTTTATATAGGATTTAAAGGAATTATTGTTGAGGTTACAATTCTTATATGGGAAATTATTTGCGGCAAACTGTATAAATATACGAGGGTTGTAAATTAAGTAGTGGCAACGTCACCCAGAAAAGTCGTAGAACATCGGGCATGCTCAAACAGGAAATCGGAGGAGTGAGGTGGGGCTGTAGTTGATGTGTAGAGTACATGAAACAGTAGATCCAGTAGACGGGATAGTAGCTGCGTGTCGTTGAGGTGGACAGTGTCGTCTCTACCGCTCTAAATCATGTTTACAAAAAGTGATCAGCGGACGGGGATTAAAATCAATGCCCGATTTTACAGCTCCATCCGCACCCGGGAGTTGTTGGAACAACCTCCGCACTCACCTGACATGACCTCTTTCCTAATTTGAAAGAACTCCGTCGAGGCATCATATTTTCCTGACGTGCCGTCTGTGTTCCGAGCATTAGGACGCTCAGTCGCTGACATCAAAACACAACACCTTGCCAACGGTATCCTACGGCTTCCTGACATCTGGCAAAAGGTACATGACCTTGCTGGTGATTATATTGAAGGAATGTAATGTAATTTTGTTTGCACGTACAATAAAAAAAATTTTCTGGGTATGTTGCCATTACTTTATTTACAAACCTTGTATATATATATATACAGAGGCTGTTCGCACAATTTTTAGACGATTTTGGTAAGTGGTAATAAAAAACCGTTTGCTGCAAAACAAATAATTGCAATTGTACTATGTTTTTAAAAGTCAAAATTATCATCTGCGGCTTGAAAGTTTTGTTTTTATTCAAAATGGCGTGTTTAACAAAGCAGTGGTTCGAAGGCCACATTTATGCTCTTTCCGAAGAGAAATATGCATACTCCGTTATCCAAAAACTATGTGAGAGTCATGGTTTTGTGATATCTAAAGCGTCGATAGGTAATATCGTCAACAAGAAAGGAAAAAAAAAACGTCAAATTGGAGCCTCAAGTGGAACAAAAATTCCAAACAAGTATCCAAGGAAAAAACGGACATCTTCGACTATTGCAAAGGTACGTTGTTTAATGTTAAAAAAAAATCCCCTAGTCAAAGGATAGTTGCAAAATCATTAAAATGTTCGGTGTCCACTGTAAACAAAATGACAAACGTTGATTTAAATCTTAAGAAAGCGAAAAAACGCAATGTGCATCGTCTTCTTCCAAATCATATCGCTGAACGCAGGACACGCTGTAGAATTCTATATGAGAAACACTTATCCAAAGAAAAATGGATAACAATTGTCACAATAGATGAATCATGGGTGTATTTAAATGATTGCAACAAACAAAAGAGCCATTTATTATCATAAAAGGGGAGAAAAAAATTTAAGTACATGGTTCAAAGAATTGAAAGAAAGTTTTTCTAAGGGAATCATGGTTGTTGCTGGTTTTTCTATAATGGCAAGTTAAAAATAAAGAGAGTGGAAAAACAATGTCAAGATTAACTCCAAATACTATCAGGAACATATTTTATCCCCAATTTTTCTGAATGAAATACCATCGCTTTACCCACAGTGCCTTCAATCTGTGAGACTCCATCAGGATAAAGCTAGCAGTCACACATCAAAATCCACTGTAAATTTCCTAAAAGAAATGGAACAAAAAACTGGTATCAAGGCCATACCCTTCACTGATATCCCTGCTAAATCTCCCGATGTATCACCTATGTATTTTTGTGCTTTCGGACTTTTAAAATCTGCATTATCCAAACGTCGTCCCAAAACCCTTACGGGACTCTGGAAAGCTGTTCAGGAGGAATGGGATAGAATGCCTCTTCTGACACTTCAAGAGGCATTATTATCCTGGAAATTGCGGTGTCGAAAGATAGTTCAGAATAAGGGATGTCAAATAGAACATTTAAAACACAAGAATTTTCTGTAATTTAGTTTTGTGAATACAATATACATCGTCTAAAAAATGTGTGAACAGCCTCTGTATATATATATATATATATATATATATATATGTGACATTATAAGTTGAATCTTGACATTATAAGTTGAATCTCGTCTATTTCTATAATTCGGGTCCGACATCTGTTAAGAGAGGACCCTTCCTCTAAGAAATAGCCCACCCAAAAGCAAGTGAACATCTGCAAATTCCTGTGGGGAAAATAACACAATAAATTCTTTTCAGTTGATAGGATTATTAGCCATGCCGCCCAGAAGGAGTAACCCAAACCCCGTCTCTAGTCATCTAAAATCCGCAGTTCACAATATCTCAGAGATAATGGCTGCAGGTGCCAGAGATAAAGGATCAAAAGTGTCAAACAATATCATAAAGATAAAGCGCACCCAATGTGCCTCTTATAGTAGTATACCACCCACGAAAAACATCTGTGTTCATGTAAACAGTCGCTGACTTTGGTACAGCCCCTGACTAAGAGAGCAGGCAGTCTGCGATTGTCTGTCTTTGTAAGCACTTGTATGTTCAGCGTCATGCTAGAAGGGCGCTCTGATATCCGTTCCCAACTACTGTGAAATAAAGAACTGCAATTTTATAGAACTCTGCCTCGTCTTGCTTACTGTGTGTGTTATGGAATCAGGGGTGAAATGTCACAAGCCGACAGGATTGCTACTTTTCGAAGGAAACCTAATGGATTTTAATAAGAAGAAATCAAATTGATTAAATGGACTTATATGCATTTTTAAAGCAATAGAAGACAAGAAGGACAAACATGGCGGACGAGCCTTGCTTCCCAATTCCCCACACCGAACCGAGCAGGGTATCATGTGTCACCCACGTTAGAGAATGCGGTGATAGCTCACTGATAATGTAGTTGAAAGACAGTTTCGTTTTTTAAAGGATGGAAGTTCTGAAGAGAACAAGAAAAGCTCAGAGGGGCTCTGTTTCTCGACTAATTAAACAATTCGAAGAAATTCAACAACAGCCAGGATATAAAAGTAAATTGCATGCACTAAAGGATCAACTGGAAATGAAGCGGAAAGAATTATATGATTTGGATAAAAACGTTGCAGACATGATAACGGAAGAAGGAGAACTAGATACGGATATGGAAAGCTCAGAGACCTATCAAACTAAAATACTTGAAACCATACATAGGATTATTGAAATAACACAAGAGAAGGAAGTCCTGGAAGACAAATCAACTGACAATCTCTCTACTAAAGATACGAAACCCATCACCGCAAAATTGCCAAAAATAGAACTAAAAAAATTTCACGGAGACATAACCACTTGGATGTCGTTTTAGCAAACATTTGAATCCACCATCAACAACCGGAAAGAATTATCCCGAGTGGAAAAATTGAATTATTTAATCTCTCTTTTGGATGGAGAGGCAGCCAAAACAATAGCCGGATTCGCAGTGACAGCTGAAAACTACCCGGATATAATACAAATATTAAAGAAGAGATACGAGAATACCGATAGAACTATTGATCACCACATTCAAAAAATATTAGCCATCCGCCCGATAAAAGATTCCAACGACCTTCCCGCCCTGAGAACAAGCATCACGGAATTATATACACACCTACGCAGCTTAAAGAACTTAGAAGTGAACCAGGACAATGAAGTAATAAATGCAAAGATCAGGACTATTTTCCCAGAGGAAATTCTCCTATTATACGAGAGAAGCAAAGGGCAGAAAAATCGAAAAACCGAAGAAATGCTGGATTTTATAGATGAGGAACTAAGAATTCGAGAAAATCTAAAACCTCCGACGTTCCTGAACCCAACTGCTGAGGTTTTTAAACCAAAGAATGTTTTGGCGCAAAACTGGAAGAAGCCACCTCGTTATTCCCCGAGAGCTGAAGAAAATGGAACGAGACCTTGGAGTCAGACTACACCTAACAACTACACACCTAATAACTACTCATCCCCACGACCGCCACAATTAAATAGATTATCAACTCGAGATAATACACAAAGGTTATGTTACAGATGCGGAAAGGCCGGACATTTGGCGAGGATGTGCAGATCCACCTGACATCTAATGACACCTCCCAGGCAACGGACAGTCAACCACCATAGTGATGATAACGGACAATTCTTAAAGACTATGTTGCGAGTATCAAACAGTAAGAACTTTCCGTGTTTATTGGATACCGGTTCAAATGTGACAATCATGCCAAAATCTTGGCTACCTGGACTTACCTATAAAGAAAGACCCATGGAACCGCAAACAGTGCAACAAACGCAAGGTAAGATTATTATTGTTAAAATTATCAGTGTAGAAGCTACGATAGGTGATCTAACCAAAACTATTGAAGTGTATGTTATAGATACCCATTTGAATTACATCTTATTATCTTTGTCACATATGAAATTATTTAACTTGAATATTAAATTAAGTGATTGTAGTGTATATCAGGATAATCTAGATATTACTCTTAACAAATTATCGAGTTGTTATCATAATGTTTCATATCATCTCAATTCTAATATAAAAAATAAGAATAATAATAACAATGAGAGTCAGGAGGATGTCGAGAGTACCATATTCATAGAGACGAAATATTTTTATAATTCTAATAAAATTGTAGATAACCAATATAATCCAAGTAAGGGAGTAACTGAAAATTCTAATGATATGATTTGTGCTAAAAAGTATTATAGTTCTGTTATAAGTGAGTGTGATGATATATGTAAGTCGAGTAAATTGATAAATGAATATCCTGATGAAAATAACTGTGGTAAATTTTATTATGGTCGTATTGAAAATAATTGTGATGATATATGTAAGTCGAGTAAATTGATAAATGAATATCCTGATGATAATAACTGTGCTAAATTATATTATGGTCGTATTGAAAATAATTGTGATGGTATAATGCTAACGAATGGCAATGGAGAACATGAGCATCCAAAAACGTCTAAGCAAATCAGGAATACACTTGATTTGACTGAAGACTCTAAGACTCAGAATGCCATTCAGGATAAATTACCTGAATTTGCTAACATGAATCTATCGTCGGAGCTCATTCCTCTATTGTCATCGTTTATTGGTATATTTCCTAAAAGTAAATATGATATTGGGAGATTGAATATGGAGCCTTCTAGGAATTATTACAAAGTCAGAACTACCTGTAGCATTGAGGCCTTATAGAGCGTGCTAGGAGTAACAGAGTGAACCCTGACCCCACCCAACGGAAGTAGGTCAAACGACGAGTAACGAAGTATAGTGTTTTAGAGGGGGAGGTGAGAGAGTGAGTCCCCGATTCCTTTGAGTGTGTAAAAAGAGACGAATAATAAGTTACCTTAATCAAACTAGCTGAAGTTGTCAGAATTATTTTATTATTTTTTTTTAATTATGAAGTTAAGGGAAAAAATGGAAGGAGGAAATTTGTACCTTTCAGTAGAATCTTAAATTCATTTAAATAGGACAGGCTTATTCAAAGACAAGCTATCATGAGAAATTAGTACTCTGATTAGCAGATGTCATCATAAGTCAGAACACCACAGTTAGGTTAGAAGGATAAGGTAATGCAGAAATTGAGCTTGAGAGAGATGAATACTGGAAGGGTAAAAGGATTAATTTTCGCTCAATGTAGAGATCTTGAAGAGTATAGGAAAGAGATCTTGAGATTAAGAAAAATAGAAGTTATTCCCCTGTATTAAAGAATATAGTGAATTAAAAAACATGAGAGAATTTAAGTGGAATGAAAGAGATGAATAATCTAATAATTGTAAAAAGCATTGTGTTCATATGATATATTTGTGTCTTAGTAAGGATTTTATTATATTATATCACCTGTTATTTCTTTTTCATTATTACGCACTATTATCATATTATCTATTTTATGATCATACTGGCATTATTGTGATTGTATAAATAGTAATTATTATCCGAGTAAACCAGTGCTCTAGAAGTGTAAATAGTATTGAGTTATATTTTTCTGAATTGAACTAATTTAGTGCGTGATTGTCAATATGTTTTCCTATTTAATTAATGTTGAGTTACGTTTACCTGAATTGAAGTATTTAATGTATCATTTCTGTGTATTGATTTAGCATTGATTTACAAGTATCAGAATTGAATTGTTTTTGTGTATGATTTCATGTAGATTACTATTGAATTAGAACTGATTTTCGGTATAATGTATCTGCATGGAGATTCAATTAAGCCATATCCATTACCATTTCTATGTTATTCTTTTCATGGCTATACCATTATATTATCTTATACCTTATTTTATTCATAATTATTACCAGACTATTGATGTATTTGCAGAGAGATTCAATTATGCCATATCACTTGCCATTTCTATGTTATTATTTTCATGGCTATACTAGTATATTACCTTATTATTTTATTCTCCCACTAATATTGTTATAATTATGTACTTTTTAATTACTATTAGACTATTGTTGTAATTGCGCACCTATTAATTTGAGGCCGAGTAATTGTATTGTTATGGTATTGAACACGATGACTGGAGATGGAGGAATTTAGATAGGTGGAGAACTTCTCCAGAGATACGGAAAGATTTATAATTCCAGCTAACGTATGTCGATATAAAGAGCTTGATACTGCAGATCAAGAGTTTTATATCGATTATGACTTAACTTAAAAATTGAAGTAGTAAAACTTATAATGTTGATCTTGCAGAGTGAATTAGGTGAGGTCCCAACATACTCACACTCAGGTGTCTCTCACCCTATGCAGGCATAGGATGATAGCCTCTTGGGAGGGGGGATGTGACATTATAAGTTGAATCTCGTCTATTTCTATAATTCGGGTCCGACATCTGTTAAGAGAGGACCCTTCCTCTAAGAAATAGCCCACCCAAAAGCAAGTGAACATCTGCAAATTCCAGTGGGGAAAATAACACAATAAATTCTTTTCAGTTGATAGGATTATTAGCCATGCCGCCCAGAAGGAGTAACCCAAACCCCGTCTCTAGTCATCTAAAATCCGCAGTTCACAATATCTCAGAGATAATGGCTGCAGGTGCCAGAGATAAAGGATCAAAAGTGTCAAACAATATCATAAAGATAAAGCGCACCCAATGTGCCTCTTATAGTAGTATACCACCCACGAAAAACATCTGTGTTCATGTAAACAGTCGCTGACTTTGGTACAGCCCCTGACTAAGAGAGCAGGCAGTCTGCGATTGTCTGTCTTTGTAAGCACTTCTATGTTCAGCGTCATGCTAGAAGGGCGCTCTGATATCCGTTCCCAACTACTGTGAAATAAAGAACTGCAATTTTATAGAACTCTGCCTCGTCTTGCTTACTGTGTGTGTTATGGAATCAGGGGTGAAATGTCACAATATATATATATATATATATATATATATATATATATATATATATATATATATAGATGTATATATTTATATAGATATAAGTGTCATATAAGAAGCTAATTTTGCTATTATCGTTTAGCATTGTTGAAAAAAAAGTTAGTAAAAAACTATTGTTTAATTTTATTCTGTGGATAAATTCATTCTTTTCCAGATTATTATTATTCGTTTAATCAAAATCTAACGTCATGTGTACGTATATAAACATTTGTGTTCGAAATTAAGAGAAATTGCGCATTTTGACACAATTATAGAAATTTAATTGACAGATTTTAACCTTCCTACCCTGAATGGGTCGAATCGACCCATTTTCATAATTTAATTCATGATAGCTCCCATGGATTTTAATTTTGATAGCTTATTTTTTGAGTATTCCTCAAATAGATAAATTTGTTTAATTTATAACTTTTTCAGACTTGGAGAATTGTTTTTTTAACAATAAAAAAAAGTGACATTTTACATGAATGGGTCTAATCGACCCATTTCAGTTATGTTCACAGAAATGCATAAAAAGTAATTTATTATTTTAGTGTGGTCTGTATTTCGAATAATTATTAATAGATGGCGCTGCGATACTGATATACACATATAACGTTCTACTTGTTTGATGTGTTTTGCCATTTTATTTTACAATATGGCGCCTAGTAAGCGTGGTTTTACTGAAGAAGTGATCAGAAAGCTTTTGAAAGAGCTCAGTGATCAATCTGATGAAGGAAGTGATAATTATTTGAATGAAAATGATGAATCTGATCACTTATACATTGAAGAGGATAATGAGAAAACGGATATTTCCGATACAGAAGAAGAAACTGTGCGGTCACAATCTTCCTCCGTTTCTCGTAACAAAACCGAATGGTATAAATTCCCTCCATCTACATAAAAAAACGGTATGTACTAGCACATAATTCCAATTTATTATTATTTTACATTTATTTTATTTTATTTATTCTTATTTATTTTAATATATTTGAAAATGTCTGACTTTTGTTCTGACTTTACAGCAACATAACATTATAAAATTAACCCCTGCTCCTACACGTTTTGCAATTCAGCGGATAACTAAACACCACGTGTCAGCAATGAAGCTTTCCTTGACAAAGGGCATGATGAAATTAATTCTAGAAGAAACTTACCGAGAAATGAAGAGAGTGTGTTCAGAACAGAATAAAACCTACACATTGATTTCTGCTGAGGAACTTGAAGCTTAGATAGGTAAACAAATCTGAAACTTTTTTCACAAAAATTTATTTATAAATACAAATAAAATGTAAATAATTGCATGATTTGAAATTCATTTAATTTTTTTTTCATTTTTGAGTTATTTTCATTCATTTTTTGACAGATTTTCTAATTTTAGCTGGAGTCCAGAAGTCAGCAGAAGAATCTCTGAAAGAGTTATGGAGCGAACAAGATGGTCGGGACATTTTTCGTGCAACTATATCTCTGCAACGTTTTGAAATTATTAGACAGTTTCTTAGATTTGATGACAAAGAAAGTAGACCAAATCGACGTCGTGTTGATAAGCTAGCTGCAATAAGATCAATATTTGACATGTTTATTGTACAATTGCCAAAGATGTTCGTTCCTTACGAATATGTAACGATTGACGAACAGCTTGTGCCTTTCGGTGGTAAATGTCCATTTCGACAATATTTACCATCAAAGCCAAGAGGGAAATACAGAATTAAATTGTGTTTGAAGTCTGATGTTAAATCAGCGTATGTTTTCACTGCTGAAACCTATACTGGAAAGACTTCTGATGGTGAGAGAGACAAAATTCAAGGAAGAAATGTTGTATTGCGCCTAGCAAATTCGATTGAGAGTACTTCTCGAAATATTACAGTTGATAATTTCTTCCCAGATTATATACTTGCTAAAGAATTATTGAAGAAAAAAATTAACTATCGTTGGAACCCCCAGAAAAAACAAGCCATTTATTCCTTCTGAATTTCAATCATCACGTGATAGAGAAACATTTTCCTCATTATTTGGTTTTCAACCAAATATGAGTCTTGTTTCATATGTGCCAAAAAGAAATAAATCGGTAATCGTACTTTCAAATATGCACCATGAGGCCAAAGTTTCACTCGAGAAAGAAAAGAAACCAGAAATAATTTTATGTTATAATGAAACTGAAGGTGGAGTAGATACTACTGATATATTAGCTGCCACGTATACATGCAAAAGGGGAACTAGGAGATGACCTGTGTGTTTATTCTACAATATGTTGACCTTGTTGCAATAAATGCATTTGTTGTTTTTATGCATGTAAATCTTTCTTACAATCAAAACAAGTTATACAAAAGGCGCCTTTTTCTTAAGAAACTTGTAATCAGCTGGCCGAACCTTACAGAAATGTTAAGATGAAGAAAAATATTTCAGTTACAATAAAGAAGAAATTGGCGATTGCAGAAGGTGAAAAACCAGAAAATAGCAGTACACTGAAACGAGGAAGATTCAAAGAATGCGGTCCAAAGAGAGATCGAAAAACGCAAACGAGGTGTGCTTCATGCTTAAGTTTTCTTTGCCAAAAACATGTAAATGTGTACTGTAAATCTTGTTTGTCTTAAAAAATGTATCAAGCAAAATGTAAGTAATATATAATATATTTGTAAAATTTCTATTATTTCCCAAGTTTTTAAAACCGTGACAACGCTCATACAACCAAGAGGTTGAAACGGATGGGGTGAGGGGGGGGGGGCGACGCAAAAATGAAGGGGGGATTATAAAAGATATAAAATGTGTTGTTTCTATTAATAAACACAAAATATATAAAATAAAGCTATATAAAAATATTTGCTATGACCTAGAATAAATATAAACCAAACTGGGTCGAATAGACCCATACAGGCAAAACGTAACTTTTTTTCAACAGGGTAGGAAGGTTAATGAAATGTGTTAGGGATACGCATTTATATAAGAGGAAAGATTTTACTATGCAACAGTCATGGTACGCACTTATGATCGTTAGTTAGGGCTCATCAGCGAAGGAATGACCAAACACCACTTTGCAAGATCGAACATAAAATGGCTCTAATCTGGGGGTATGGAACTCTTTCACGGTCATACAGCTCTCACAGGTACTTGTAACGGGGCAGTTTGATGGGTCCCTATGATCCCTCCCTTGCTGCAGCGCAGTGTTCAACTCCTGGATGGTTGTCGGGGGGAGATGGTGATCTGCAATTGCCCTCCCAGAGCATCCCACACATGTTCAATAGGGTTCAGGTCTGGATATCTGTCTGGCCGATCCATACGGTGAATATCCTAACCTTCAGTATAGCACTCGACTAGAATAGTCTTATGTGGACGTGCGTTGTCGTCCATAAAAATGAACCGAGGGCCCTGTAATATTTAAAATAGGACTGAAATATATCATCACTAGGTGTACATAAATTTCGCATAAAAATATCGAAATTTCACAACAAAAAATACAATATTTATAGTTTTGCATTTATTCTCAAAAAATATAAATTCAAAAATTTCGCATTTATTTTTAAAAAATGACAATTTTACTTACTTGGATAGGTAAGTATCAAAATTCTTAGTTAAATCTAATATTGTAGTAGTTTCCACATTCTCCTCCTTAATTCTTTGCTTTCTGTCAGTAATTATTATGTTCTACATACTAAAATATCTCTCGGCATCTATGCTGTTAATGGGACTATAGTGGCTTTGTATAGCTTCCTTTTCAAAATAAAGCTAGCAGCATTTCGTTGTAATTAAAATCTGTATAACATCAAAAGTCTCTTGGTACTGTAAAGAGCTCTCTGTGAAAATGGTTGAATCCATTGATGACTCCGGTACGGACAAACTGTCCGGGTTAAATTCAGAGCATATCCGAAGAAGCGTGAGATCTCTTAGTTAAAGACCGTGGATGGTCTTAGTTACACAATTATGTAAATAAATTATTACTATTATTGCCAAATTTCGCTTAAAAAGCCATTTGTCGTTGAGTTTTCCCGAAAAGTATTAAAAAAATAATTTTCGCATTTATTCGCATCTATTTCGTAAATACGAAAATTGCGTATACCTTATCACTATACCTCTCACCAATCAGAGAATCTCTGTCAAATACATGGAGTAACCAGGTGTAGGGTATAAAAAAAGATAAGGTAATTTTACTGATCAGTTATTACCTTTACTTTCCCTCCAAAGTCCTTGAACAGCGAGCTGTATAACATCATAGTGTAGTGTTACTTTTGTTTTTAATTTTCCATAAAACAGTCACTGTAAGCAAAACCGACTAATTTATATTCAATTAACTAAATTGTAGGTATAAGGTTCATTATGGGATTAAAAAAACCGGATAAGTCGATTATCTGAGCGGGAAGGAACGCCACTGATTACCCACTGATACTTTAGATGTTCACAAAGCAACTTGCCAGGTAAAATCATAAGATGCCCGATTTCATATTGTGGACGATGTATAGAAAAAAAAATTAAAACCCGTAATAATGGTGCTACATCAGATTTTTTTAAAAAACAATTTACTATAACAACAAACTGTACAATTAAAAAGAAGCTTTCTGAATTATGTAAAAAGGGGCCGATATAGAAAATTTTATCAATTCCCGATAAAATTATAGAAACGCTTTTATATTTTTTGGATAAAGTGGCCTATATATAGAAATAAATGTTTCGGAGAATTCCAATAAACTGGTAGACAGAGAAATGTTTTTGTAAATTGGTGATAAAGTGGCAGCTATCAAAACATTTTCGCTATTTGGCAATAAAAAGGCCCAATGAAGCTAAGTGTTGGGAGAACTTGTGATAAAGTCCTTGTTTCGAGATTTTTTTATATATATATATATAAATTGGCGATAAACGGTCACTGAATTTGTGGCACGGGGTAAGTGTTTTAGTCATGATGAATGCATGTTTAGGAGGTCTATAAAATTCGATAATATCTCATTGAGAAGAAACTTTATTTCAAACATTACAAATATCACAGTCTATCAAAAATTTAAAAAATATTATTTGTAACATAATATGAAAACTAGTGTTTACGAGAATAAAGATATTGTTTTAAAACTTTTTAAGGATCATTGTCGATAAAAAAGGTGATTTAAGAACGTTAAATTAAATAGCTTATGCTAAGAGTACTGCGTTTTAATTATTAAATGCACCACATTTTGACTAAAAGACTGCTGGTTTAATTTCCAAATTCCAATTCACCAGACAGGACCCGACATCGCAACTAAGGCCGTACGGGATTAAATCGCTGCCTGTGAATATACTGCCACCACTATTTAGAATGATCAACCCGATGGGCGGTATCTGTGAGAAACGTACCTTCTTCCACGCTCTCTAACCTCATAGTATATTTCTATATATAACTTCTTGTTCATCAGGGTCCACTTGTCAAAAAAAAAAATCTGGTGACCACCTCTTAACCAACTATTTTAGAGGAAAAAAATGTTTTAAATTTATCTCTAAACAAACTATTGTCATAAACAAATCCGATAAAAAAATTTTAAAAACAGCTGAATAAAAAATATAACTTAAAAGTTAATAAATTTATATATATATATATATATATATATATATATATATATATATATATATATATATATATATATATATATATATATATATATATATATATATATATATATTCCTAGAGTGCAGGAGGGCATCGGTTAAATAAATCATCTAAAAGGGTGGCATGGACATGAAAATCTTGAGAACCTCTGTCCTAGTCTCTCCGTATTGAATCTTTCGATTAATATGGAAACACACAGGACAGGATTTCTGTTGAGACAGCGATTGATTATAAGATCAAGGTATTTGCAGCGGGAAAAAAGAAGCATAGAAGCTAAAGACTGTGGTAAAAGGCTCATTGATAAAAAGTTCTGTGGCTCACAGAATCAATACCGCGTTATCCGGCGATATAGAATGGTCGCTCCATTGATGTCGGATGTATAAAGCTATCGGGTTCGTTAGCCCAGACTGTCGAGTACGCAATAGGATTGATTTAAAGTTCGATCCTCCTGCGGGTGTAGACATATTAAGAGAGTAGAAAAATATGTTAAAACGGATCACGGTACTATTGATTCTCTGAAAAACTGCTAGTGACTTGAGTTTTGGTACATATCATTTAACATCTTAATTTTTAAATTTTTTTAAAAGATTACAATCAATATATATGTATATATATATATATATATATATATATATATATATATATATATATATATATATATATATATATATATATATATATATATATATATATATATATATATATATATATATATATATATATATATGTATGTATGTATAATTGTGCATTAATTTTTTTATGAATCTAAAGCAATAACTTTCTTTTCTTAATCAGTCTGTTATTTTGTTATTTTTTTTACGGGCTTTTACTTAATTTTATGATCCACAAGTTTGAAAATGTGTGGTTTTAAAGAACGATGCACAGCTTTGTAACAAACATTTCCATTATCAATCCTGGGAATTTTGGACGAAATCACAAGAGTATTAATTCTCATAGAGCATTTTCAAATAAATTCTTGTATTTTTGAAGAACTTTTATGAAAAATGAGGTTTATTATTCGGGATGTCTTCGGTATTCTGTAGCGAAAAATATGTTGTCAATTTCTATGTAGAAAAAAATATTGTAACTTTAAAAAAAGAAAGTGATTTAATATCCCTTGTTACCTTAAGTAACTTTGCAGGACAGTTAACGAACCTTTCTAATTAAAAAAATGGTAAGAAATATTTTACGCCCAGGTGTTTTAAGCAGCATATCCTAAACATGTCCATTTATAAAGTCTTCGGAGCTAGTATTAGCTTGAATGATGTTCGGTCTATGATGTTATCAAAAAACGAGAAGCAGATTAAAGCGCGTCTCGATTTTTTTATGAACTTCGAAAATAATCTGGTAACATTGTAGAAATATACCTTTAAAGAACTAAAAGCTGCTAACTCACAGGCTGAAACAGGTTTATGAAGTAATATGTTGCAAATTTAGGCATAAGATCTTCATTTCCAAATATGAAGGGTTATGACCGGTGTTATTCCTATAAAAAAGTTAATGTGTTATGCCTGGCAATCATGAGCGCTAGGGTAAGAGTGTTTATTATTTCATTTTCAAAGTTCTGGATTTCACAGTTCTGTCATATTTTAAGGCTTTTGGGTCGATCTCCTACATTCTATGATAACCAATGAAGAAAATGTTTCCGATGATAGTCCATTCGGATTGAACGATACTTTATTTTTATTGTACTCCGTAATACTGTGAGACATTTTTGCATCGGGTGTCTTTTCCCACCTATAAGGCCTGTCGCACAATGAGAAAGCGCGTGTCTGAAACACTCTTGTCTGACACAAGCTGCGTTGAATAACTGACAGAGAGCGCACATTAAAATCGTGAGTTTCGGAAATTTGACCCGCAATGCTAGAGATCTAACGCAACACGTGACAAAAATGCGGCACGCCTAACTTTTGCGACACCCAAGAGACAGCTGCAAAAATACGCTATTATGAGGCATGCCTGATTGGTGATAGCACTCTGCGGAGAAATAACTGATTTTTCAACGCAGCTTGTGCCAGACATGCGTGTTTCAGACATGTGCTTTCTCGATGTGTGGCAGGCCTGAAATATAAACAAATAATATTTTGGTTTTCAATTGTTTAATAAATTTGCAATAACCTTTTTAATTTTCAGAAAAAAATAAAATTTTTGAACTATTGATAGCAGTATTGATATAAAAAACAAACAAACGCAAGCAAGCACACACACACACACACACACATATATATATATATGTGTGTGTGTGTTCAACACAAATATATATATATATTATACACACACATATATATATATTCTGTGCAAAAATATCTCCTGTACTGATAAGAAAAATGAAATGATGGTAAAAAAAAAATGATGGTAAATAAATGAAAAACTTCACGGCCAGAAGATATTTAACACCGTGTAAATTTTACGATAACATTTTTGAATGAAACTCTAGATTCATTGTTGCAATGAAAGGGCAGCTTTCGTCGTCGATATCTGTGCCTTGATTTTTAATTACACTCTTATACTACGCTTTACCGAATCCCAGCTGCTTTCATTCCGGTATTAAACATATAATATGCTTCACAACCTTCATTCTTGTTAAAATTTCTGTATAAAAATTAAGAGCTCACTAAAACACAGAATATACGATTCAGCTGTGGCATAACCAACTTTACCGCGTAGTTGCATCCCTGCAAAATATATTTTTTTGTTCTCTGCTTCGGATACTCTTTGAGATAATTATGTTACCACAGAAATATGTAAAAGGGAAATATATAGAGAACCATTATTAAGGATCAAATTGTATCTTAATTAGTTCTGCACAACGTTAAATTCAAAAATAATAGTTATGCGAGTTAATCAGAACGAACTGTATATATTAGACAATAACCTTAAATCCACCGAACAGTAATCAAACGACCTAATTATTCCCCTATAATGTATTTATTATTTCTGATTTACTTAACCATTACTCATTTTAAACTTACAAGTACCGTGTTTTACGTAAATGAGGGCACTAATCAGTCATTTTCTATTCGTGCAAAGTAATTAACTTTGGAAAAATGCTAATGAATCCTTTTCCCAGGAAAAGAACGGGTTTTACGCCGAAACAGATCGAGAATTTGGATAAAACCTATAGGATATCATTAATAACAGTGTATCTAGTGCTCAAAAATTGGTAGTATGGTGTTTTGGGAATATCTCTATCAAATGGGCGTGTGGTGGATTTTACACATTAGTAGTAACTGTTCGCTGTGTATCGTGTTCTTATCTTAACGACTTGTTCCGAATGTGAGGTCAATTTATCTTAGAAATAAGTAACATGATTTTTGTAAAGTGTACAGAATGTGCATTTCGTGAAAACGAATCTAAATGAGTGTCTGTATGAAGATACTTTTGTTATTATATTTCTCTCATATATAAATGTACAAAATTTCGTGGCTATTGACGAGAGAGAATATTAAATTTCTCTTTTATATAAAATTTCATTTAATGATATATATATATATATATATATATATATATATATATATATATATATATATATATATATATATATATATATATATATATATATATATGTGTGTGTGTGGGGGGGATTATTATCGATAGAAAGCCGGCAGGATTATATTCCTGTCCGGGGTCCCCTGCGATTTTCGAGTGATTAATTTTAATTGTGATTTGCGATCCTGAAAAAAAATGAAAGAAAATTTGTGCAACGTCATGTGCTCTAATCCTGAATAATTCGTGCAGTTTCTCCATCTGGATTTTATTTTTGATAATCCATGCCTTTTCATTCCTTTAAAAGAAACTTGCTCCACAATATGCTGTTCATATTTTTGACTTTTGTTCTGCATTGCCCCTTGTTGTGCTGCAATGGGAAGGAAAACGGCTGCAACTTGTTCCTTTCATTCCCAATAGCTCTCTACCTTGTTGAAAAAGTGTAATCCTCTGTTAAAAGTCCTCACTAAATTAAAATTATTTTATGTCGACAAGGAAAATTAATAATAATAATAATAATAATAATAAAAATGAAGGAAAAAAAATTTAAGGTAAGACAAATTGTCTATAAAATTACTTTTATCTTATGTATTTTTCATGAATCGGTTAAAGGTATTATAGCGGAAAGAAAACAGAATGTTGTAAATGCGCTGAAAAATGAATTCGATGAATTAGTAGATGATGAAGAGGAAATAGAAAAGATATTGGCAAATTATCATTTTAGAACAACCGATGAGCTTGAAGAGGAAGATGTAGAGCAGTATGATATGAGTAATTCTATGGAAATTACAGAATTAGAAATAGAGTTAATAATGGAAAGTATGAAGAAAGATAAAGCTCCTGGGTATGAGGGTATTACACTAAGTGTAATTTATGAAGTTAATTATGGTGATAAAGAGCTATTGCTTAATTTATTCAACAGATGCTGGACGGAGTCTTATTTTCCCGTGGATTGGAAAAAAGCTCAAGTTCTGTATTTTCATAAAGAGGGAAAGGAAGTAATGAATCCTGGCTCATATCGACCTACCTGTTTACTTCCTGTTCTAGGAAAAATTTTAGATAAAATCGTTACCAATAGACTGATTATACATCTGGAAAGAAATAAACTGTTATCTGAAGCTCAATACGGCTTTAGACGTGGCATAAGTACATCCCATGCATTGAATAACATCATGAAAATCATCAAAGATAATAAAAGTAATAAAATGCACACTTGCCTCATATCGTTAGATATTAGGAATGCATTTAATTCTATAAAAAAAGAAAGCATTATTCGAGAGCTTAAGAAGTTGAACTTAGAGGGTAAATTATTTAAGATTATTAACAGCTTTCTAAGAAATAGAAAAGTAATATTAAGAAGAGGGGAACATCTTTATAATGTAGGTGTGCCGCAGGGATCGTCCCTGGGGCCGATTCTGTGGCTTATTGTAATCAATGAATTGTTGAAGATAGAGAAATATAAAGATCATTATTTTATTCAAGCATTTGCAGATGATATTATGATAATGTTAAGGAGTCCAGTTGAGTATAAATTTACAGAGCTATCTAAAGATGCACTTGAAGAATGTGAAAATTGGGCAAATAGAAATAGCCTTGATTTTAGCATCGATAAGTGCTCTTACACGATTGTGGCAAAGAAAGGATCAATAAGTCGAAGATCAACTATTAAAATTGGAAATAGGAGTATAATGTATAGACACGAGATCAAATATTTAGGGGTGCTCATCGATGCCAAAGTAAACTTCTTAAAACACTTAGATATGGTTAAAGAGAAGGCCTTGAATTATATGTATAAATTGATGAGGATAATTAAGAAAACTTGGGGAGTTAACCCAGAGATTGTAAAGAAAGTTTATAACGTTGTGATAGAAAGAATGTTGTTATATGCATCAGATGCATGGTACAGAGATCAGAAAGTATTTAATAATAAATTGACCCAAATTCAAAGACCATTTTTACTTATAATAACTAAAGCTTATAGAACGGTATCGACAGACGCATTGAATGTTATGGCGGGATGCATGCCTCTATACTTAAAAGCTAGTATGAGTAGGAGACTTTACAACATTTATGATGAAGGGAAACAAGTAGAGGTGCAGGGAGAATTGTTGGGTGAAACGAATAGTGAAAAAAGGGCTAGAAGAATTAGAGGTATTGAAGATCTAATGAGTATAGAGTGGGTATCTGATTCTAAACCGCAGACAAAAGTGCACATATATACAGATGGATCAAAAATAGGAGAAAGGGTAGGTGCAGGAATGGTTGTGTATATGGAAGGAAGACAAACGGAGATATATACAGAAAGGATACAAGGGGGAAACTCGTATGTGGCAGAGTTGAGAGCAATAGAGAAGTCATTGGAGATCATGAAAGAAAAGAGCATAAATGTCTTTGATATCTATACGGATTCAAAAAGTGCTCTAGAAGCGTTGAGAACTGTAGGGTACAAAGGAGACATAGTAGAAAACATAAAGTCATTCATTAAAAGAGCAAATATGCGAGTAATGTTTCACTGGGTAAAAGCCCATATCGGAATTGAAGGAAATGAGGCAGCTGATATAGCGGCGAAAGCGGCAACGGAAAAGAATGACATTGAAAAGATCTACAAATATAACAGGAAAAACGTAAAGAAAAAGTTAGAAAAATAGGCAAAAGAGTGCTGGCAAGACAAATGGAATATGTCTGAGAAGGGAAGGCGGGTGTATCAAGTTTTCCCGAAAGTTACAGAGAAGAGGTTAAGTGCAGATTTTAAATTAAATCAAGCTATTACTGGCCATGGCTGCTTTGCCAGCTATCAACATAGATTCCATCGTAAAGATAATAAGTGTACTTGCGGAGCTATAGAGACAGTGGAACACTGTTTATATGAGTGTTTAAAATACCAACATTTACGAAGTGTCTTACCATTTGACCATAGTAACTGGGACAGAGAAAAATATTTTAATAATTATTACTGCAGAAAAGTAGTCAAGGCGATAATGAATGCACAAATGGATTACTACTTACCGTTCTCAGCTGAGGGAAGCAGTACCTAGATAGAACACGTTGTGTTAAGAGATAGGCCATCGCGAATATAATGTTACGATAAATTTTCATGTTTAAAGATAGTAAAATGTTGCTTTAGTAACTGAAAAGAAATGAATGAGAAACGGTGTATATTAAAATGTTAAAAAGCTAAGAAATATGAGATAAATTAGTAATGTAGAAGAAAAGGCTAAAAGGGAAGTTTAAAATGGAAAATGGTAACTGAATTATTGTAAAAGTAATGTTTTAAGTAACTAAAGTACGTCTAGTATAAGAATTGGAATAAATATAGTTGTGAAATTAAGTTAGGTAATATGAATATAATAAATAGGAAATACAAAGATTATTTCAAGTAATGTTACAAGCGTAATGGCTAATACAGTAATAAGATCAATACAAGCAATAGCGTAGAACAAGGTAAAGTAAGCTAATTAGAATATCAAGTGTAATAGTATATTTAAAGTCTAATGCAACTTGTAAAATAACAAGCGTAGAACAAGTTTTTATAAATAAGTCAAAAGGATACAACCTCGAATTGTGGCTAGTGGGTGAGAGATGACAGGAGCATCTAGAAGATGACACTGAAAATCCAGATGGGCGTTTTGTTTAAAAGAACGGAAGGGCCAATCAAAATTCAAGTGTGTGTTGATGCGGTGTTGACATTTAATTAATGAATAACCTAATATGAGATAGAAAAGATTCAGTGAAAGATAGTAAGAAAAAATTAGAAGAGAAGAAAATAAATGTGCTTTTAGAGGGAAACAACTAGTTCAAAGAATGATTAAATAATATTAGTGTTTTGCATAATAAGGTTGGAGAGGGAAAGTTACTGAAGGGAATTAAAAAGATCACCAGAGTAGATCAGTGGCTCAGAGCTAAGGCTCTGGACTTCAGCGTAGAAGGTAGTGAGTTCGGGCCTGACTCGGGGCAACTTGCGTTATAAGATGAAAACGAAGGTTGAAGTAAAATTAAAAAGAAAAAAAATGAATAAATAATTAATTAGCAACTAAATAATGATAAAGAATAATAAAAAATTAGTAAATGAAAAAATATATATATATATATAATGTAGGATAACTAAATGTAATTTAAAGGAATGCAAAGATTACGCACTGTTATTATTATGTAAGTTGGCAGTGTGCACAAAACAGGTGCAGAGGGAATTTATTAATGTATTGTCTGTGATATTAATTTTACATGATGTATTTGTGAGTAGTATGAGTTGTAATTCCACTTGTCTACTGTTACACTTAGAAATCAAAAAGATAAGAATAAGAAGAAGTAATGTATTGCAATAACTTTGCTTGTAATCAGAAATAAATACAGAAAGGAAAAAGTCGACTGGAACCGGAAACGGCCAGCTCGAAAATTTAATTTGTTTTAGACCTCCAAGTAGAGAGTCTGTTGCCACGGATATGGCTAGGCAATAACTATGTTATTTATGAACTTAAGTTGTTTTGTTTAGTTAATGTGACTTATATATATAACCTTGCCGTTTATGCATTCGCAGTGGTCGGCATGATTTACGAATTATGTATTTTTCATGAATAAGTGGTGAAACCGAATTTTATTAAAGTATAAATTAAATTTATTTTGGCAGTGCATAAATGTTTTATGTAAAATTGTATTTAATGTTTAAATATTGTGTTCTTAATAATTTTTATACTCTAAAGACAATTGTATCAATCTAATTTAATCATGTTTTGCTTAATATAAATTTGGTATCAGTTTTATCTTTTTACAAATCAGTAAAAATGATCTACATCGAGTATAGCTTAAAGAACCTCTATGTGAAAGAGATGAATGGGGAAAACTAGGTGAACTCTCCGAACTACCGTGCGTGCTATGCTATCAACATATGGAGGGTTGGAGGTCACATTTCTTGAGAACGAGAGAGTAATAAACTTGATTCCTCTTCGTTTTTGATGCACTTGACTCGTGTAGAAGCTGATGCTTTTATTTTGATTTTTTGGTCATTGGACAATTTTCTCTCTCCTTTCCTATGGTGTAAGATAGATTTCGATTTTTAAAATTGCGCGTAGGACATGGATACAGATAGAGATGAATAAAAATGAATTTAAATAATGAATAGTTAAATTTTAAATTTATCCAAAAAAATATTTATCATTTTATGAAAACGGTTTGTAATCTATTTTAAGAAATTATAAGTGTTTCAGAAATTGTTTTATTATATTGAAGTATTAAAGTACAAACATTGCTAACTTAGTATTCTTCACAACTTACCTAGACATTGTACTTTTTTACATTGTAAATTGAAAAATTACATGGTTTTGAATCCTCGTGAGTATATTATGTAGATGAAGGTTTAAAAACTGGTAGAGTGATGTGTTTTTATAGAAGATTTTCTGGTATAGTAGAAATTTCAAAGAGCAGTTATCCCTTAATAGAAGCGGAACTCTTTCTAAATGCTACTGAGCGTCCCATATGTCACGGTTGATTATTAACATCCGTCTGCTGTATAGAGGAAGTGCACATTCTAGAAATTCCTCAAAATAATAAAGGATAAATAAATAGAAACAAAATAATTAATGTTTTATATATGATAAAAAGAGATGTTTGTTTTTAAGATGTAAGAGGTTATATAACATAAGGATTCAAACCAAACTGCTAGTAGTAAGAATAAATAAAAATATCATGTTACTTATGGCAGTTATAGCGTTTATATAAGAAATTAAATATGATAAGTATTGAGAATGAATTTAGTACATATATTTGACTTATTATTTCAGTGGTTATAATTTTTGTGGATATTATATTGCTTTGATAGGGAATATTGAAGTTCAATTTGCACATGGAGATTGTTATTCTGTCAACGATGTAATGTGTTTACTTTCACTGCATACATTGTACTTAAAATTTTTGCAAAATTGTATAGAAACGGAAAAGTCTTCCTTCCAGCAAGAACTTTTCTTATTTCGATGGGGGAGAAATGTAACAAGAAAACGCGTTTTCCTAAATTACTTTTAAAGCATATTCTGTTTTTAATAAAGCACAACCCACCTCCAAATTTCAACCTAATAATAATGTAATTTATAATTTATATTAGCCCTGCAAATCATTAGGAAGGCATTTAAAATATCTGAATTCCATAGCACCTCATATCTGGTCCGAACCAAATGCCTCATTAAACTTGTAGATAATAAATAAGTTATGTTTTCAAATTCTTCCTTTTGGTAAAACGCAGAGCAAGCGCGTGATCTAGCAATTAGTTAATCCCGGGGAGAAACATGACGTGGATACGTGAATACCATGAGACTAAATTCGTCCAATTAAAAAATAAGTAATTTATGCCCCCTGGTGTCAATATCACCAAACACTCATTTAATATTTGCCTGAACAGAAGACATCTCTCTCTTCACGCCTAACTCTCCTTGCTGTCAGATCTGCTGTCCACGGACGCCAGAAGTCCGTTGGTCACGACGGCTCTTGTCTTAAATTGTCATGTAAACAACTCTCCGTGCCCCGTCCTGTTGCATGGACGCCGGGCAAGTCCAGTGGCCACTGCAGTTAATGCGTTCAGTTAAATAAAACACGTCTTTGAACTTGTGTTTCTCTTCTATGCCTCCATGTTTGTGTTTTACTCCTAAATTTCTTCATTTCTTTCCTGGATGAACACTTCGCCCGACTGCATCTCTCCAAGTTGTCCGCAGATATGCAATTCATTCGGTTGTTTCCCTCACCACCCAAAGAGGCACAGCATCTGTATGATCAACACCCTCATGCCGACTATATATCCAATAAGTTCATACGCATCAATTCCCGTGTGTATAAATTAATTTCCATTGTGATTATTATCATATATATATATATATATATATATATATATATATATATATATATATATATTTGGGAGTCATTTTTACGTCCTCTTTTCCTATTTTATCGCAACACAAACAGCGAAATCCTAAAGCGATCTCGCGTTCTTTCAGGATTGTAAATTATCTTTATGAAAAAATATTCAGTGCTTTATAAATAACTCTTAGATATCTTAGAATCCAATTTAAATCTGCAGACAAATGCAATTTTGTAGACCTTTTTAATACATTCATTATTATTTTCACGTTCAAAAGATACCTTTGATGTAGGATCAGAAACATGAATTTTTACTCTCGCTCATATAAATGGAAATGAGTTGTTTCGAGAAAAGTTTTTATTTAGTTCTGCAGATATCTTCACTTCATTATATGCATGATTTACGAAGACATGATAAATGAAAATTCGAAATCCCATTATGCAATAAGAAATGTTTATCAAGGTATCATTCGTTATATATATATATATATATATATATATATATATATATATATATATATATATATATATATATATATATATATATATATATATATATATATATAACGAATGATATCCTGATGAACATTTCTTAGATTAACTGATCGATGAGCTCCATTTACCGGGGTCGGCGGAAAGGGTGGTCAAACCAAAGCAAGTCCAGGCGAGAAAAACAAGGGCGTCACATTTACTGGCTTCACATCTTTTTATTCCATCGTATTTCGAGATCTTACGTATGGTTCATGATTTAAATACTGCAAACTTAGAGTAGGACTAACAGACGTGGAACGCATCGTGATGGACTATCGGAACAGCTCGCAGAAAATGTAAAATCGCAGCACGAAAAACTGTGTCTTTCCAGTACCAGTGCGACAACACAAAGAGCCATAAAGAAAGTCAATTTCTCGCCCGAATACAAGTGAAAATGAACTTCTGATTAGACAAATCACGACACCTAAACTAATACGCCATATGGAATGATCGTTGTTGGAAATCTGTGGAACATTCTTCGTTATATAACGGTGTTGGCGCGTGACTCTAGGGGGAAATCTAATAGTTTATTTTAGTTATTTCCAGGTCAAAATCATGTTGAGGGGAGTTAGTATATTGCCATAATATAAAAGAATTTTGAATAGGAGTTTCCTTTAACGGTTATAAAAAGTTATCGTTTCACATACACTGCTGGCCACCCAAATTGCAACGCCAAGAAAGACAAGAGATATCACAAAAAAATTTATTTTGTAGATAACATGTTGACCAAGTATCAAATGATTAAATTTATAGACTTCTTTGAAGTGTGGTTCCTGCCAAAATAAGTAGCCAGAGTAGCCGCCATTGTTGGAGATCACCGCTGCCACACGCCTCGGCATTGATTCAAAGAGACTTTGGATGAGTTCTTGGGGTACAGCAGACCAAGCAGCTTCCAAACGTTGCCAAATTTGATCTTCTGTGGCAGCTGGGGATGGAATCTGGGTCAATCGTAAAGAAACCATGGACCACATGTTTTCTATCGGCGAAAGATCCGGAGAGCCAGGGAAGCAATTGAATCTGGCGATTGACGAAGAACCGTTGGACAATGCGTGCCACGTGTGGTCGCGCATTATCCTGTTGAAATATGGCTGTGGGCAAGCCCTGAAGGTAAGGAAGTACAACTGGCTCCAATACCTCGGAGATGTAGCGCTGGCTATTTAAAGTACCGGCAATGCGTACTAGAGGTTTGCGAGAGTGATATCCAATACCGCCCCATACCATAATACCCGGTGTAGGACCAGTGTGGCAGTGCATAACGCAGCTGATCAGCATCCTCTCTTCCCGGTGTCTCCAGGCCCGAATGCGACCATTGTGGTGTTGCAGACAGAAGCGTGACTCGTCAGTAAAGACAATTTCATTCCATTCTGCCGTCCACATCCTTCTGTCACCGCACCATTGGCGGCGAAGTCCATTCTGTCACCGCACCATTGGCGGAATTGGTCTGTGGTTCTACGTCAAGGGTAGACAAAGCAATGGACGTCTTGCGGACAGACAACTCTGCTGTAAACGGCGTCTAATGGTACTCGCAGACACTGGATGATGCGTTACAGACTGCATGTGCTATGCTATGGTTCGCGATGTGACTGAGCGATCCGTCACTGCCATGCGCACAATTTGCCTGTCATCACGTGAAGTGGTGCTCTGAGGTAGATGCGATCGAACACGCCGGTTCGTCGTACCCTCCTGCATCCAACGATCACATATCCGCATTACAGTTGTTTGGTTTCGTCAAACACGACTACCGATTTCCCTGAAAGATAATCCACAATCTCGGTAGGCCACTATCCTTCCTCTGTTGAACTCGGATACTTGATCTAAAGATGATCGGTGTTTTCGACGAGGCATAATTGATCTTTTTTTTGAAAAAACAAGAAAAACACAATTGCCGAACTTGAAATCATCGAAATCTCCAAGTTTTAAATAGCGCTTTGAAGTGGCGCCACAGGCGCGCGTGATGTGAGTCTGCGTTGAAATTCTATTCATTTGCATATGTCACCTCCGCTAATGCATGTTTCCTTCAGGGTGTTGCATTTACAGTGGCCAGCAGTGTATATATATATATATATATATATATAAGGAAAAACATAACACTAAAATATAGGGGGGCTTTTGTTTGGGAAAAAGGCTAATTGGCAATCAAAAATTATTAACTCACGAAAGTTCGCCATAAATAGAAGAAGGGTTGTTAATAGCAAAAATTATCAATAGGAGTCGCCACTAGACGGGTACCGTTGAGAAAAGAGATATTTTTTGGCAGAAGTAATTACGTAAAAAGATTACATAAGAAGAAATTTGGAGGACATTCCATGATGAATCAGCGGAAAGATTGGGCGGGAGTGTAACAAAGAAAATCTAGTTAGTAGGCACAGATGTCTGATAGAAAGAAGACGTATGTCTTGAGAGAGAACCTGGGTGGAGTGGTTTGCATAATGGTTTGCATAATTATGTGTGAGCTCTGATAGTAATAATGAAAATAAAGGAATTTAAGCGATCTCTGTCATCTCATCTAATCATTCGTTCCACGATTGTCTTTAATTAATAATGAAATGGATAAGAAACCTGTCATATATATATATATATATATATATAGATAGATAGATAGATAGATAGGATGATTCAAAACTAAACTTACGAGCTTTGGGGAGGTAGAAAACTCAAAAACTAAACAGAATCACTTTGAAATGTATCATCGGAAAAGCAAACCTGATCAGCTAGAGGATTAGCGGATAAACAAAAATGCAGACATGAAAAGCCAATAATGGGTGGAAAACTTTTTATTTGGCGGTACTTTATACTAGAACTGTACGTGTACACATTCAGTTTCACTACAACTGCTCAAAGTTCTTACCATCCACATTTATGCACGTAGGCGTAGCGTGCTTCTAACTTTTTTTTGGGAGGGGGGAGCATGAACTGAATTCAGTTATAGTCATCCTCAGATCATCGACGGCCGTACGGTCCTTAAAATATGAAATAATATAATTTTTTCGAAATTGAATAACAATAGAAATGATAGTAGTTTTGAGTAGAATTCAAAAGTTATACAATGAGAAAATTAAATATAATAAAAATAATGAGACAATAAATATAGCATAGAATTTTTTTATGGATCATAAAATTGTTAAAAACTATGTTAAGGCTAAAGACATGATCGGAATCTTCAGTTTCAGTTTGAAAAAGTGGGAAAAAACCAACTTTCTTAAAAGATTTCTAATGTTTTCCGATTAGACTGAACTTCGATTAACTTTTAATTTATTTCAAGTAAAGTTGGGGGACCACGGGCCCCCTGTTCCCCCTCTTCTTGACGCTACGCCTCTAGTTATACACGCTTCACAACGTCGACGCATGGATTGTCGAACCCTTTCGAAAATTCCTGGTATTTCGTGAACGTTTGCAGCTGTGACGGAGATTCTTGCGTTGAGGTCGAATGCACAGTTAACGAGCGTGTCGTAGACCATGGATTTGGGGGTCCCATACAGGAAGAAATGCAGGCTAAATAAATCAGGCCATCGTGTTTGATCATGAGACGGTTATCCACGCCCAATCCATCGTGGTGAAAACGTACTATTCGACTAATCATGTACGGCACGGGAATAATCAGCTGGATCCCCATCGTGCTGGAACCACATTGCACGCCGACCAGTCATTGGACGTGTGACCATTAATTCGGGCAGTACCTCCTCCAGAAAAATCCAGCACATCCGGCCATCCGGTGGGAGTGATAAGAGGTATCGCCCGTTTAAGTAATCAGCAATAATAACCGCCCATACATTCACTGAGAATTGCCATTGGACAGCATGTGGTAGCATACGTCGTGGGTTGTAGTGACTCCACACATGAACGTTGTGTTGATTAACGATCCCTTCACGAGAGGGTCCCCTTCAGAGAGGAACCCAACTACAGCTCCTTCCAGCGGCAGGTTTGCCGGTCATACATTCCTATGTGATTCTGGTTTGTTTTTGAGTTTTCTACCTCCCCTAGAAGTTTGTATGCCGAGTTTTGAACCACCC
This sequence comes from Dolomedes plantarius, assembly GCA_907164885.2. NCBI lineage: Eukaryota > Metazoa > Arthropoda > Arachnida > Araneae > Dolomedidae > Dolomedes > Dolomedes plantarius. The sequence continues at coordinate 159,011,959 of OU015497.1, read as the reverse complement.
TATATATATATATATATATATATATATATATATATATATATATATATATATATATATATATATATATATATATATATATATATATATATATATATATATATATATATATATATATATATATATATATATATATATATATATATATGTTTGTGTGTGTGTATCTGCGCCGCCCATGAATATCCTTCACGCCTCCGCAGGGGGGCGTATTCTCCGAGGTTGAGAACAACTGCCTTAGAGAATGTGGTTATTAAACGAATTTTCCCCGTCCTCCATGAATCGCGTTTGAAGAGGTTCACATGGACAAAACAGCTTAAAAAATGTATTACTCTGAATGCAATCGTCGTAGATAAATGTGGTTTATATTATATGATTTGAAAAACTGAGGTGTATGTATTAAGCCAAGAATTGTTATTTACCGCTATTTATTTCTATCCTGGGCCTCCTTAAATTTCCGAACTCTCAATGAATTCGTTCAATACTTTAGACACTTTTCCATTGCCGTATTTCTTTTATATCTAAAATTGATGCGTTTTAATGACAAAATGCATAGTTTCCGCCTTCAGCAGAAATACGTATACGTTTCTAACGTAGCATTGGACCCGAGTTTCGCCCTTGGAATGCAAGGCAAATCGCGAATTCCGAATGTGGGATTTCTCTTCTTTTTCTATGGTGACTGACAAAGGGCACTCATCGGTTGCTGAGGAGCCTATAACAAGAGTTAAACCTAGGCTGCCAGTAAGCTGGGGAACCATTCACCAAGGGGGCTCTATGTATTTTGTCACCAACTTGCACTATAAATTTTATACCACAGTTCGTGAAAGACGATGGTTTACTCCGAAGTGCGGTTCGCGACTGTCCTTTGTCGGTCACCTGTAAAAATGGAGAGACATTCCATTCTGTCCAGCGTACTCATCGTTCATTTACTTATAGAGTTTCTAAGCTCACTTCTAACCAGACTTGGGTGTATATAATTTGAAGTGGCACTCTATTTGAATTTGAAACAAACACAGTTTATACATGAAACAATGTTTATTGAATTCGTTGCACATATAGAATTTGCTGTTACAGTAATAAGCATACGTACTACTTGTACGGAATATATATAAATACAGCTTTCAAGAACAATATATTTTCAATACTCACAAACAGTAAGTCAAACCAGCAATTCTGCCACGTAAACTTTGGGCCCCCTAAGCACTAGCTCAGGATAGTACTGGAGCTGCATACCTCGTAGCTCCCTATCGCTTATCTATCAACTTTAACAACCTTCATCAACCCTAACCACCTTTTCAACCTTTTTTTATTAATGACACTGCGTCGTATTTATACTAAGCGCGTATGCCGAAATTAGCATATCTAAAGCAGCTTCTTTAATCCATTCACTCAAAAGTTCGATTCTTGTGAATGGAATCTTGTGTATACCTTACATACTATTTCATTAAAATAGTTTTTTTTCTTTCAGCTGGTTAACTTTCCTATTACATTTTACGTATTGTTCACTGATATCCTCGTGTTTAAAACGGCCACTGTTTCAAGCCTATTCATGAATCGATTCCTTGCTTTGGACTTGCTCGTGAAACCTGACTCGGGATTTTTTTTCCATATTGGTACCAAGTCACCTTCCCCGTTACTGTTGGAGTTTCGCTCCACATTCATTTTATCATTTTCCTTGAACTCTTGATGCTCTTTTGTTTGTCCCACCTTATATTATCTTTCCTCTGTACTTTTTTAACTGATCGCTGAAGTTCTATGCGCGTACTGACCGAAATCTGTGTCATAGAAGGCAAGGCCCATGTATTGCAGTTCCGCCAATGTTTCCTGTAAGGCGTAGTCATTGATTATTCCTTGCTGAGGTGCCCATAACACATAACTAAAGCCCAAATCAATAGATTTATTTTGGTAATGTTTTCACCTATATTCACTGTCATTTCGACAGTAATCTTTCTTGACTATCTATAAAGTTGTATTTATAAAACTTCTGCTACTTTGAAAGATGAAAATTCCATTTTTTAGGGGAAATATTTTAAATTAAGAACAATATATTCAGAATTTTTACTCTCAGAAAAAAATCCCCAAGAATATTCAGCGAAAAAAGTGTAATATAGAAATTTTTACAGAGATATTTTGGAAAGACGTTTAGATATATGCGTTTAAAAACGGCAAATTACGAAATATTCTACTCTGAGATAAATGCACTAAAAGTACAGATACAAGGCTTAACAAAAAAAATGTTTTACATGGTAATGTAACCAGGTTAGTCACATGGGCAATAACACCATACGAGCTCTATAATGATACTTTTAGCACCCTAGTGGTCCGCTGTGAGCTCTATATGGATACTTTTAGCACCCTAATGCGCCGTTTCCGCGTTCGTTTGATCCGAATAGCAACATGCGCCACTTAAATTCAACGTGTCTAAGCCGGATATGGGGAAATTCAATCCGAAGGCCGGTAAGTGGGTGGGAGGAAGTGACTAGCCCACCAGATGTCGCTCCTGGTGGTGCTCTGTCTCATTGGAGGTGGTGGCATCAGGGGGAGCAGTGTTGGTTCCCCTATATGGTGCCAACATTACAGGAAACCAACAAAAACTGGTTATGCAATGGAAAAAGTCGTAAGACAATGTGAATTTCTAGTTTGGAAAATAAATAAGCTGCACAGCATGTTTGAAGGAAGATAAATACGCTTAATTAGAGCGAAATAATTTTCTACTACAAAAAAAGTTGAAATTTTACCCTACCTTTTAAAAATCATTCCTAATTAATATTACCTGTGACCAACAATGATAGCTAAATTTATGCTTACAAATATAACCACACAATTAATAAGGATTTTTAAAAAAATGCGTCAAACTCAAGCGAGTACCAAAATGAAGCAGATCCCAGATCTTTCGTCTAATGGATAAAAACTAATTTGGTAGAAAGTTAATGCAGATTTATTCATCCACATCCTCCGCTCTCAAGGGAGATCTTCAATTAACTGGAATCTTCGTGCAAGAAATTACGCCCTTGTTTGGATCCGAGAAAAGTAGAAAATGAGATCCCGGAAACAGCCTGAATCAATGTCTCACAGTGGTTGTTGGATCATTTTCATGTCGTATTGATTGGACGCTAAAACAATTATACTTTGATCTCTTCGCTCAAACTTCACGACTCATTGAACGATCTAGACAGAGTGTCTGTATTATGGATCTAAAGATTGCTTATTTTTGTAAAGTAGTAATATAAATGACAGTTAAAATATTCCATGAATCCTTTCAAATGTATTGTTAATAGTGGAGCTAACTTAAATATTAATTCACTAAACGATCTAGACCAAGCGTCTGTATTTTAGCTTTAAAGATTGACTATTTTTGCTATGTAATAATATAAATGATAATTAAAATATTGCATGAATCCTTTAAAATGCATTGTTAATAGTGAAGCATACATATTAAAAGTTTTTACACTTCAATACTTGTCACTCTCATGATATAATAACGGTAACGATTTTATAAAGTTTCATTTTTTTCATTCTAATTTACTAGGAAATCAAAAGTACCTTATTAAACGCTATTTTTTTAAATATAAGGCTTTGTATACATCATAGGTTTACATGTGTTACAAGTAGTTTTATTTTAAATGTACGTACACGCATTTATTTATTTATTTTTATTATAACAATTTTTCCCCCTTCAGTGTAAAATAATTATAATTTAATGATGATCCGCCACAGATGCTTGCACATTTTTCATCAAATCCGAAACTTCTGAGTGGGAAATGTCGGATCCGGAACAAATTGTTGACGCAGGAGCAAAATTTATCTTTCGGTTAGAGCACAACAGGGAGCAATGGAGAACATCAGTCGGAGAGACGAACAACGCATTTTGAAAGATGAGGCAGGCATGAACCTTCAAACACCAAACTTACTAGGAGAAGATATTGCACTCGTGTGAAGACGAAGAATGTGTGAAGGTGACAAGGCAGAAAACGTTAATACATGATATCGAACAGTAGATGAAGCAGCGCAAAGACATATCTGGTGATGTTCACAGCTGGTGTTGTCGTCCTCTAAGTGTTGTCTGTTCATGGGTCCAACCAGTAAACTGCCACAACTTAGGAAGCACACTGTCATCCACAATAGTACAGTAGGAGTCGGAAACCATGAATTGGGACCAAGGATCCCAGTCCATACTAGGAGAAACACTCCGAGACCACAATTCCACCACCGCCGAACTGTACTGTGGGCACAATGTATCCTGGCAGGAGGCGTTCTCCAGTCAGACGCCAAATCCAGACTCTGTCATGAGAACGGTAGAGGGGGAACCTTGATACGTCGCTCCAGAGAACTCGTTTCCACTGATCTACGATCAACTTTCAACGTGCTTTGTACCAAATTAACCGAGAAGGTCGGTTGGATTTTGTAATCAAAGGCTTATGTGCGGCTGCATAGCCATGAAAACCAAGCAGATGTGTTTCCATACGGGTGTTATTCATCGAAACAACACTCCCGGATGCCTGTTGAAACTACTGGAATACGTGGGCCATCGGTTGGGTGCCCTTCTTCCGAATTTCAGTGGACAACACCCGTCGGTCTCTATCTATCAGTTTTGTGGGTCTGCCGACTCGGGACACATTCCGACAATTACCGATAACCTTCCACTTCTGAATCACACAGGCCATTGCCAATTTTGGGTAATTCAGCTCATTAGATATGTCCCTTAAGGATCGGCCATTTCTGAGATTCCCGACGATTACACCTTTCTCGAAATCGGATAACTCTGCACTTAATGGCATTATTGATGCAGCTAGTGCCAACGTTATTTCCTACACGATATTTAACGGTGGAAGTCTGGTTTGGTTTGGTTTGGGGCGCTACGGTCAACTGATTGCTAAACGAGGGCTAGTTAGACCGGAACCTACAGTTTCAAGCTGATTCCGAACGATTACAATCATTCTACCAGGAAATGGCCGAATGGTGGAGAGCGTGACGTATATGAAAGATAGTGTATGTTACTTACCATCAAATAATCAAGAAGAAATTTTTAGAATGAAAATTTTGATTTACTTCATATAACTTAGAGAATATGTAGATAATTTCATAGTTTATTACAAAGTAATTTATCTTCCGCATAGGACGATATAAGATCACAAATATATACATAAATTACAGAATGCAGAGCGATAGCTTTGCTACCTCATTATATGTTATAAAAGTGTATAAAAATTTAGTATGGTTTCATTTTGTAGAATCTTGCTACCAGCAGCGAAAACCTTTCCATAATTAAATATACATGGAATAACTGAGGACCACAGAAAACGCACACGCACGAATTAAATTCGATCTGGAATCCCATTCGTTATCCAAAACATGATGATTTCCACTAGGTTTCTATAATATATATATATATATATATATATATATATATACACACACTAGTTATCAAAAATTAAGGAAAAATGACAGAAAGAGGAATAACACGTTCAAAACTAGGACAATCTGTTTAAAGTTTGAATATGTTGTTAAATAAAAGGTGATGAAGAATTCTAAATTATGCAAAATGGTGGCGCTGCAGTCGGAATACGTCATTTGCGAGGAGCATAAAAGTGCATGTCTCAGAGCAAGGCGACAGTTGTCACTGCGAGTCTGAGATTAGACATCTGGCATAGCCATATTCTAACAATGACCTCCAGGCATCGTTTGACCGAAGAACTGCGATGGCGAGCTATTGGGAGACTAGAGGCAGGGCAAAGTCAGACAGACGTGGCCAGATGGCTAAATGTGAGTCAGTTTGTGGTTCATAGACTTTGGTAACAATTTCTAACCACGGATTCAGCATTCAGGTTGTTCAGACAAGGAGGGTCATACGCTACTACGAATGCCTATGACCGATATTTGTCATTATGCGCATGAAAGAATAGAACCACAACTCCGTCTAAACTCCGTCTGAACAGATCCTCCCTCACTACAAGCTCCGGAAGGGTGGTACGAACGTCAACAGTACGTATAAGGCTTCACGAAGGTGGTCTTTTTGCGAGGCGACCAGCCATTTGCGTCCCGCTCACGTCACGTCATAGGCGGGAACGTTTGCAGTGGGCACGTCAACATGTCCACAGGACGCGTGACCAATGGAGGGTTTTTCTCTTTACGGATAAGTCCAGGTTTAGCCTCCAAAGCGATAGTAGGCGTAATTTGATTTGGAGAGAACCTAGAACTCGTTTTCATCTATCACACATCCATGAAAGATATTCATACGGATCGGGCAGTGTATGTGTTTGTAGTAGAATCTCTTTGGATGGACGCACGGACCCCCACGTCTTTCCCCGTGGAAATGTGAATGCTCACACCTATAGACAGGACATCCTTGATGCTTATGTGTGCTCTTATGCTGGGGAAATAGGTGATGCTTTCGTGCTACAGGACGATAAAGCTAGATCGCAGAGGGCTCGCATCGCGGAAGCTTATCTTGAGCAGAAAACAATTCAGCGCATGAAGTGGCCAGATCGATCACCGGATATAAAACCTATCGAGCATGTTTCGGACGCTGTAGGAGATATACGTATAGATGTTCTGAATCCTCCTCCTAGGACCCTAGTCACGCTTTCAACTTCTTTTCGAGATCAATGGCTCTCACTTCCTACCGAACCCATACACCAGAGGTCTCATAATAGACAGCATCACATATCGCTGTATGTGCTGTATTGCTTCTCGGGGGGATCATACGTCATATTAAAAATACTTTTCCTGTACCAAACTGACATATCCGATTTGTTCACTGCATGCATATGCTAGTTTCTATAACACCATAATTGTCTGGCGATGTCTTTTTATGCTATTTTCTTTTTATTTCTATTTATGCTACTATGTGTTTGTGTAATGTGTTTAAGTTTCAGTAAATTCTACGCGTAACTTTTTCAGTAATCATTATTTTTGTGACTTTTCCTTAATTTTTAATAACCAGTGCATATATATATATATATATATATATATATATATATATATATATATATATATATATATACACTGAAGTGCCACTGAATTAGGGATACCTACCTAGTAACGAGTTGGGCCTCCTCTGTCCTTGATAACGGCTGCCAAACGACGAGGCATAGATTCAACAAGTTTCTAGAAACGTTCCACGGGAATGGCTTGCCAAATATTGGCTAAAGCTGTCCATAATTCAGTAAGGTTCTTTGGTGCTGTGTGATGGCCTTTCACGCCTTGTTCCAAAACATTCCAAAGATGCTCAATAAGATTTAAGTCTGGGCTTCTAGGTGGCCAATTCCTGACAGAGAAGTCAGAGGAATGCTCATCGAACCAGCCAGTATCCAACCGGGACTTGTGAGAGGTACAGTTGTCTTGCTGGAAAACTCCATTACCGTGCGGATAACAGAACAGCATAAACGGATGGAGGTGATCATCCAGCAACTCTACGTACCGAATTGCATTGAGGGAGGTTCGTAAACGCACCAAAGATCCCAAACTGTGCCACGAAAAAACACCCCAGACCATGATTGAGCCACCATGCCCTTGTACAGTTCCAGCCAGGCATGCAGGATCCATGGCTTCATGAGCCTGACGCCATATTCTCAGCCTCCCGGCGGCGTTAAGTAGTCGGAATCGAGACTCATCACTCCATGCTACTCGTTTCCAGTCCTCTACACTCCAGTCTCTGTGCTCTCTTGCCCAGGCAAGACGTGCAGCCCGATGGCGAGTATAGAGCAATGATACTTTCGTAGGTCGACGGCTTCCGAAGCCCATACGGTGAAGCGAGAGTTGCACAGTCCGTTTACTGACTGTACGACTGGCACCGTCATTAAACTGGGTGGTAATTTGAGCTAATGTTTGGCTTCACTGGCTACGTACAATACGCCTGAGCCGTCTGTCACCACGCACTGTCAAGGCTAATTGTCCTTTTCAGTTTGTCCGATCGCTAGTTTTTTTTTCCCACCATCCATGTATTCTTGGTATACTCTTGACACTGTCGACCTTCGAAATCCTAGCTGTCTGACGATTTCGGAAATTGAATGGCCCATGCGTCGCGCACCTACGATTTGTCCGCGATCGAAGGCGTCTAAATCAGGCAGTTTTCATATACTGGCAATTCCAACAACTAATTCAGAACAACCACAGTACGCGCTATATATGCAGTTACCAGAGCGCCCTCATTTGCGCATACATGATGCGCAGCGCTACACAATTTGCATAGGCTTTGCTATCCCTAATTCAATGGCACTTCAGTGTATATATATATATGTATATATATGTATATATATATATATATATATATATATATATATATATATATATATATATATATATATATATATATATATATATATATATATATATATATATATATATATATAGATATATATATATATATATATTTATATATATCGGACATTCTACAGAAACCAAAATCCACTGTGAGTGATGTAATTGTGAAGTGGAAACGCCCAGGCAGTTAAACTTCAGAATAACGAAGTGGCAGACTGAAAAACATTAGTGAACGCAGCCGTAGAACACTGGAAAGGGTAGTGAAACAAAATCGTAAGTCTTCGTTGATTGAAATCACTCATGAGTTCCAAAGTTCACCGGACCTTAGTGATAGCAGCAGGACTGTTCATCGAGAGTTAAAAAACCTGGGATTCCGTGGTCGTTCAGCCTCTCATAAGCAGAACATCATTCCCCAGAATTCGAATCGTCGACTACAATGGTGCAAAACTCACCGTCATTGGACTGTGGACATGCGGAAAAATGTTCTTTGGAGTGATGAATCTCGCTTTACACTCTGGCAGTCCGATGGACGCGTCTGGGTTTGGCAAATGCCCGGCAAGCGCTTCTTACGTGACTACATTGTGCCGACTTTTAAGTTTCGTGGTGGCAGGATCATGGTGAGGTTTTTTTTTCATGGTTTGGCATGAGTTCGTTAGTTCGTTTGTTTGGAAACATGAACTCTGAGATGTATGTGGACATTCTGGACAATGCTGCTCTCCCAACTCTATGGCAATATTTCGGGGAAGGCCCATTTCTCTTTAAGCAGGGTAACTGCTCCTTTCACGCATGGAGACTTGCACAGGCATGGTTTGACGAAATGGGTGTTTAAAAACGTGACTGGCCTTCTCAGAGTCCCGATTTAAAACCCATTGAACACCTTTGGGACAAATTAGAAGGCAGATTATGTAGCCCGCGAAATATACCATCCTCACTGCCAGCAATCACTTCAGCTGTGATGGATGCCTGGAAATCAATTTCTATGGACAGCTCTTCAAAATTGGTAGCAAATCTCTCCAGACGTGTAAAGGCTATCATCGATGCAAAAGAAAGACCAACATCATATTAATATATTCCTCAGGATTCCCGAAGTCCGTACCATTGGGCGTCCGGATACTTTTGGCCAGATAGTGTATATACATATTTTACGCGGAGATTTGCTTCTTACTGATAGCCATGGTTGTTGACAATTGCTCTAGTTTGAATTTTCAATGAAAGTACATTTTTGCTTAGTACTATAATGTCAGTTTTACCACATTCCTCTTGGACCGTTTTCCAAAGTCCTTTCAGTGTTCTTAGATGCCGTTTTCCTGAGGCTCGTATTAAGAAACCGAAATCGCAAAAATCCATTGGAGAAGAGTCACGTAATTTTACAGGTAATTCATGTAATGGGATAAATTTTATTCCTGTTTGTGACTCTTTTGCTAAATAAGCGACAGTTCGTTTGTTCTTTGCTAAATAAGCGGCAGTTGATTTAGACGTGTGACTAGAGGCTTTGTCCATAAGAATCTTAATTTTATCAATGTCCTTTCCATATAAGGCTGGAATTTCTTCTTCAAAAATTGGTTCTAAAATATTCTGCTGATGGTAGAGTGAATTAATTTTGGCTTTACTTAATACTTTTTTAATTTTTAATTTGTCGTTGTAACAAAATCCTGTTACTATCATGAAATCCTTTCAGAACTTTTCTTTACACCGACGTAGCCATTTCGCACGGTCATTCCCGCCAGTTGAGCAATAGAAAATTGATCTTTTTCAGTAACTTACAGTAACTTAAATACACCCATGCCCGATCGAGTGTTACCACAAATTTTCATTTTTAAGCAGCTAGGTTTAAACATCTTTCTTAACGTCAAATCGTTATGAATGATTTTACTTACAGTGCAAGAAGACATTCCTAGTTTGAATGCAATGGATCTTTGAGTCAGCGTATTTTTCAGTTTCTTGATATTTACCTGCGTTCGAACAGTCTTAGGATTAGGTTAAGTGGTATGTTTTTATTTTTACTTTCATTTAGACGTTTTTCCCTTTCAAAATCAATATATTATAAATACCTATTTTTGAAATGGCATAACCGAAATTTTTACACCGCTTTAAAATATGTTGATATACGAATATTTCTCCCCGGAAAGTGCAGTTACGTAACCTTCGAGCCATCTATCAACTTTAGGAGCTGTTTTCAAAATAAATCTTTTATTGTACATTCCAATCAAAGCAAAACAATAGCAGACGATTATTCTGAAGTTGCCAAATATTTATCTCAAAATGCAAACGCCAAAAACAAATTGCAAATTTTGTTTCCATGAAGTGCGAACGAGTGACATGCGTGCACTCATTTATAGATTTCGATAAGTAGTATGTGTCGTGTTGCTTGTCTGAAAAATTTATTTTGGGGCGTGATTCGTAAATTATTTGGGTTAGTACAAGTTATTTATAAGTAATAGGTATTTGGGTGCGTTGTGTTTTTAAGATTTATTTGGTTAAATACAACCCAAAGCTCAAGACAGATTGGCAACCGAACAGGTCAGACATACTTTGCTTCTAAACCTTCCTTTAGATCAACTACACAAAACAAAGATGACTGACTCCAATGTAACAAAATAAAATTGATTTATTTACAACCTTATCTATTTACAATTTAACTCAAAAACCGAATCACCAAATCTTAGTACACAGTTTTCACATTTTACTAATCTTTTAGCATTTTCTCCTCGATTCATATCGAATGACATGTATTTAATTAAACCTACACCTTTTGGATTCAGGGAGCATAAATTTATTTATATTACCTACGGCAAAGAACTACTCTCTCTCAAAATCTATATTTTAAAAAAAACAAACATTGATCCCGCACTAAATCATTCAAATTTTCGAGGTTGGGTCTGAACAAGACAAAAATGATTTGACACTCACTCGATTGGATGCTGACCACACTGGAACACGTGTGATGATCTCATCATTGGGCATCTCCTTATCTGCGTCTGCAATCAACCTCCCCCACCGTGCACCGCCGTTTTTAAATTAGCTAAGGCACCAAGACGTCTGTTCCGTCCTCTAATCAAAGGCGGCAACCAAACATTCTAACCAAAATGTGATTAAAACAGCCTTCGATCACTTTATTTCTCAAAAAAATTTAATTTTTCTTTAAAATCGAAAGCGCTTCATCACAGTCTGTCTATAACTAAATTTCTGATTTAATGATTTGTTCATTAGGGCATCATTATTGTATTATGACTTTATTTATATAGATTACTATTATGTACAAATTCATTTACCATTATCTTATTTAACATTTAATCACCTTGTTCATACACCCAATATATGCCATGCAGTTATTCTTTGTCACTTCAATTGTGCATACAGAGGCTGTTCACACATTTTTTAGACAATTTTGGTAAGCGGTAATAAAAAAGCGTTTGCTGCAAAAGAAATAATTGCAATTGTACTATGTTTTTAAAAGTCGAAATTATCGTCAGCGGCTTGAAAGTTTTGTTTTTATTCAAAATGGCGTTTTTAACAAAGCAGTGGTTCGAAGGCTACATTTATGCTCTTTCCGAAGAGAAATATACATATTCCGTTATCCAAAAACGATGTGAGAGTCATGGTTTTGTGATATCTAAAGCGTCGATAGGTAATATCGTCAACAAGAAAGGATAAAAACGTCAAAATTGGAGCCTCAAGTGGGACAAAAATTCCAAACAAGTATCCAAGGAAATAACGGACAACTTCGACTATTGCAAAGGTACGTTGTTTAATGTTAAAAGAAAATCCCCCTAGTCAAAGGACAGTTGCAAAATCATTAAAATGCTCGGTGTCCACTGTAAACAAAATGATAAACGTTGATTTAAATCTTAAGAAAGCGAAAAAACGCAATGTGCATCGTCTTATTCCAAATCATATCGCTGAACGCAGGACATGCTGCAGAATTCAATATGAGAAACACTTATCCAAAGAAAAATGGAAAACAATTGTCACAATCGATGAATCATGGGTGTATTTAAATGATTGCAACAAAAAAAAGCCATTTATTATCATAAAAGGGGAGAAAAAAATTTAAGTACATGGTTCAAAGAAGCAAAAGAAAGTTTTTCTAAGGGATTCAGGATTGTTGCTGGTGTTTCTTATAATGGCAAGTTAAAAATAAAGAGAGTGGAAAGAAATGTCAAGATTAACTCCAAATTCTATCAGGAACATATTTTATCGCCAATTTTTCTGAATGAACTACCATCGCTTTACCCACAGTGCCATCAATTTGTGAGACTCCATCAGGACAAAGCTAGCAGTCACACATCAAAATCCACTGTAAATTTCCTAAAAGAAATGGAACAAAAAACTGGTATCAAGGCCATACCCTTCACTGATATCCCTATTAAATCTCCCGATGTATCACCTATGGAGTTTTATGCTTTCGGACTTTTAAAATCTGCAATATCCAAACCTCTTCCCAAAACCCTTACGGGACTCTGGAAAGTTGTTCAGGAGGAATGGGATAGAATACCTCTTCTGACAGTTCAAAAGGCATTATTATCGTGGAAATTGCGGTTTTGAAAGATAGTTCAGAATAAAGGATGTCAAATAGAACATTTAAAACACAAGAATTTTATGTAATTTAGTTTTGTGAATACAATATACATCATCTAAAAAATGTGTGAACAGCCTCTTTATTATCCTATTCAAACGTGGCATCGATTACTATCTGGAATATCATGGTAAACAGATGACATCTTCAAACTATATTTATCGGATTTTTATTGGTAGGATATATGGTATATTTAATCCAGAACATTATTTGTAGTGTTTTCTATGTTTTATTCACAGAATGGGATTGCACTGGATATTCTTTCAACATCGAAGGGAAGTGTAGAGGAAAATTCATTCTTAAAATGTTTTAAGTATTTCCTATCCGAATGTAAAGAGTCTAAAATTCCAACGTTTTTCTGAAGATTTTGCACGCATATATATATATATATATATATATATATATATATATATATATATATATATATATATATATATATATATATATATATATATATATATATATATATACTTAATAGCTCTGGAAAGCATATAGTTCTAAACTTATAATTCCATGAAAATAGATTTTTATGTCAAGAGAAAGTGATAAATATAAGATGATGGGGAAATCGACAAAGGAATTTCAGTTTAAGTTAGGTTATGCCATTGTGATAGGAAGGAGAAATTATCCAATATTGTATACGTAATATATATCCATTCTTATATATACCTACCCGTACATTTCGAATTATCTTTTTCCCATGTCACTTCGTACACAATGGGCTCGGGGCTTTCTAAAGCATATTGCTTCTGATTTCGGTGCTGAGGGTGCTCGGTTCAATTCCCGACAAGTGCCACTGAATGCTCTCGGGAAAGCGCCGTCTATGAACAAGTTTTAAATGTGTCGGTCGGAAAGTCCTTTTTTCGCTATTTAGTTATTTTATCCTTAAGTTGTTACATGCTTGCACTGTTAAGGCCCACTCATAAAGAATCCAGAAGTGTCAGCGTAAATATTTTTAACCAATCAAATTCCAATTATTGATCCATTGAACCAATCAACGCCAACGGAATCTTTAACGCTGACGTTTGCTGATGCTATGTGAACAGACCTTTAGGGTCTTTTCACATAAAATTCGTTACCTGGAGCGTAAAACAGTTTAACCAATCACATCTCAATCTTTGACCCATTTAACCAATCATCGCCAACGGAATCTTTAACGCTGACGCTGACGGATTCTATGTGAACAGGCCCTTTGAGTACTTAGAGGGTATGGGCGTTAGAGGGCATGGTTGTTTCCTCCCGATTTCCTATTGGACCATATGCGGTGTTTATAGGAGGGTATCTGCCGCAGGGGATGTTCTGTCTCCATTGAGGTGCCACTAGGGGGTGGTGTTGGTTCGCCTACACGTTTTCTCCAATACCAAACGGTAGCTTGGTAATGTGGTAATGGGGAACCATTTCATAGTGCAGGAAGGGCGAATGTCGAAAGAGAAAAGTGCCTGTCGCATTGGAGGATGGAAAATCTCTTACGTAATGTAACACCGTGGTGCCACGAACAGACCAACATTTAGTGACATTAGTTTGCCTCTATACTTCAGACGAAAAATTCGCTTAGAAAATTTATGTAGAAACGGATATATCCAGACATTGCAGATCAATATGATGTCAGAATTTTATAGAATAAAATTTTTAAAAGTCGCTACTGGGTAGTAGATAAAATCAATGGTTCACAGTGACACTTGCTAAACCACAATAAACAAAAGTGATAGGTATGACGTGAGATAAGAAAAAATGCAACATAAGTTCTCAGGCAAAATATACTCTACAGGTCATTTGACATTATTTCTCTGTTTCCACGCATTTTGTTGATTTTTTTTTACCAAATGAGTCATAATGGTGGTCCTGGATCATACTAGTGGAATAGTTATACAGAGGCTGTTCACACATTTTTTAGACGATGTATATTGTATTCACAAAATTAAATTACATAAAATTCTTGTGTTTTAAATGTTTTATTTGACATCCCTTATTCTGAACTATCTTTCGACACCGCAATTTCCAGGATAGAAATGCCTTTTGAAGTGTCAGAAGAGGTATTCTATCCCATTCCTCCTGACCAGCTTTCCAGAGTCCTGTAAGGGTTTTGGAACGACGTTTGGATAATGCAGATTTTAAAAGTCCGAAAGCACATAAATCCATAGGCAACTGTCCTTTGACTGCAACTGTCCTTTGACTAGGGGGATTTTGTTTTAACATTAAACAACGTACCTTTGCAATAGTCGAAGATGTCCTTTTTTTACTTGGATACTTGTTTGGAATTTTTGTCCCACTTGAGGCTCCAATTTGACGTTTTTTTCCTTTCTTGTTGACGATATTACCAATCGACGCTTTAGATATCACAAAACCATGACTCTCACATCGTTTTTGGATAACGGAGTATGCATATTTCTCTTCTGAAAGAACATAAATGTAGCCTTCGAACCACTGCTTTGTTAAAAACGCAATTTTGAATAAAAACAAAACTTTCAAGCCGCAGACGATAATTTTGACTTTTAAAAACATAGTACAATTTAAATTATTTCTTTTGCAGCAAACGATTTTTTTATTGCCGCTTACCAAAATCGTCTAAAAATTGTGCGAACAGCCTCTGTAGGCTCAGAAAAGGAAGGTGATTTGGACAGGCTCATAGCTGAATTTACAGCAAATGATAACTTGAAAAATAATATACAGTTTAGAAACAGCCTAGAAGGAAACCGCATATCATAATATATGGTATAACAGAAAATTACGAAAATTAATAGATTATGCGGAATCTGGCCGCCCAAAATGCTAAATTGAAGAATGCGGACATTAAGGGGATGAAGAAATATGAAATGAACTATGCGCAGAATTGGATCTTAAGTTTGGACGGAGATGCTAACAAGAGAGTTGAAAAACTCATTGGTTGAAACTAGATTCGTAAAGCTTTCGATTTAGAGAGTATATAAAGCCAGTAATCTGCTTTAATTGCCGGGCCTTTGGGCACATATCAAAGCACTGCAGCAGGACTAAGTGTTGTTAAATATGTGGTGACACACATGAGGATCAAGAGGAATGCAAGAAGGTGATGATTTGCACGAATTGCTCTCATTTTTATGAGAGGGAAGGAACTGCTGATCTGAAGAAAACTCGTAGCGTCGTTGAACACCTACCTACGGATCGTAATTGTCTGAGATACACGTTAGAGATCAGGAGGATTATCAGCAGAGCGTACTATGGAAGTCAAAAGGAGGTTAGACCCCAGAAAGAGGAGATAACCGAGAAAGTTGAAGAAACTAGGAGACATGGGATCCAGGCGAGTAGTCGTCCTCGAACATTTCTAAACGACATTGATGAGGACATTGAAGCTTGCTATAACTATTGATTTTGTGCATTTTTTTTGTTTTTTATAGTAATCACTTTGTAATTGGTTACCACTACTTTTGTTGGTTACATTAAGTTCTATGTTATTTTGTGTGTTTTCTGTACTGGTTGTACAGTTTTTGGTTGTCTATACTGGTTGTATGGCGCCTTTGTAAGTTGTTTTGTAAGTTTTAAGTTAAACAATAAAGTTGAAAGCGATGTATATGGCAGATGGTGGTTGAGTTGGAACTAGGAGATTTGAAATTCAATTGATAGTTATTGGCTCTTAGATGGTCTGATCGTAGGACAGGGAATGGTGTTGTTAGCTGAACTTAGTTTTGATGATGATCTTTGACCTGTTGGACATGGGGCCTTGGATAGTACGGTGTTGGAACCTGTGGTTGCTTAGCGACGAGCGGATTCCCGCCGCTGCGACCAAGTTGTCAGTAGTCTTTACCTGCTGTATACGCTTATCACGGTGGTCAGCTTAAATTCTCGAATCCTTACCAAATGAGTCAGTATACTAATATCATACCTCATACAACCCCCAAAAATACTTTCGCAGTTTGAATTTTTTTATTAAAAAAATGAAATAAAAATTTTAAGACTATTTTTAAACATCATTATGCGCTTTAAACATTTGCGAATTAAAAGGTGGGGCATAAATTAAAGGTATATATTTATATTGCTGTATATATTGAGGAATAACGTATACATTAAAGTATATATTTAAAGTGCTTATTTAAGGAGCGTATTCGATATGTTTGCGAATTACGGGTAAGTTTTCACAAAGTGTCATCAGGGTTTATAAAAATTTCAAGTGCTTTATAAGGGTGAAAATGAAAATCGTATTTTTTCAGATCAATGTTTTCTTTAGATAAATTATAAAATAATTTTTTATAATAATTAATAAATGTATAAAACAGTTTAATAGTAATGAAAATACGAAATGTTGTTTAAAGATTCTTAGAAGACATTCACCTTGAATGAAACTTAAGATATAATCTTCAAAGATGCGAAATAAGGAAAAAATATGTTCTTAAAATCCAGATTTTAAAAATAATTTCTCATATTTTAATAAAAAATACTACAAAGTTAATTAGTAAAAATATGTTTCGATATTTAAAGCGAAATGAAATTGGGACTTAAATAGTCTAATTTAATGATTAACAGTGCTTCATATTTTTTGTTCGAATACTAGGCAGTTGTCGCTAGACGTTCGCCTATATGTACAACGCGAGACTGCTGGTCATTCATTTAAGGGGGCACCTTATAGGTGGCCAGCATTATCCCCTACAAGCCGGTCCCGCAATTTAGAACCGAGTCAAGTGACGAGACCGATACACTTGACCCCGCACCTCCAGAAAAAAATTTGAGAACTTGGATGACATTGCAGAGACGGCAGATTTTTCGTGCACCAGCCGCCATTAGTGTACACGGCTTTGAATTTGTCAGAGACGAGCATCGAACCAGTGACGTTCAGATCACTGGCCCGCTGCCTTTGCCAACTGGGTCACCGCGCTCTTAGTGCTCCATATTTAACATTGATAAAAATATTTAACATTCTTCTTACTTGTAATTCATCAAAATAAATTCTCTTCATATTTATTATTCAAGAGAAAATTATTTTGTTCATAATCCTTTGATGTTTGGTATAATCTTTCCCCACCACTATCAATTAACCTCTCTGCTGAGTACATTGATCAAATATTCAAAATATATAAATGTTTTAAAATCAAATAAAAATTTAATTTCTGTGGAATTTCACTGAGTTAGATAATAAAATAATTTAATTTTTTTTAAATGTTATGAAAGAAACATTATTTTATGCTTTATTAATATTAATAACTAAGTTTAAGAGTGAACTGAATTGTTTATCAGACTATCAAAATTTGTGACGTTTTAAGCTTTAAGAAATGGGATATTTATTTAGACAGAATAAAAAGTAATTTGATGCATTTTAATATTTTACGGGAATTGTTTTTATATGAGAAAGCATTTATTTCTGCTTTATTCATCTTAATAATTAAGATATATAATGTAGTGAATTGTTTATACAGATAATTATTTATTCATTATATTTTCAATTATATTTATGATCTTTCTAATGTCAACAAATATTTACCGATACTGCGTTGAATACCTTAATAACACATTCAGAGATTTCCATTAAATTAAAATTTCTCAATACAGTTATTAAGAAATATTATAGTAGAGGGGGAAAAATAATTTCGTTATTCGCAACATTTAAATTTGAAAAACATTCTAAGTTTAAATTAAGTATTTTTGTATATATTCTACAACTTAAATACTATCATTTATAATGCATTAACCTTTATTTATGAATTTTCCTCTCTATTATAACTTAATATTTATAGCAAATATTCATAGTTGAAACGTTAAGCAATTCCGAAATCAGATTTATCGTGTTCAAATATAGATATTTTATCGATATAGGAAATGAAATTTTAATTATTTCAATATATAAAGTAAGCATTCCAATTTTTAAAACTTAGATGGTTTTGCGGCCAATTGAATACATCTGTTTTCTTACACTTATATTAAATTCGGCAAAACGTCCAGAGTTTTTGTTGTTCTGCCTTACAAATACGCGTAGAAATCTTAAATAGGAAGAACAGCTTCATAAACTTCCCAATGTAGAAAAAGTGAACGTTTGTGTGTGTTTATGAGGGGGGGGGGGGTGGAGCTACATATTTCGAACTTATTAATAGTGAACAGGACGATGAGCAATATGTGTGATAGCTGTTAAATTCTTCAACGGCTGTGTCTCGTGTGTTGTCTGGTAATATAAATCATCCTCTTTCTTCTCCCTCTGCCTTTTCCTTTCACGCCACTATTCATGCTATTTCTTCTACAATTGTCGGTTGTCGCGCTTATTTTCGTCCTAACAGTTTCGATGATTTTCGCATATGGAACCGTTCAGAGTAGCAATCTTCCGTCATCCTCCTTCGCCTGGCAATGAACCATTCATGATTTCTAAATGTACCGCCACAGATTTTACTATATGGTGGAATATAAAAGGTTGTACCACCCAGTTCCTGTTGTTGTCGAAGTACGGCGTCATATGAAGGCTAATACTTTGTGGAAGACTGACAACTACATCAATATTGCATCCATGCATTAAGCGGCTTTCGAACCCGCAACCGGGAGTAGAAGACCGATGCATATGCAACTTTACTGCAGGGTGGTTTAAATTCCAATAAAACAAATAATACAGAAACTTTCTAGCGATGTTTGTTAGATGGAGCAAAAGAAATTTCTCTAATCAGTATCTTGATGAGTTTATCAAATCTCGAACAGAGACTTTTAAAAAAAGATAACTTAGTAATTTTGCAATCTCTTTGACAGACGTGAGTTTCTACTATTTTTCAAGTGGGCCAAAATCACCAAGAAAGCAAGTACAGGAATGCCTGGATGACACACACGAACACACACACACACATATATACATACATACATACATATATATATATATATATATATATATATATATATATATATATATATATATATATATATATATATATATATATATATATGTATATATATATATATATATATATATATATATATATATATATATATATATATATATATATATATATATATATATATATATATATATATATATTTATTAATTATACTATCTATATATAAATCAGTTCCGTAACTGACTGACTGACTGACTGACATACAACGCACAGACCAAACCGCTGGACCTAAAGGTCTGAAATCTTGCATGGCGATTCTTCTTATAGTGTAGGCGTGCACTAAGAAAGATTTTTGAAAAATTCTTCTTAGATTTTTTTAAATTAAATTTTTAAGCTGTTTTAGTAACTTTTTTATGTTTGCATTTAAAATAATAATTCGTAGGTTATAAAGTTTATATCACGAGAAAGATTATAAAATTTCCTTTAAAATGAAATCTTTTTCGAATTTTTACCACTATTTCCTGATTTTCGGTGAATTTTCAACGATTAATTTTTAGAATTTAATTTATTAAATGCTGATCACGTGATTTACTTTTCTGCTACTTTAAATAAATTTATCGTCACGTGCATAACAACTAAATAGACAAAAAATATTTTTTTCTTGCTAATGCGGCAGACGATTGGACATTATTTTGTCTATAAAAATATCCCTTGCGATTTTTTTATAAATATATATTTTTTTTCTACATCAATTGTATATATTGATCGTCGTACTTATTATAAATATATATATATATATATATATATATATATATATATATATATATATATATATATATATATATATATATATATATATATATATTTCTTTTGGCATTAATTGCATACATTGACCGTTGTATTTAATTTGAATGTACTCCGTAGCGAAGTGCGGGTTTTCAGCTAGTACGTTTATAAGTATGTGTAGAAAAGTCTGGGTGACGTATAAAGCTGCTCGTAATAGACAAATTGGATCAGATCAGCTCATGATTAACCCCCGGAAAATTTTTCTAAATGGTGGTCAAACTTGAATTCAAAGTTTATTCTTTTTAAAATTGTACTCTCATAGAGAAATATATTTTTGGCATTGCTATCTTTTTTAATTTAGATATTAAAACAGTTGAAATTCTTTTTCAAATTAAAACATACGGCGAGTTGAATACGCAATGTAGTCCATTTTGTTTCCCCGGATGATTCAAACTTAAAAATATTATAGGCATTTGATCTAATAAATGAGAAAGATATCCAAATCAAAGATGTGTTTCTCTGTGGTTGAGATCAATTAAAACCCTTAGACCGTTGAGTTTCGCCTTCGGGTTCTTTCCACAGCGTTGGGTTATTTTTTGGAAACACGTTTTCGGAGGGTGTGCGTTTTGAAGGAATGTTCAAAAACGCGAGTTAAATACAGTTAAGAAATTTAAATCAAAATAAATAGTACAAAATAAGTCAAACATAAAAATTTTAAGAATACATATGTATATTTGTATAATCCATAGATTTTTTTGTTTATGAATTTCTTATGTTATGATATATTTTAAAGCAAGGTAATATGCATAAACCCATTTCAAAGTCTTTACAATATATGGTTTATTTATCACTTAGTCCAGTATAGTCTTTCCATCACTTTTGTCATCCAATAAATTTTAAAAATCTCTCTCGGAATCACTTAAAATGTGAGTTAGAATAGCCTTAAGCTTTCGAAAACCCAAAACTCAAGCTATTTTATACTGTATGAATTCTCAAAATATCACCTAAAAATCTACTTCTTATCAGGAAAGATTGTATTTGAATGCCATTAAGTTCTGCCCTTTATTGTTGTATGCAAAAATCAATTTAGAACGTGTTAAACATTCGAAAATCCAGTTGGACGCGTCCAGCGCGTTCGTAACGCTGGGGAAAAGACTCGGATGAACGCGCTGAGCGCGTTCGTAATGGTGTAGGGCAGTGGTTCTTAAACTATGCGCCTCAGAGATTTTCTAGGTGCGCTCCGTAATATTCCTAAAAAATCCCCCCAGATATGAAAAGCAAATATATACTAAGTTACTATATTATACCATTTCTTTACGAACACTTGGCTTGTTCCGTTGCGACATTATTATGATAGATATAAGTTACTTTTCTTGCAACTAGCTTCGGATCCACAAATTTTTTCTGCGTTTAAAACACGTAACAAACGTGGCTGTAACAGCATGTTAACACCGGCACTAGCCTTCATCACGTGTCAACTGGCAGTGTTGCATAACAGACGTTGGTGAGTGGGCGTGTCGTGTCTTGTGAACTGCCGTCACGAGTAAACGTACTGTGCGTTTTACAATTTTCAGAATAACTACCGTTGATATAATTGACATTGTTAAAAATAATTCACCCATAAAAATGGATAAGTTTCTTAACCAATTGCTTCTTACCAAGTCTCAGAACTGATCGCAAAAAATATGGAAGCTCATACTTTGGGTGAGTCACTTATTTTACTAGCTTGCCAAAAGAGTGTCAGTACGATGTTAGAAAATGAATCAGCTATGAAAATAAGCTAGATACTTCTCTCCAATGATACTGTCAACAGGCTTATTTTGGAAATGTCTTCTGATATTGAGAAAATGTATGTGGTAATAAACTCCAGTGTTCTGATTTTGCACTGCAAGTTGACGAGTCAACCGGCATTACCATCAAGGCGCAACTCATAGCATTCATTCGCTTCGTTAACGAAAATCAAATAACAAATCAGTTTCCCTTTTGCAAATAATTAAGCCTGACTACAAAAGTTGAGGACATTTTTAACATCCCGAATAACTACCTTGATGAATGGCAGTTATCGTGGAAATCGTGTGTAGGCATTTCTACAGATGAAGCTCCTTCTATGATAGGCTGCAACAAGGGTCTTGTATCTTTTATAAAGGAACAAAACAAAAATGTTATTGTAACTCATTGCTTTCTTCGTAGACAGGCCTTGATGTGAAGAACATTAGGAGACGATTTAAGAGAGGTCTTAGATCAAGTTGTTATAATGATGAACTTTATTGAAACAAGACCAGTTAAATCACGCCTATTTGAACAGATTTGCAGCAAATTATAACATATTAGTTCAATTTTGTATACAGTGCACCAGCAAGTATCTGTAGTATTGTAAGTGCGTTCAGACTGTATAAAGTTTGAGAACCACTGGATTAGGGAGTAAAAGGAAAAAACTTTCCATCTGAGTCGAACGTCATTGCTAACATAGTTTAACAATGTACTGAACGAATCCTAGTAAGGGCTAAAAAGAAACGAAGAAAATGAATGAAATGAACCAATAACATCTCGGTACGCATAATAATCTCTAACTGAATATTTCTAATATACAATGCAGGGCCAGTAAAGCTGCTTTACAGGTCTAGTACGTCATTAGACATTGGCTATTCAAGTCGATAACATGCGGTTAACGTTGTCCAGTGTTCGCACCGATGTCAGTAGAGTCCCCAGCATGGAATGGCTATTTTGTTTGCACCAGTCTTGCACATTTTTTGCTTGATTGGATAGTCGATGGATGACGCCGGACATGGCCATTTTATATTCCTTTCGTCGTCAACACTATAGCAGTAGGTTTGATATTTTACTGGAATTTCTCTATTCATGTTGCACCCTTGAAAGGTAACCATTTATACTACCAAATTAGTAATTTAAACATCCACATATATCTATCTGTCTATATAATTCGCCTTCAGACGAAAGCATTGAAGAGGAAATAAATATTGCTACATGTTCGGAAGAGCAATCGTCTATCCCACTTAATATGCTACTTCATTGTATTATTTACAGTTATTATCATATGTTTTAAATCTCAACTAATGTCTACTGTTTGAATCTATTCTTTTCCCCCGAAAAAATATGTTATATATAATAAACTTTTAAACCATTCTTTACTATCTCACCGGGGAATATTCCCTCTCTCCTAATAAAATATAACCCGCGAAATGACTGGTACGTGTAGGGGCAATATGTTTGTAAACAACGCTCTACCTGGATCTCCATTCACGTAACGATAGCACCATTAAATCCGAAAAGGATACATTTAAGACGCGTATTCCTTTTTAATAACTCCTCCGAACGAGCTTGTTAACGATGACCATTAGTAGCTGCTCTACCGTCGTCGAAGAGTGTATGTGTAAAATTTCAACCGGCATTAAGAAACTTTCTAAAGTACCTTGCAGGGGACGTTGCGTTAAGTAAGGCTATAGGATTACTATTGTTAGGTGTCGAATGAACCCGGTTCTAAAGACACACACTTAAAACGAAGCGATTAACATTCTTTTATCATAACTTGGTAGAGAAACTCCCAGAGGAATATAATATTTTTAGAAAAAGACAATAAGAAGTTAAAATTTTAAGCAATATATAAATATCCACGTTTAATTGCATATATATATAAATATATATATATATATATATATATATATATATATATATATATATATATATATATATATATATACAATCACTTTACAGAACCAAACGAAAACTGTATTTCTTTTACTATAATTCATAAATGTATAACACGGTTTAATGGAAATCAAAATAGGGTGCGTTTTACAAAATTGCAGAGAAGGCCTTTCCCTTGAAATAAATTTAAGATATAACCTTTCAAATATGCAAAATATCGAAAACATATGTTCTTCAAATACACATAAAAAGTTCTTATTGTAATACAAAATTACTATAGTTAATTTAAAAAATACATATTTAAATATTTTAGGGTAAATGAACTTGGGACAAAAATAGTCTACTTAAATATTTAACAGTGTTTCATATTTAACCCTAAGAAAAATAGCTGACATTCTTCATATTTCCCCCTCTTCAATTTTATTCGTCATGAGAAATATATTTTGTTCATAATCCTTTGACCTTTGATATGATCATTCCCCCACCACTACCATTTAATCTCTCTCGACGCTCTGCTGACTGCATTGATTAATGTTAAAAATATTTTAATGTTTTAAAATAAAGAAACATTTAATTACAGTGATATTTTATTGACATTGATAATAAAATAATCTAATTCATTTTAAATTTTTATGGAAAAAAAATTCTTATATGCCTTATTAAGCTTAATAAATAGTTTTAAAATTGAATTGAATTGTTTTTAAGAAAATCAAAATTTTCCTCGTATCAAGCTTTATATAATGGGATATTTATTTAGATAGAGTACGAAGAAATTTCATTCATTTTAAAATTTTGCGAGAATTATTATTATATGAGAAAGCATTTATTTCAGCTTTATTCAGTTTAATAAATAAGCTTTATAGTGTAGTGAATTGTTTATACAGATAATTATTTATTCATTACATTTTCAGCCATATTTATGCTCTCGATAACGTCAATTAATATTTTCCGATGGTACATTGAATACCTGAATAAGGTATGCCGAAGTGTCCGTTAAATTAAAATTTCTCAATACAGTTGTAAAAAAATTATAGTAGATGGGAAAAAATAATTTGGTTATTCGCAACATTTAAATTTGAAAAACCTCTTAGGATTAAATTTATCGGTTATTCAAGTCAATATCATGCATTGAACGTTGTCCAGTTTTCGAGCCGATGTTAATAGAGGCTCCAGTACGGAATAGCTATGCTGTTTGCGCCAATGATGCACTGGTCATTTAGTGTTTATTTCGACGGCAACAGTATTGCAGTATGTTCGATATTTTACCGGAATTATTCTATTTGAGTTGCATGCTTGAAATGGTCGGATTCGAAAATACAAACTATACCTGTATCTCCGAAATGACATGAACCATCGCAGGAGGATCCACTACCATACTTTGTCGAAATTCCCCTAAATCCTGATCCTAAACGATTTGTATTACGAAATTAGCTTTTTAAACATCTGTCTGTCTATATAAGCTGATTTCGAATGATAGCGTTGACGAAGTAATAAATAATGCTACATGTTTTGAAATGTGATCGTCTATCCCAGTTCTTCAGGCACTTCATTGTATTCATTGCAATTATGAACTTACTTTTAACTCTGAATTATTGATCACTGTTTATTAAACTATATGCTAGCTCTGAAAACTACTATCTAACTATTGCTAACTCTGAATTATTGCTAACTGTTTGACTGTTGTTATTTTCCCACAAATAATGTTTCATTCATAATAAATCTTTCAAATCACTCTTTGAGATCTCATCTCGGTGAATATTCCCTCTTTCCCAACAAAATATAAGCACAATGGCTGGTACGTGTAGGGGTAAAATGTTTGTAAACAACGCTCTATCTGGGTCTCCAGTCACGTAACGATCGCCCCATTAAATCCGAAAAGGATACATTTAAAACGTACATTCCTTTTAAAACCTCCTCGGAACGAGTCTGTTAACGATCACCATTAGCCGCTGCTCTACCGTCGTGGAAGAGTGTTTGTGGAAAAGTTCAACTGGAATAATAAGCTTCCCCCGACTAATGTACCATTCTGGGGACGTTGCGTTAAGTAAGGCAATAAGATTAGGTGTCGAATCGTTAGGTGTCGTGTGAATCCGATTCTAAGGCCACACACTTACGACGAAGCGATTAATATTCCTTTATCAAAACTTGACATAGAAAGTCTAAGAAGAATTCAATATTTTAAGAGAAACTGACAGTTAGAGGGGAAAATCTTAAGCAATATGTAAGCAAACATGTATATTAATATAAAAACATTGATATGATGAGATACGATTTATATATCTATATATATATATATATATATATATATATATATATATTATATATATATATATATATATATATATATATATATATATATATATATATATATATATATATATATATATATATATAATCGTATTTCGTCATATCAATGTTTTCTTTTCTAAAGTTTTTTAGGAATTTTTACTATATTTCATAAATGTATAAAATTGTTTAATGAAAATCAATATAAGAAATATTGTACAAAATTTTAGAGAAGAACTTTCCCTTGAAAGAAATGTAAGATATAATCTTTCAAATATGCGAAATAGCAAAAGCATCTGTTCTTCACAGACAGATAAAAAAGTATATTTTAATACAAAAATACTTTAATCAAATAGAAAATAAATATATTTCTATATTTTAGGTGAAATTAACTGGGAACAAAAATAGTCTACTTACAGTCCTATTTATCCCTAATAAAAATATCTGACATTCTTAATACGTGTAATTTTTCATATTTAACTCTCTCCATAGTTATTCTTCATGAGAAAAATATTTTGTTTATAATCCTTTGACATTTGGTATGATCTTTCCCCACCACTATCAATTAACCTCTCTCGACGCTCTGCTGACTGCTCTGATCAAATATTCAATATAATTTACTGTTTTAAAATACATAAAAATTAATTACAGTGATATTTCACTGAGATAGATAATAAATTAATCAAATTGTTTTAACACTTTATGGGAAAAAACATTCTTTTGTGCCTTTATAAGCTTTATAATTAAGTTTTGCAGGGAATTGAATAGTATATTATAATATCAAAATTTTCGACGTTTCAAGCTTTAATTAATGGAATATATTATTTAGATAGAATAAAATGTAATTTGATTCATTTTAATATTTTACGGGAATTATTATTATATGAGAAAACCTTTATTTATGATTTATTCAGCTTAATAATCTAACTTTTATACAGTAGTGAATTGTTTATACAGATAATTATTTATTCATTATATTTTCAATTATATTTATTATCTCTCTACTGTCAACTAATATTAACTGATAGTACATTTAATACCTTGATAAAATATTCAGAACTTTCCATTAAATTACAGTTGTAAAGAAATATTATAGTAGATGGGAAAAAATAATTTGGTTATTCGCAACATTTAAATTTGAAAAACCTCTTAGGTTTAAATTTAAAGTATATATTCTACTACTGAAATACCGTCATTTATAATACATTTTCCTTTATATGCTTTCCTCTCTTGTGTAAGTTAATATTTACAAACCGTTTCAAATAGGTACAGCAAATATTAAAATTTGAAACGTTAAGCTATTTCGTAATCAGATTTATAGTGTTCAAATGCAGATATTTTAGCGAGATAGGAAATGTAATTTTAATTCTTTCATTATTTAAAGTGAAAGTAAGCGTTCCAATTTTTAACTCTTGGATGCTTTTGCTGTCAGTTTAGCAGATCTCTTTTTTACTCATATTAAGTTCGCCAAAACGTCCAGTGTTTTAGTTGTTTTGACTTACAGATACGTGTAGAAAACTCAAAGAAAAAACTCCCTAATGTAGAAAAAGTGTGCGTATGTGTTGGGGGAGAGGGACTACATATTTCACACGTACTTATAGTTCATCTTCAGGCCAAGTAGCATTAGGTGTGATCATAGGCGTAGCGTCGGGGCTGCACGGGAGATGCACTGGGGGACACGTGTCTCTCGCCAACTGAACTTAAAATAAATTAAAACGTTAATAGAAGTTCAGTTAAAATCGGAAAATTGAAGAAAACTTTTAAGAAAGTTGGTTTTTTCCCACCTTTTTCAATCTGTGAAACTGAAGATTCCGATTATGTCTTTAGCCTTAACATATTTTTTAACAGTGATATGATCTATAACAAAAATTCGATGCTATATTTTTTCTCATTTTATTTGTATTATATTTATTTTTCTTATTGTATAACTTTTGAATACTACTCAAACATCAATTCTTTTGTTATTGAATTTTTAAAAAATCATAATATTTCATGTTTTAAAGACCATCAGGCAGTCAATGCGCTGAGGAGGGCCGTAACTGCATTCAATACGTGCCTTCGCCCGCCCCCTCTCCCAAAGTTAGAAGCACACTACGCCTATGGGTGTGGTAGATGCTAGCTTCTTTAACGACTGTGTGCCATGTCTTGTCTAGTGACCGTAAAAATCCTAATCTACCTTTTCCTTTCACCCACCACTATCCATGACATTTCTTCTAGAATCACCCCTATTTATTTAATTGAGGTTCAATGATTTCCGCATAAGGGAATCTTTCTCAGTGGCAATCCCCTGTCATTCACCTTCGGCTTGCAATGAACCAGTCATAAGTTCGAAAAGTGTCGCCACAGCATTTACTATATTGTGGAATTTAAAAAGTTGTGCCACCCAGTTGCTGCTGTTGTCATAGTCCGCCGTCATGGGAAGACTACTGAATTTCTAGGTGGAAGACTGACATCTACCTCAATTTTACATCTATGCGTTATGTGGCATTCTATACCATGTCCCCGAAGTAGAAGACCGATGCTTTAATAACTGTACAACATGGTTGTTAAAATTCCAATAAAACAAATAATACAGGGATTCTCTAGCGATGTTTGATATATGGAGCGAAAGTAATTTCTCTTATCAGTACCTTGATGAGTTTATCAAATCTCGAACAGAGACTATTTTACAAGATAACTTAGTGATTTTGAAAGATAACTAAATGCTATTTTTTCTTAGTGAAAGCAAGTACAGGAATGCCTGAATGGCACACACACACACACATACAGGTATATATATATATATATATATATATATATATATATATATATTAAATATACTGTAAGTTTATAAGCATGCACAAGAAAGTCACGGCGATGTGTGCAGTACTGGCATAACTGGTTAGGATCAACTCAGTTTTAACACTCAGAGAAATAATATTCAATGTTGGTCAAACGTGGATTGAAATTTTGTTCTTGTTAATATTGTATTCTCATTGAGAAACATATTTTTGACATTGGTATCTTCTCAATTTTATAGAAGTTTGAGATTCTTTTTGGAATTCAAATATACTGTGAGTTGAACACGCGGTGTAGTCCATTTTGTTTCCCCAGAGGATTCAAACTCAAATATATAATGGGCGTTTCTTTTAAAAAATGATAAATATATCCGAGTCAAAGATGTATTTCTTTGTGATTCAGAACAATTTAAGAAAAAAAATCATTCCATATGAGTCGACCATGCGTGTATTTCTGAAATGAACGAATCCTAGTAGGACACAGACAAACGAAGTAAATGAATAAATTGAAACAATAACACCTCGGGGAGCATAATAATATCTAACTGAATTTCTTTAATATACAATGCAGTGCCAGAACTTCTGGGATGCATGTCTAATACGTCATCAGGCATCGGGTATTTAAGTCAATATCTGGCGGTGATTCTCGCGCCGATGTTAGTAGAGGGACCATCATAGAATGGCTGTTCTGTTTGCACCAATGTTGCACTGTTTTCGCTTGATAGGATAGTTGACAGAGGATATCTAACATAGTCTTTTAGTGTCAATTTCAACAGAAACACTATTGCAGTAGGTTTGGTATTTTATCGGAGTCCTTCTTTTCAAGTTGGAATGGAAAAAAAATTCAGGTAACTATGCCGTATCACTGAAATGACATGAATCATCGCAGGAGCAGCCACTATCATACTTCGTCGAAATTCCCCTTAATAATGAACCTAAACAATGTCAAATACCAAATTAGCTTTTTAAACATCCACAAATGTATGTTTGTCTATATAAGCTGATTTCCGACGAAAGCATAGCCGTACAATTAAATATTGCTATACGTTCTGAAAAGTGATCATCTATCCCAGTTTTTCTAGCAATTAAATGTATAAATTATATTTATTAACTGTAGTTTTAACTCTGAACTATTGTCTTCTGTTTGACTCTATAAATTTCCCACAATATATATTTTATTCATAATAAACCTTTCAAACCACTCTTTACGATCTGATATCGTTGAATATTCTCTCTCTCCTCATAAAATATAAACCGAGGAATGACTTGTACGTGTAGGGGCAATATGTTTGTAAACAACGCTCTATCTGGGTCTCCAGTCACGTAACGATCGCCCCATTAAATCCGAAAAGGATACATTTAAAACGTACATTCCTTTTAATACCTCCGCGAAACGAGTCTGTTAACGATCGCCATTAGCAGCTGCTCTACCGTCGTGGAAGAGTGTTTGTGGAAAAGTTCAACCTGCATTAAGAAGCTTCCCCCGCCTAATGTACCTTGCTGGGGACGTTGCGTTAAGTAAGGCAATAGGATTAGAATTGTTAGGTGTCGAATGAATCCTGTTCTAAAGCCACACACATACGACGAAGCGTTTAACATTTCTTCTTCATAACTTGATAGAGAATCTTCCAGAGGAGTTCAATATTTTTCGAGAAAGTGACAGTTAGAATGCAAAATCTTAATCAATATATAAACATAAACGTTTATACTACATATATATATGTATATATATATATATATATATATATATATATATATATATATATATATATATATATGTATATATATATGTATATATGTATATATATATATATATATATGTATATCTTATATATATATATTTCTTCTGTCCGTGTGTATGTAACTGAACTCCTCCTAAACGACTGGACTGATTTTTATGAAATTTTGTGTGTGCAATTTAGTTGATTCGAGAATGGTTTAGATTCACAATTTGATCCGATAGAATATGTTTTTATATTTTTAATTAATTAATAAAAAACTAACATTTTATAAGGGGGTGCATCCGGTAAATGGAAGCTGTTACAGTTTGTGAAATCACCCCTCTAAATAATGGCGTCCACGTTAGATTTAGTTAGCAAACAGCGAGCGAAAAAATAAAAATAAATAAAATCAAAAAGTTTCAAGTCATATATTAAACCAGAATAATAAATGAAAATAATAATCTTTCAAGTCAGATTTTATACTCTAAAATGGATCAGATCCAACGGCATATTGATACTCTCGACACGCGATGGAAAATTCGAATCAACCACGTTAAGTGACACGAGATCTTTTTTAATCGCTACTGCAATCCTCCTCGCCTATATCTTTGTGTCTATTGAAGAGCTAAAGACGAAGCTTCTATCCTGCTAACTTATTTCTGACTAAAAACTCCTCTGACATGTATAATCACCAGCCCACAACAACTTTCCAATAGCGAATATGTTTCACTTTACCCAATAGAACTCCGTTTCATCGTGGCGCATTCGGAAGGTCGCCAATTTGGAAAGTACCATGCTCTGGTTCGAATCCAGAGTTGTGTAAAATTTGCTAGACCTGTTATTTCAGCTTTTTTTAAGGCTTTTTTATTTCAGCTTTTATTTTATTATTTTTTAATTATTATTTTATTTTATTTTATTATTTTTTAATTATTATTTTATTTTATTTTATTATTTTTGATTTTAATTTTCAATTTTTTTTTTAAATTATTATTTTTATTTATTTTTATTTTTTTCAGCTTTTTTATGATGAAATACCGAATATAGCTGAAATCTGAGGAGTTTATTATACATTTATACATTTTTAAATGGGTTTTCATATTATTAATATGTATAACATTTCGTATGCTTTTTTTTCTATGTTATTTATACTGCGTTTAGTTTGTTTAATGTATTTTTGTAGGTTTATTATAAATTTATATATTTTATGTTTTACTTTTCAGGATTTTTTGCTCCAATGATAAAGGCTAAATCTTTTCTATGTTACATATACTGTGTTTAGTTTTTAAATTGATTTTGGTTAACAAACATTCGACAATTTGACATTTTTACTTTTCAGCTTTAGTTTTCAAAATTCTTTACTTTCCTAAAGACAATTTGACATTTTTCCTTTTCAACTTTTAGTGGATTATTATAAATGCATATATTTTATATTTTACTTTTCAGGGTTTTTTTGCTCCAATGATAAAAGGTTAAATCTATCTGAATCCTGAGGAAATTATTCTAAATTTATGGTTTTTTATATTGGGTTTCCTTTTTATTCATGCGTATAACATTTCACATGCCTTCTTTTCTATGTTATTTATACTGTGTTTAGTTTTAAAATTGATTTTGGTTAAGAAACATTATTAAAATCCCGGTCAACGCAGGATAAATTATCACATGTGTAGGTTGATAATTTATAAATCTTAAAACTGTTCCCACATGTATAAATACCAACCCACAAGAACTTTCCAATATTTTTAATTGATAAATAACCAACAATTTTTGAAGAATGCTACTTTCGATATACAGACGCGCAATAGATGGCGCCACTATTTTAAACTTTTATTATTCCAACCCAACTGAAAACATGCACTTCGCTACGGAGTCCATTCAAATTAAATTCGACGTCAATGCATGCAATTAATGCCAATATATATATATATATATATATATATATATATATATACACTCATTGACAAAAAAATTAGCGCACCAGTAAATAATTGCGGGATCGTAACGAAACTTGCAATGAAGGTACATGTCGGGGAGATATGCAAATGATTAGAAATGCAGCGTGATAGCGCATTACGTATAGCCGGAAGAAGGCGTTGAACGTCGTACTCTGTGGAGTATAAAACAGATAACCAAAGCTTGTTTGAGTGTGCTGAATCATTTACAAAAGAAGAGCTGAGATAGACATGCCATTACACCGTGTTCGAAGACAATATAAGCAGTTGTCGCAGTTTGAGAGGGGGAAATCGTCGGGATGATGGAAGCTGGGTGGTCAGCTAGGCGAGTAGCTCGTCAATTAGGCCGCTCTGATTGTGTTGTGAGGAGGTGTGGGGACCAGTGCACCCGAGAGATGTCATGTACACGAAGACCAGGCTCAGGACGCCCTCGACAGACCAGTCGTCGAGAAGACCACCACATCGTAAGAAATGCACGCGTAGAGCCAAGTGCTTCATCGGCCGCCATCCAGACACAGGTAGCACCTTCACTAGGGGCCTCTGTGTCTTCTCGAACCATACGAAGGCGCCTGGCTGAAGGACAGCTAGTATCGCGGCACCCATTACGTGTGCTGCCCTTGAGGCCCACCCATCGACGCCTCCGTTTGGAGTTTTGCCGCACACGAAGAAACTGGACTGCAGCGGAATGGAAACAGGTCGTCTTTAGCGACGAATCCAGATTCAATCTCGGCAGTGATGACAATCGTGTTCGTGTGTGGAGAGCCCGTGGTGAACGCTTCAATCCTGCCTTTGCTGTACAGCGACACATCGCTCCCACAGCTGGTGTGATGGTATGGGGTGCCATTGCCTACAATACACGGTCACCCCTAGTATTGTTCCGTGGCACCATGACAGCCCAGCGGTATGTTCATGAAATCCTGCAACCACATGTGTTGCCACTCATGCAACGGCTCCCAGGAGCCATTTTTCAACAAGACAATGCTCGGCCTCATACGGCAGGGGTGTCACAAGACTGTCTCCGCATTGTTACTACCCTTCCTTGGCCTGCCCGATCCCCAGATTTGTCTCCAATCGAGCATATCTGGGATCATTTGGGACGACGAGTTGGGCATCCCACGAGTTTGAATGAACTAGAGGCAAGGTTACAGGAAATATGGAACGAAATGTCTCAAGACATCATTCAGAACTTGTATGACTCAATGCCCGATCGTATCGCATCGTGCATTCGCGCTAGAGGGGGTCAAACGGAGTATTAACTCCTCCGTTCTTTTGCCTTTTTCTCTGAAATAAATTATCCTTTTTCTTTGATTTTCTCATCATTTACTTATATTAAAGTAGTCATTACGTATGCAAAATTTCGTTTCATTTTGACGACTCCTTCTTGGTGCGCTAATTTTTTTGTCCATGAGTGTATATATATATATTTATAATGAATACGACGATCAATGTATACAAATAATGTATAAAAAACCAAAACAATATATATATATAAAAAAAATCGTAAGGGATATTTTTATAGACAAAATAATGTCGAAGAAAATATTCAAATTAAATCTAATACGACATACTAAAGAATATAGTGCAGTTAATATAGTACAGTTTGAGGAACATATCTTTTACTTTATTTTAATATTTTTTTGGATAATGTACAATCGTGTGCCGCATTAGTAAGAAAAAAAATTGTCCATTTTGTTGTTACGTGACGATACATTTATTTAAAGTACCAGAAAAAGAAATCACATGATCAACGCTTAATAAATTAAATTCTAAAATTTAATCTTTAAAAATTCCCCAAAAATCAGAAAATGTAGATAAAGATTCCTGAAAGATTTCATTTTAAAGGAAAACTTAAAAAAAGTTACAAAAACAGCTTAAAAATTTAATTTAAAAAATCTAAGAAGAATTTTTCAAAACTCTTTCTTAGTGCACCCCTACACTATAAGAAGAATGTCCATGCAAAATTTCAGCCCTTTAGGTTCAGCGGTTTGGTCTGTACGTTGTATGTCAGTCAGTCAATCAGTCATTCAGTCAGTTACAGTACTGTTATATATATATAAAGATTTTTATTACTATCTTTATATCGTAATGTTGACTTCATGCGCACGCATTATTTCCCTATGCTTTTTTTATTGTTACCTTTATAATAGCGTAATTTTCATATGATTTTAAAAAACAATCGTTTTTAACTCGAATTCAATTGGCTATTAAAACTTTATATTTACACCCTATTTAAAAGCAGTAGTGTGCAAATTTGTCAAAGAGGATGTTTCAACACCCAACTTCAATGAAGTAGGGTGTAAATTGTAGGGTTGAAAGTTCGTAAAATCAAAATTTTGTTGAAAATATTTAATTTGTCGATTAAAAGTAGTTTTTTTTTTAAATTAATTTCTTTCGCTTGAAAAGCTAAATATTTTATGCTCGTGGTTTATATTATTATTACTATCTTTATATTGTAACGTTAACTTCATGCGGGAGCATTATTTTCTTATGATTTTTTTGTTATTATCTTTATAAAAGCATTATTTTCATATAGTTTTAAACAACTATTGTTTTTATTCATATTATGTTGGGTTTTTATTAATTAAAAATTAAGGGTAGTTAATTTCGATTCCGGAAGTTCGTATTATCTTTATTTTCATATGCTTTTTCATTTACGAATTATTCGAATGTTGGTTAAAAAAATTTTGTGTAATTTATACATTTGTATGTGTTTAATTATTGAAATTAATAAATTTATATTTCTGGAGAGGATGTTTCAGTTTTTAGTGGTACTATGATGAAAGGCTGAATCTACTAAAATTCTGAGGAGTTTATTATGGAGAGAAAAGGAATTTAATATGTAGAGGATGTTTATAGGAGTTAACTGTGGAGAGCAGTTAAATGGTTTGCAGCCCTCAATCAAACACTTTAAGAGGGACGCTGGAGTCATATCATGGTTCTATTGGAAATTTCTGCTAAACCTGTAATTTCAGCTTCTTTTTTTGCCCCAATGATGAAAAGCTAAATGTAGCTGAATTCTGAGGAGTTTATTATAAATTTATATATTTTGACATTGGATTTTCCTTTTATTTTTCCTTTTTCCTTTTATAAAATTTCACGTGGTTTTCTTCTATGCTATTTATACTGTGTTAAGTTTAAATTAATTTTGGTTAACAAACACTAGAGAATTTGACATTTTTACTTTTCACATTTTAGTACTACAATGATGAAAGGCTGAAATTCTGAGATGTGTATAACATTTCACATATATTTTTTTTATGTTATTTATATTGTGTTAATTTTTAAATTGAATTTGGTTAACAAACATTCTTAAAATCCCGGGCATCGCAGGGTTCTTCAGCTAGAATTACAACGTTTGAACAGGACAACGTCTGTCGGGTCCGCTAGTGTATATATATATATATATATATATATACACATACTCATATATATATACATATATATACACATACACACATATATATACATATATATATACATGTATATATATATATATATATATATATATATATATATATATATATATATAAATGAATGTTTGTTTGTTTGTTTGTTTGTTTGTTTGTTCGCTTTTTATGCGCTGCATTACCGTTCATCCGATTGCGATGAAACTTGGTCAACTTATTGCTTGAACTTGCGCGATGATTATAGACTATTTTCATTCCGCTACGACGTTCCATTCCCGAATTATGTTAGAAATATCAACGGATATTGAAAATCGCCAAAAAAAATCGCCAAATTACCCCGGATATTTTTGTTCAAAGTCATTGTAACATTTCATTGTTGCCAATTAAATTATAACATTTCCGTAAAAATAAATAGACATGAATTAAAAATGTGATTTATTCATATATTGGCGCATGCAAGATTGAATTTGATATATTTTTTTCATGTACGTGGCAACGCCGGAATATTTCATTTTAAAAATTAAAATATAAGGATGGAAAGTCATTAATTTTCAATGAATGTGTTATCTATACATTTCATGAATTGAAACTGTCCCAAGCTACCTGTTCAAACTCAAATATACTGCAGGACACGTTGACTTAGCTAGAAACACGTGCGTTTAGCCTTGACGCGATGATTTATATAACTGAAGTGACATTGAAACATAGCAGATAATTTAGTTTTGAGAAAGAATTACAATCATGAAATATGTGTATATTATAATTAAGAAAGTCTGAAAGTAACATTGAAACGTAGCAGACGATTTAGTTTTGAGAAATAATTCCGAGCATGAAATACGTGTATATACTTTTTCTATAATTATTAGCAGATTTGCTGTGTTTTAATATTGAATGTGCTCTCAATCCATTTAAACATTATTGATTATTTTTCTATAATAATAAATCCATTCAAACGTTATTGACTAGCTGTAAATTAATGCTTTAAAATTCCCAAAAAGAGAAGAGCAACTTTTAATCCTGCAGAAGTAAGGGGAAAATGTCAAATATTGTTGAGAAATGACTAATGTGATGAAAAAAAAACAGAAGAGCGCGATGCCAACAGAATTCGAAAGGCAGTTAGACGCATACAAGAATCTGAAGAAAAAACATTCCCAAGAGCTCGAAGGTAACAGAATTCGAATTGTAGTGATCCGAAGCAGTGAGACTGATGAAGAAATTTTAACGCGTCGCACATACGATTGTCCTCGAGCTTCAACATCGAAAGGAGAGGAAAGCGATGAACAACGACAGCACCGACAACAAACTAATGCTATTTGCTACCGCAAAAGAATTTTAGCGAAAACTGTAGAACATCATAACATGAGGCTAATCATTGAAAAAAATAATAACAGAAACTGAATCCCGAGTGAAGCCGGGTAATACATCTAGTAGTATATATATAAGAAAACAGGATTGACCCCTGTTACTAACTTAATTTAGATCAAACACCCAGAGATTCGACATTGAATTAGAGACATACCCTCCTCCCATCCCTACAAATGATACGGAGGGACATTCCTGCCTACAGGTTTATCATGCTCCCTCTGAATGCATGTACAATATCATTTATTGGCTCTTATCGTGACTTGATTCGAACGCATTTTGAACCGAATTCCGTAAAGCTAACCATTTGTTGTCAAGGATCCTTACTAGAAACTGAACATGTTTAAGCGTTTATAATTTTTGAACAAAATTACAATTTCTTCCTGAATTTATACATACATAATAATGTTTACATAAAGTTTATATAATTTTTATATTAAAAATTATTTTAAACTGCGCGTAGCTAAATAAAATAATTTTTTGTAACACACACTATTTTAAATAATTTTAAAACGATTTAGAAAAGATATAAGTCTTTTTTATAATCAACAAGGCACCACTTGTTGTTTTCTAATTATGATATAATTTGATAGTCCTTTGAGACTTAACAGTTTTTTTCCTGATATAATTTTTTTAAAATTATTTTTAAGCCAGTCAAAGATATGATTATTCCTTCGTCTTATTTCTTTATTTATTAAATAATTTTTTACTCTTCACCTAGTAATATCTCCATGAAAAAGAACCCCTTACAAATTTCGGTTTATTGACACGTGTTTAAAATTGAACTTATGAGTATGTGGCTTTTCATATAAATTTATATTTGTTATCCGATTCAGTGAATTGTATTACATCATGACAATCTTTTCCTGTATTCGTTTCATGTAAACTTTGGCGTAATGACTATCTAAATTATTTACTCTGTAGATTGTGCTCTCTTTAAAATAATCTAAAGCTCATTGCCGACTATATAATGTCTAATGAGAGAAACATCTGCAACCGTAAGATGAGTGACCTAAAGGTTTTGACTGATGATCAGTCGACAGTACACTACATCTTTTCATGTATATATCTATATATATAAAACAGTTCCGTAACTGACTCATTCATTCACTGACTGACTGACTGACATACAACTCACAGACCAAACCGCTGGACCTAAAGGGCTGAAATTTTGCATGGCAATTCTTCTAATAGTGTAGGGGTGCACTAAGAAAGATTTTTCAAAAATTCTTCTTAGATTTTTTTAAATTAAATTTTTAAGCTGCTTTTTAAACTTTTTTTACGTTTGCATTTAAAATAATACATTGAGGGTTATAAAATTTATATCACGCAAAAGATCATGAAAATTCCTTCAAAATGAATTTTTTTTCGAATTTTTACCTCCATTTCCTGATTTTTGGTGAATTTTTTAAAGATTAATTTTTAGAATTTAATAAATTAAATGCTGATCACGTGATTTCTTTTTCTGGTACTTTCAATAAATTTATCGTCACGTGCGTAACAACTAAATAGACAAAAAAAATATTTTTTTCTCTTTCTAATGCAGCAGACGATTGGATATTATCCAAAAAAAATGCATATCCCTTACGATTTTTTTATAAACATATATATATATATATATCGATAGATATATATTTTACATCAATTGTATACATTGATCATCGCATTTATTATAAATATATATATTTATTTTTTGGCATAAATTGCATACGTTGACCGTTGTATTTAATTTGAATGTACTCCGTAGCGAAGCGTGGGTTTTCAGCTAGTATTTATATATATATATATATATATATATATATATATATATATATATATATATATATATATATATATATATACAGATAAATATTACATCATAACTCCCGTCTAATTTAGTTAAAGGTAAGAATCTGTTCAATAAACAGAGAAAAAAAACATTGTGATTTACCCGGTTGATACTCATAAACATAGTGGAATCAAAAGTTCTACGGGTGTCCCTTTCCTCCTTTTAAGTTATTATATGCTGTATGATGCGGCAGACTGTATTTCATGAGAAGGAACAAATGCAGCACAATCGAAATTTATTATACTAACTTAAAACGGCACCAAAAGCACCTAGGTCCATTAAATAATAAGACTTATTTTTAAAATCTTCTACTAAATACGAAAATCAAACTTTCTACTGAGACATTAAAGGGAATATTTTATAGACGAATTAATTATTTGCCTACTCTGCATCTAAAAACGGGAATCAATAGTATAAATCTACATAAAAAGTGGAATCCTTTATTCCAAAAAATAATTATACTTATTTTATAAAGAGACTTGTTATCATTAAATAAAAATATTAGAAAATAGTACAAATCACACAAAATTAGAAAAATGTCTTAAACTTTGAAATCCTAAGCTCTTGTGATTTTTAAAATATCAGGCTAATAATTCTGTAACTGTGAATTATAAATACATCAACTTCATATTTTAATTCCAAATATTGTGGACCCCATAAAAAGTAAAGAAAACAAAGAACTCATATAACATTATGTTTGAAGAAATTTACCCCTTAATTATCTCTAGACTAACTACCAAAAGTATTCAGAAATTCCAACAAATTTAAAAACACTTAACTATCATAAAGAGAACTCAACTGATGGGGTTTTCGTTTAGCAGAAAACATGTTAGTAAACAATGCCGTATCCCAGTGTCTAGTCACGTATTGACTGCCCCATTAAGCCTAATGACATATTTAAAATCTGCCTAACTTTTAAGGCTTTCCTCCCAGGATAGTGTGCTAACGACAATCATTAGTATCTAGAATGATGCTTTTGGTTAGGATGGTAGAGTCGGTGTTTCACCTCTTTCCTTATCTCATGTTGTCGGCAAACATTCAAGAAAGTCCGGAACAGAAAATTAATTTGCTTCTTAGTTAATAATCTGGGTAATGATTCTCCACGGTATATTTGCCTCAAAATCATGTTTGGAGAATATAATCCTTAATTAAAAATATATATATATATATATATATATATATATATATAAATAAATATATAAATAAATATATATATATATATAAATAAATATATATATATATATATATATATATATAAATAAATATATATATATATAAATAAATATATATATATATATATATATAAATATATATATATATATATATATATATATATATATATATATATATATATATATATATATATATATATATATATATATATATATATATATATATATACCCAACAAACACAGAGGCATCGGGCCGGGGTCGGAAGATTCCGGCCAGCCGATTTCACCACTGCCGGGCCGGCGCATTAGGTCAGTATCATTTCCGTCACGGCTGTGTCCTCTCGCCCGCGACTACCCCGTCGAGTGCCGGGCCGCTTCCGGTAGGAATCGAGCCATCGTTCATCCGACTGCGAACCGTTAGGCAGCCGCGATTAAGCCATCGATGCGGACAGATAGCCGGAGCGTAACCGGAGGTTGACGGGCCGGTTACGGGAGCAATAATTGGTGTCGACATACCGTCATCTACCCATCCCGTAAACAGCAATGTGCCGTAGGTCCGGGCATCATGCCAGCATTCTACCAGAATCGGACCGCCGGCATTTTTTTAAAGTTTTGCGTAGGACCCTTTCCTTTATATGCTTATTTTTATTTAATACATTGACGAATAACCTCTGATATCAACCCTTTCACTTTTATTATTATTTTTTCCTTCATATTTCTAGTATTCTTGCCAGCTTTGCCTTATGTATTTTTAGGTATTACCAAATACTGATCTTTGTTATTACCTAAACATTTGCATTTGAATCACAAGTTTACTTGTTAGAACAAAACCTCCTTTTGTATTAAGATACATTTACCCAAATTTGAAAGTTAAGATAACATTAATACCAACCATTAAAGCTAAATCATCTTTCCATTCGATCTAAGGTTCCCGTTTGTTTGTTTTTAAACTTAGA
Organism: Dolomedes plantarius; assembly: GCA_907164885.2. Classification (NCBI taxonomy): domain Eukaryota; kingdom Metazoa; phylum Arthropoda; class Arachnida; order Araneae; family Dolomedidae; genus Dolomedes; species Dolomedes plantarius. Next base: position 158,970,444 of record OU015497.1, on the reverse strand, counting down.
ATGAGATTATAGTATGTAAAACAGTACTACTTTAATAATTAACCCAAAAAATGTGTACTTCCCCAGTATAAAATTTATTAACATAATTTGATAAATTTATAAACATAAATTTGATACATTCATTTTCAAAACTTGACTAATGTGTAGTGTGTATGATGAAACCCATCTTTGTGAGCTCATGAAAACTTGCTCAGAAGAATTTATTTAAATTATTTTTTGGTGTAGAGTTAATAAATGCTCTACAGATAAGAAAATTAGTTTTTGCATAGTTTTGTGAATTAAAGAGTAATTCATTAAATTCTTATAAGTCATTTTTAAAAAATATTTTCTTTTATATTATATTGGACATTCAATATCCAACACTTGATAGTACTATTTTTGAGAAATATTACTATCATAGTACTATTTCTCAAAAATAGTACTATCAAGTATTGGATATTGAATGTCCAATATACTATAAAAGAAAATATTTTTTAAAAATGACTTATAAGAATTTAATGAATTACTCTTTAATTCATAAAACTATGCAAAAGAAAAGATAATTATAGAAACACATGTTTTTAAATACAGAAAAGAGCTGGTTTAAAGTAAAAATAGTTTATTTAGAAAGTACATAGCACATTTACACAATTTGTTCTACGAAACAGGATCCTTTCGCTGTGCCTCTGGCTCCAACTTTACAGCATCTAGGGAAAAAAAAAGAAAGAGAAAATCAGTTCATAAATTTATGTGAAAGGAAAATGACTCCCATCCCCTGATATAATTTATGAATCAAAAGAATTTATTTAAATTATTTTTTGATGTAGAGTTAGTAAATGCTCTGCAGATAAGAAAATTATTTTTTGCATAGTTTCGTACATTAAAGAGTAATTTATTGTTGTAAAAATAGTTGATTGTTGAAAGTAGTTGAAAAAATTCATTGTTGATAAAGTAGAATTAAATAAATCCAATTAGGAAATATAAATTCTGAGACAGGGGTTTAAAAAAACCTGATATAAAACAGCACCCAACACATGAGTGCAGTTTTAAATCTGTTGTCATTTTATTGATAACTACTTCCAAGAAGTAAATTCCTACCACATTTTTTTGTAAAACCAATTACATACTGTGAAAACTACATCATGTAATAAATATTTACTTGATTAAATAAATATACTAATAGAAAATAGTTATAAAATATTTTTTAAAGAGAATTCCCCTTTTCAGTAAATTTCTCTCTGTACAGTAGAAAATCCAACCATGTCGATTAATTTGTTATTATAGATATAAATAAAATAGAGTAGATTGCCTTGATAAGAGTACAATAATAAGTTTTTAATGTTGAGCATAATTTCAGCTCAACACTGAAAGCTGAATCAGAGACTTGTGTAGAATGACACCAAAATTTCCTCTTCACTATTGACAATAATGCTGTTGAAAGTAGAGAAACACAAGAATAAAGATTGAATGCTAAGTAAAACATTAGCATACAAAATCTTAAATTTCTAAATTTGATTACAACATGCCATAGAGAGCATTAATACAGATGCTGGGTCAGATTTAGAAATTTAAGATGCTAACATTTTATTTAGTATTCAATCTTCATTCTTGTGTTTCTTTACTTTCAATGTGAGAGTGATTCTCGATAGTGAAGAGACAATTTTGTTGTCATTCTAAACAAGTCAGCTTTCAATTATTGTACTCTATCAAGGCATTCTAATCTATTTTATTTATATCTGTAATAACTAATCATTTAATTGACAGGATTGAATGTCTTACTGTACTCAGAAATTTAGTGAAAAGGGTGAACTCTTTAACAACTAATCTATTACTATAATAATGAATAAAGTAAACATTTATTATATGATGTAGCTTTCACAGTAATTGGATTTACAAAAAATGTGGTAGAAAGTAATTTGGGATACTAACTTCTGCATAGTATTTTAATAGAGCATATCTTTTGTTACTTAATTGTCAAATTATGGTGGAGATCTGTGTATAAAATAATTTTTATTTGCGAGCAGCTGTTATTAGGGATAACCACAGTAAGAAATTATTCAAAATATACTATTTAGATTCAGTAATTACTAAACAATTGTTATGATATTTTGTTTGATTAGTCTAGGTTAATTTGAAAAATGAGGTGGATAATATTGACTAGCTGTCAATGTTGAGTGAAATGGCATAGATTATATTATAAAGCGTGAAGAAACACTTAGACTTTTTGAACCAAGCTTCTAACCCAAATTTAAATTTTTTTAAAAATATTTTGCTAATGAGAGTATTTTCACAGATCTTAACAATGGAATAGAAAACCCGTATAGTCAACAAATTCATGGATAAACGATTCAGTTCTAAAAGCAAAAAGCCTGGTTTCTGTATACTTTTGTAACATGATTATTATAAAAGTATACAGAAACCAGGCCTTTTGCTTTTAGGGCTGCATCTTTTATCCATGACTTAGTTGACCATACAGGTGTTATGTTCCATTCTTTAGATCCATGAAAATATTTTCAATTTTAAAAGTTTTATTAAATTTTTTTTTAAATTCTGGTTAGAAGTTCGGTTGGAAAAGTTAAAAGTATTTTATTGCACTTTGTAAAATAATCTGTGCCACTGCATTCAACTAGAGAATAAAATAAAGTTTTAGCAGTAAATTTACTTGAAGTAACATTACATTAACCAAAAGGTTTTAAATACCTCATCAAGTATTAGAATAATATCCTCCATAATTCCAGCTTTAATAACTGATTGAATCTTGTGTATTACTAGCAGTAATATTAGACACTGTCCAACAGACTTCCTGAAATGAATAAAAATAAATATATCATAACACAAGGCAAGCTGTTAAATTATAATCAGAAAAATTTCTCCTCACATGAATTTTCAAATCAGATTGAGTGAAAATTACACATAATGGAATATGCACTGAGCATATAATTTAATACCAAAAATTGCCTGGTGTTTAAAAGTTGAGAAGTAATCAGACTTTCAATGTGCTGAATATGTTTAGCACAATATTTAACCCATTTAGGACCGCTCCATGTTTCCTTTATTGGAAATGCACCAAACAGTGTTTTAACACTTCTTAGAACATTAATAACACAAATAAGTTGTTTCCTTAAAATTAAATTTATTTTTACGAGAGTTACAAAATGTTGCGTTTTCGCAACATCAGTCCAAAGCGATATAAAAATTTTAAAAATATAAAAATATTTTTAAAAAATTTTAAAATCTTTGAAACATTTAGCATGAAGACGTACATAACACTTATTACATACAGAAATTGTTTGACTTTTGCAGTGTTTACTTTTTTTGTTTATTTTTACTATTTTTAGTAATAATATGGCCCATATGGTTTTTCCTAGTTTCGTTGAGAATTAGATTTTGAATTGAAGATGGTCTTCCAATATGTGAAGTTTCAGATAAAACATAATTCATTGGCATTTCTTCAAGCCTTTTTATCAAAGGCTCTCTCAAAGATATAGATCTCTTAAACTCTAATAAAGTTATTTTAGAATTCATTACATCCATGTAGAGTCTCCCTTTTTCCCATACAATATGCTCTTTTTTCTTACTATATTGCTTACTTTTAAATTTATTAGAAAAAAAATGTCGATTTCATCTGCAATGTCTTTAGGTGATTCGACATTTTCACATAAAATATTATCATCAATATCTTCTCCATCCGTCAAATCATCCAGATCTGGAGGGATAATGACGAATTATGGTTCCCCATTAGCTTCTGTTGAGGAATATTCTGAAATATCATCATCTAGCCCATGAAAATACTCCTGTGTCTCTTCCAATGTCAAAAATCGCTTTTTTCTAGAGACAAACTTATCCGAAATGCAAACAATACCAATTTACTGCATGATAAACTAGGCAGCACTAATAAAACACATTGGAAATAAGTAATACACTTTGGACTCATGTTGCGTTTTCGCAACATTTTTAAAAATATGAATTGAGAAACATAAAAACAAAAATTATGATTTATCTGTTGAAGCCATTTTGTTCTTTAGTCTCTAGTAAACTCGGAACAAGCATCAAATTGGAAATTTATCATGTGCTGCTATCTAAGGTTATTATTTGAAAATAGTCATTTTTTTCCCTTTCAAAACACCAGAAAAAAACAATTTTTTTGCAAGTGCTGAAAGTGAGGAAATGAGGAAACAAAAAAATTATTATGATTAATTGAAGTATAGAGAATAAAATAAAAATGTTACTAAAGACGTACAAAGTTTTAAACATGCCTTTAAAAATACAGAAAATAATGTTGCGTTTTCGCAACACCAGTCTTAAATGGGTTAAATAAGACTTTAACATACATGAACTAGATTACTACCTCACAAAACTTCCAAGAAACAATTTCAACTAACTATTGTATAACTTTCCAAGTTGAGAAGTAATCAGACTTTCAATGTTCTGAATATGTTTAGCACAATATTTAAATAAGACTTTAATATACATGAACTAGATTACTACCTTACAAAACTTCCAAGAAACAATTTCAACTAACTATTGTATAACTTTCCATATAATTTGGCTTTCCATAAAACTCCAACTGATGTTCAGAATCAGTTGAGTTATTTTTCAGGCACAACTTTATCAACATATTTAATTATGAAACTTTGAGAAAGTAAAGGCAATTTACAATGCATTTCCCCCCATTTTTTAAACAGCTAAACAAGATGCTCAGTGGAATTTTAAAGAATTTAGTACAATCCAATATTTGACAAGGCAATAAAAGAAATTCTAAGCATAATGCAACAATTTAAAGAACAACATAAAACAGATGCTGTCTATGATTTTTTTCATTAACCCAAAGCTCATGCTTAACTTGAAGAGTTCAGAATCAATGGGGAGAAAAAAAAGTACTAATCAGAATTTTTGAAAAAATTCCAGTTCACATACCATATACGAGATTTTTACCATACCATATATGAGATTCATACCATATACGAGAAGTTTGTCACAGGCACTAGTTCCCAGACATACACTTAACTAAAGTTTAGATTTATTGAGTTTCTAACGCTTAATTTTAAGATAGTAAAACATAGTTATGTCTTAACTGGCTAATGTGTGCATGTAAGAAAGCACATAATAGATATATTTAAGATAAAATACTAAAGATATTTTTCTTTACTGCCTTCATCTCTAATAACACAGATAAAAGTGATTTCAAACACGACACAAATTATAAAATTAAGGGGCTAGGGTTTGAAGTCTAAGCTTCGATTCATTTTCGAAAACCTGTGTCAACGAGAAGTTGTATTGTGACCCAGACAATTGGTGAAACTTTCCAAACCTATTTTCAATAATGTCGGTTTGAATTTTTCCTGTTAAGAAATATGCCATCCCCAATTCATTGCAACAATATGTTCACATTTCAAGTACAGCATGTGTAGTGTGATAAAGTGTGGTATATGTTTTAGTTAAAAAGCCAGAAGTATATTTAAGAAAATTCCAAGTATCAAGCCAAACTAAGAATTTTTGTAGGTACATAACCTTTTCATTGGATGCATTAGATGACAAAGGCTCACAATACACATCTCGTTTATGACCCCCTTTTAACTTACTTTACACATTCATTATCTTCAACCATTTAATAATGATTGCAATATATTCAGATGTTTCTAAACAAAAAGGTTCATCAGTATGTGTAGAAAAAACTTTCAACCCTTCAAAAAAATGGTCATTGAAAATTTGAAGACATAGTTTAACATTTTGTCTCTCCATAGAAGATGGAGTAAGTACTTTTGAAGAATCCAAACACATATTTAACTATCTGTCCATCCTCTAAAGAATGGATACTTTTAATGGTTCTAAAAGAGGCAGTTTTAGTTAAGTTATGATCATTAAAATCAATAAAATACATACACTAACCATAATTCTTCTGATTCAGCCAATTATTTCTGACACACTTCAGAATGTGTACAGGATCAAAAATATAAAATAATGGTCTATTAGGATTTGAAGGATGATTATATAATATACTTAAACAAGGAGGGTAGCAAAATAGGATATTGTTTAATAATAAAGTCAGTTGTTCAGTCAAGAAGTCAATTATTGTATTTTGATGATCAGAAATTTTATGTCTTAGAACATCAAGCAATTCAATTACCACATTTAATGCATTTTCACCATCACTCATTACTGTTTTCATTTAATCCAAATTCTTTATATAAGTATTAAGACTTAAAATGGAATAAACATGTTTAACAGAGAGGAAAATTTATGGCATGCATAAAATTAAATTTTTCCAAAATTTAAAATTACTTAGCCCATTAACTAATGATCTAATACATCTAAAAGCAATTTCCTTTTTACTACTTCTGTAATTAATTATCAACGAACTTCTAACAACTTATCAGGAAATTCTAAAAATATTTTTAAAATTTTAATGTTAACCATTAAGAATAAATAAAGCTTGGCACTTCACATTTTCATAATATAAATATCATTTTTCTGTTATTATAAAAGACTCTGTAAACCAGGCGTTTTGCTTTTTGGAACTGTATCTTGTATCCGTGAATTCATTGATTATACAGGAGTTCTATTCCATTATTAAGAAAGGGTTATTTCATTCACTTATCAAACACACATTTTGATATAATAAACCACAACTCACAATGAATGTCTTATCTACAGTTTTATAAACAAACTTTGTCCATGAACAGATTTTATATTTTCTAAATAAACCTTGGCATTTTATACTTTTATAATATAAATCTCTTTTTTTGGCAAGAGTTAAAGACTTTCTCAAGAGTCATGTTAACTGGAATCCCTGGACTGCACTTTCTCACTCACCTAAAACCTTAACAACAAGCTTCACAGTTAAAAAAGAATAAATAAAGAAAATCAATATTCTATCCACAAATTATTGAGACCAAAGTTTATGAGAAAGTTCAGATTAGCGTCTAAGTTAAAAAAACTAATTTGAAATTTTTAGTTGTTTAATAAATATTTTTATAGTTTTTTCATAGAAAAATTTAAATTAATTAAAAATAAATCTAAAAAAAATATTAAAGACAGTGATTTTGGCTACAAGTCCACTGCTGAAAATAAAAGTATATCTCGAGAATAAAAAAAAGGTATGCTCAGTGAAGTTAATCAAAAACTTACACAGGTAATGAGATCCAAGTGGTATTTGTCTTTCAAGCCCGAAGCTCTGAATAGATTCCAGTTTCAAAATTCTGTAAAAAAAACCAATATTTTCTTATAATGCCATAATAAAAATTTAATGTTTTATCAAACCAAGAAGTATTGAAAAGTAGAGTTCTTTATAAACTTGCTTATCACTAATATAAAAAGGGGAAAAGAAACTAATTTTACCCTTTATATATATACTTTAAGCCAATAAGTTCACATTTATGTTGCACAGCATGACAAGAAAATAATTTCCAAAAGACCTTTAGAGATGAACAGCTTATAGATAGTTATTGAGAACATTCTCAGATTTATAAAAACTCTTATCGTACAATATCTATTACAATAAAGCAGTTTTTTGTATGTATACATTCTGATAATCTACAAATCTATATACTTATAAATATATAATTTAAAAACATGGAATGCAAATTAATAATTTAAGAAACAATTTATGTATCTAAATAGTCTATTTTGGAATAATTTTCACTGCCCTCATCTCTAATAACACTGATAAAAGTGATTTCAAACACGATACAAATTAGAAAATTAAATGCACGTGCCATCTATATTGACACAAATTTAAAACTCTAAAACGATCTAAATTTCCAAAATTTTGAAATAAATCTGAAATATAAACCTGTAGTTCGAAGACCATATTTGAATGAATTCAGGAATACAATGGAGTTTACATACCTACAAAAATTAATAATTCTTGAAAATATATATACACTCAATTGCAAGAATATATACACTCAGTTGCAAAAAGTATGCACCATTATGTTATTCCTAAAGAGTGAAATTGTTTTATTTTATATCTTCAGAGAGAGTAGAAATATAATCTAAATATCAAAGCCAGTTCAAAATATTGATTAATAGCAATTGAAATTCAAAATTTTCCTTAAATAAGCTTTTTATTTAATGAGATATTCAAAATAAAAAAATGCTCCAATATTTGCTATTGTTTCAATATTTACTTGACATGTGGATACTGATTAAACAATATTTTGATCTGGTTTTGAAATTTTGAATAATCTTTACTCTCGATAGACATAAAATAAAGGAATTTCACCCAGTAGGAATAACATATACATATATAGCAATTGAGTGTACACATAGAACATTATTAATAGAATTTAAAAAAATTATATTTTAAGGCTATTAAGATTATACATGAAAAATACCTATTAGTGTTTAGTATTTAAATTAAAATATATAATTATTAAATTATGAACACAAAAATTTTAAGAATATTTGTTCTTAATTTCATTATAATGTATAAAATGCACAGTATTTTATAAAGATTACTCAAAACACAATTTGATAAGGAATTCAATAGATCCTTTTGTATGATTTACAAGTTCATTTTTAGAATCTTTTATAATGTGGAATGTTTTTGAATCCATCTTTTAACATTTAGACATTGATAATTTGTTGCCTATTGATACCTGGCAATGAGAACATAGTCCATTTTCCTATTAAATATATTTTACAATTTTTCACCATTGAATACTATGCAGGAATACTATGCATTGAATACTATGCATTAATTTACTATGGAGGAATCATGTGTAACTGATTTATCAATCAAGTAGTAAAAAAATGTTTAATTTGGATTAACATATTAAAAAAAAATCATTATAATTTTCTTTAAAATTTCTTTAAAGAAGTAAAATGGAAAATATTATACTGGAAATGAAAATACATTTTTATTTTTCACCTATGTAGATTTGGAATTGATATTTGTGTCATGTATTTTATACTTTCTAAAGGATATAAAAATCTAAATAGTGCGTACAAATTACAATTCTAAATATTAATTTAATTAGCAAATACTTATATAAATAAATATAAAAGTTCAACTTACCCTGAAAATTTTCTCTGGGTATATTATATATCCAGTTTTGTCCTTAAACACGTGCAATCTAAAATTTTAGGGTTATGAAAATAGCGCCAGTCACGCATTTTAAGCTCATACGAGAGGCAGATTTCAGCTGAGAGTATTATCTGTTGCCCATTGGTCGAGGGAGCTGCCATTCAAACTATACGACACGCCTTTCTTCTCCGAAAAAAAATCATGGCGCCGAGCGATCAGTTTGAATTCAAAGTTAGTTAAAACCATGAAGCTACAGTACTCTGTAACTTCATGGTTAAAACAAAGGGGTGTTCCGCAAAAAAATAATCAAACGATTAGAAAATTATGTGAAAAGATTAGGAATGACACTTAATGAATACAGAGTAAGTTTTTAAGTGAATTAAAGAGAAATTACAAAGATATTACAATTATTAGGTCAACTTAGAAAATACTTATGAAGTGATAACATATTTTGGTAGCTGAGAAATTTCTTTTCTGTTTTCATAAGCTTCTGGGGAGCTCAAAACACAGATGACGACGTCCTCCCCCTCTTTTTTAAGTGAAGAGTAAGTTTTTAAGTGAATTGAAGAGAAATTACAAAGATATTACAATTATTAGGTCAACTTAGAAAATACTTATGAAGTGAAAAAAGTTAGAAATCATCATGACAGGATCTCTGGTTTCCTGTCCGAAGTTTTAGGGAATTTTTAATTTTTAACGTAAATTTCAAGCTAAAAGTTTACTACATTATTTATATTAATCATAGTAATTTAATAAATTAATCTCTAGGAAGTTCTAAATAATTAACTAATTCATGCCTTAAATTTTAAAATACAATCTTTTAAAATTTATCTTAACCTTATTCTTTAAGGTATATATCTTAATTCCTACACAATCAATTTCAAATTTGCTATGTCTCATCTTTTTTTCCCTTTTTTTATTATTTATCATACTTGTTGAATCAAACTCAAAATGAATAGAATGCCCCGTAATTTTCTTACCGAGCCTATAGCTCTCTCAGGTACTTCATGAGCTTAGACGGTCTATTGTCTATATCACAACACAGCCATAGTGTATAGCATCGCGTTTAAAAATCAAAATCAAACCCGTTTGAAATAAATGCTTGAAAATTAAGCAATTGCAAATATGTTTACGACCAACACTTAACATTACTGCAATTGGATGTGATGGAACTGCGGTGAACAGTGGATTGAATAATGGCGTGATTCCTTTATTTACATTACATTAATGTTTTTCTAAATATGTGTGATTTGTTTATTTTAACTGTTAATTTAAAATTCCTTTTCTTTCATTCAAATGTGTATTATAAGAATATGTTACTGTAAAATTAATACAATGAAATTCGAGAAAAAGTTCTACAAAATTAGTTGTTTTATAATGGCATCTAACAATTAGAAATTCTTAGAATATGTAAGTTTCCTGAAAAATATATTTTGAATATTTTATCTACAAAAATATATATTATTATTTTAATATACTATAAAAGAAATTTAAAAAATACAAATTTTATCACTATTTCCTCTCTTATAAATAAAGAGTGGTGCAACAAGGACCAATTTTTAAGTAGATATTTAATTTCTACAGTAATATATAAAAATAAACAATGAAACTAATTTTTATCTGTTTTTATAAGCTTCCAGGGAGTTAAAAACATACACACAGAATACAATCTTTACATATAATTGTATAATTATATTATGTGAATTTTCACATAATACAATTATACAATTTCACATAATACTTCTCACATAATACAATCTTTACATACAAGGAAAATTATGGGAATTTTCCGCGTAAAAGAAGTTTCACAACAATGAAATAAATATTTTTGAAAAGTCTGTTTAATTTAATCTTCGCCTTCCCTTTCAAATCCATAATTCTGCTGCAGATTTCTGCTACTTCTGGTTACGAATCGGAGCACCAATTCCGGGACGGTTTTGGAAAAGCGGTTTCGGGTCGATTACCATCCAACCGTCACCGGCCCTCAAAAGGGTACACAATACGGGATCCCCCGTCGGAGATTCGTAAGTCACCCGGCAACGGTACGGATCATTTCCCCCGAGCCTATCGTTCTGCCGGCGCCTCCAGCACCGGCCCGTCAAGTTGCCGTCAGTCTTGTGTTTGTTGGGTATATATATATATATATATATATATATATATATATATATATATATATATATATATATATATATATATATATATATATATATATATATATACGTATATACATATATATATATATATATATATATATATATATATATATATATATATATATATATATATATATATATATATATATATTGTAATGTAAATTATATATATAAATTAGGGATTATATTCTCCAAACATTATTTTGAGGCAAATATACTGAAGAGAATAATTACCCAAATTCTTAAGTAGAAATCAAATTAATTTTCTGTCCCGTACTTTCATGAATGTTTGCCGACCAGAGGTAAGGAAAGATGAAAAACCGAGATGAAAAACCGACTCTACCATCCTAACCAAAAGCATTTTTCTAGGTACTAATATTGTTTTTCGGAAACAAAAGTACTATTTGAAGTACATGAGGGCGTTACATTTACTACACTGTCATTATTATCGGATTCTGAATAAGAAACAGAAACTTCATCACATGTTTGAACATAATCTACTTCATCTTCATCGGAAGACATACATTCATCCTAAACTGTGTCGTAATCTATATCGTACGGATTTTCCATATTTTTTTTATTTATGTCTGAGTCAATACATTTTTTTATTCATGATCCATTTAGATTTTAAAATAGCAAATAAATTAGACAAAGTAATAAAAGAAAAATTAAAAACAATCGTAAAATAGCAAAGGAAGTAAAAAATGCAGTTATTACTAAAGTGTACCGATATCAAGTATTACTTTTAATCAAAAACATAAATAGACCAACACCATTCAATCACTACATGTGGCTGTTGATAAATAACCTGCTGAATATGATGCAACTCCGTATATATATCTTGAACGAGATTATCTTGATCAATCCAGAATGTTCTCAAAACTTCGCCATTGATTCGCCAAATTTGGGAACATTTGGTGACCTTGGTACAAAACTTTATCGCCAAGTTTTATTGTCAAAAGATTGCTGTCAAGATTTGTTGCCACCACTCATATTTGTAGAGCAACCCTAGAAACATTTACAGTATATTATGTATGTATCATTATCGGGTCGGATGGACACGTGCGGTAAATAATGTTACAAATTATGAATCAGTGAAAAATTCCAAACAAAAGTTTAATTGCAACTGCATATAAATAGAGTAGAACACAGGAGGAAAAGTCGCGAAATCGCAAAATTTTCAGACCTAATTTTTAGGAGAAAACCCGCATTAAATATTGCTGTCCAATGGACCCGTCTGGCAGACGGAAGGTGATTGATGTCTGTCAGGATTCGATCCTCGGATCCCCGGTGCCGAAAACCAACGCGCTACCTACATCTTCCCCATATATATATATATATATATATATATATATATATATATATATATATATATATATATATAAAGGGCTTGTCTGTTTGTTTGTCAGCTATAGAATCATAGACTATTTCACCCACCGGGACAAAATTCTGCACAGTTAATGTTTAGGACCCGAGAAACTTAAATCCGGAAAAACGAAATTTAGGACTCAATTATTTTTTTAAAATTAATTGTTTAATTATTTTTGTGCCCCTAAAAACACACCTGTTAAATGTGGATACAGCCCGTCACCACAACCAGTCAAATTCGATATGCGGGAGAAAAGAGTGGTGATCTGGGGGTGGTTTGAGAGTTGGTCTCGGGGTGACGGGCGGGAGAGGGCGAAATGTTATTTTTCCTGCGTTTTGTGGAGTCGTGAAGGAAGAAAAAAAAGAAAAATTGAGTTTGTCCCATGGCCAGTTTTTAGAAGCCTTTTGTTGATCTAAATATATTAATTGTTTGAGGATCATAAAATGGGAAGAAATTTACGAGTTCTACAGGTTTTTTCCCCTAAGTTCGCGAAACAGAGTTAACATACGATAATTATTTGAATTACTTATTCAAAGAAATCATATAAGATAAATCTTTTAGAGTTTTGGGGCTTTTTAAGCAGTGGGAGGAAAAGATATTTAAACAGAGAAACATAACGACACATAACTTTCATTCCGAACTATTAGTCCATTAGTTATATTAAGGCATAAGAAAATTAATTAAATTATTTATAAAGAATGATTGCCCGGGTAGATATATAAATATAAAATGTTTCATTCTTTCCATCAAAAAAATACTGGGTACATCATTTCAGTAGAAACGCGCTAAGCGCATTCTGTCTGGCCAGATGAACATGATGAGCGGGGGGTGCAACCCAGTATTTTTTTGATGGAATGCATGAAAAAATTTATATCTATATATCTTCCCGGGCAACGTCGGGCAATAATGCTAGTATATATATCTATATATATATATATATATATATATATATATATATATATATATATATATATATATATATATAAAGTGTTCTCCTTTGCAACTGCGAACGAGAATGTATGATCTCATCTCAACAACTTCTTTTCTGACTTCAAATAACATACAAAATTATTTGAATAACTTTCATATTTCAACAGAATATGGAAATAAACGCAAACATCTAAGGTATTTTTGCGTTAAAATATTATGATAAATTTCTCTACTTCAACTCTTAAGTACACTTTGGATTTCTTCTAAAATCCCAAACACTTATATTACGTGCCCTAAAATGAAAAAAAAGGAAATATATTATTTAAAATGTTTTTCTTTAATTTTTTTTCCTAAACATTGTCCTATTTTTTCGAATAAAACTTTTAATAATAATACTTTACTACATTTTTCAATATATCAGTTTTAAATTAAATAATAAAGTATACTTTCTGAAGTCACATAACAGTTGTAAAACAAATAAGGATTTCTACACAATCTAGGTGTTATTACTTTTTGAATATATGACTTTTTATACCTAACTTGTTTTTTTAAATAGTAACATTTGAATTTCCCCTTCCATTAAATTACAGATTATTTCGAATGTGAGAGGAAAACAGAGTTATTATATACAGGGAGTTACGATAATATATCAGCGCATTCAGCGGGTTGGTAGAGGCCATCAAGAGCGGCAAAAATTGTAATAGAACATGGTGTCGCAAACCACGTTTAGGCGGGGAAAATCGCGAAAATACGTATCCAAGTTCTGACTCCAGAGGAGAGGGAAAACGGATGTTAGATTCTTGCTGAATAGCTTCATGGATTTGCTCACGATCTAGGACGTAAGCAGCTTCGCGAAACGCATGCGCTGGTGTAGGAGTACGTGCTGCGCGTGATGTAAGGTAGCACCATTCCAGTGATAACCACGTGTAGCAGTTAGTTATCCGGTTTAGTGGGGATTGGGGTGACTGGTACACGAAAGAGGAATATGCTGATTTGTATCTGATTTACTTTCAAGCAGATGGGACTTAGAACAGCAGATGTACCACGAACAATATTCGAGGAGGCGTTGTCCGTATCATACCAGTGTCGATCTACGGCTACGGGAGATCACAGTTTAATGACACTGTTTTATTTTCGAATGAGACCTGACTTACTTGAGAAGGCATTGTCAACCCGCACAATGTACATAAAAGGCCTATGTAAAATCCCCCGGGAAACTTCAGCACAGGTCCAGTGTCAACGTGTTGGCTCGAATCCTCTGTGATTATATCTTGGGGCCGTACCTTCTGCCCGAACACTTAAATGACGCAACGTACCATATTTTCCTTCAACACATTCTCCCAGAATTGCTGCAAAGTGTGCCAAGGTGCAGATAGGTATGTGGATCATGCATGATGATGCCCCAGTACATTTTTCACGCGAGGTGCGTGAACACCTCAATTCTACATACCTACGGAGGTCGATTGGGCGCTCCGGAACCGTTGTTTGGTCTCCACGTTGGCCGGATCTAAATCCTTTGGACTTCCTTTGGGGTCACCTTAAATTTTTCGTTTACTAGCCGGGCGAAGCCCGTCTGTGCCTGTGTGTGTCTTCGCCCACATACGTTCAAGCCATCAAAGGAAGACGATGAATGAATCAAGTGAATGAATGACTCAATCGTTGTTTACAACCCAAGGGGAGAATATGCAGTTCTTCGCGTTTGAAGAACGGCGTAGAAAATTTGTGTTAAGTATCGTTCTTTAAAATTCAATTAAAAATCGAAATTTTAAGACAGAGACTTGAAATGAGGTTTATATGAATGAGAAAGCTTTCATCTTCCAGATGATGTAAATATTTTCTTTGTAAGATAAAAACTCAAAGAGCATCGACCGTAGATCCTCAAAGGGCGTAAATTTCTCGAAAATGTGGGTTTAATATTTTGATGAAAATATTAGTCTGTTTTAAATTATTTTTAAACAAATGATGTTTTGTTTGAAGGAGAAATGTCTATAGTCTTAGATTGTAAAAAGATCAAAATTCTACGACCATTTTTTGCCGAGATATCGTAATCTGAATTAATCTGAAAAAGTCTATCGTAAAAAAAGTCTATCGTAATCTAAAAAAACATAAAATATCCCACAAAACATAAAATAATTAATTTTCTAGAATAAAATTTAAAATTCGTTTTTCGGGGTGCACTTTCCCATAGTCTGCACTACCCGTGTGCCAAATTTCATGGCTGTAAGTTTCATAGACCGCACACACGCACACATTGAGGCGGTACACCCTTAGAGTGTGACTGACAGACAGAACCGTACCTTGCTTTATTGCACCCCTGAGGACATACCGGAGGATCTCATAGCGTGGATCGTCGTCGCTGCAGCAGACATCCATAGCACATCCGGTATGTTCAAGAGTGTCCGGGAATCGTAGACTGTGCAGTGACATCGGCGGCCACCAATTCGAAGAGCATCAGTAATAAGTTGGTTCACATCATTTTCATTATTCCCTGTCCATCACTGTACTGTGCACAACAAGTTGTGTTGTAAAGTGTTGTCAAATAAATTGGTTGTACATTTTTTGTCCCCGCATAATGTCAAAACCTGAATACGTATTTTTGCGATTTTTACCGACTAAGCGTGGTTTGCGACACCATGCTTAGTCATGTTCAATTATAATTTTTTTCTTCTTGATGTCCTCTAACAACCTTCTGAGTTTGTCTGTATATTACTTGAACACCATGTACATAATAACACTGTTTTCATCTCACATCCCAAAGAATCTGCAATTTGATGAATTGGGAAATATGAATGCACGACCTGACGAAGGAGAACGTTTTTCGATGTTAAAGCAAAATCGTCAGAATAACGGCTATCACTGAAAACATACAACAACAGCAACAAAAATAATAACAAAATCGTAAATCTATATTTACAAAATGCAAAAACCACTCATTCACTGTCTGATCATGGTATCTCATGAATCCTAAAAGCCTAGGAAGATGAAATTTTCTAGGGTGGTTCCCTAGGATGAGACTCTAGGTGCTCGCTAATAAATATATATATTTTTTAAATCGAACTTTAAGCGCGCTAAATAGGGATTAAACCTCCCAAAAAATTCTAAACATTGGATTTCGACCGGATTAATTTTAGATGAATATAAAGTTCAAGCAACAGGCACATACCAAGTTTTATTCAAATCAGCCGAAAACAGACGGAAATCTAAAAATTTTCAAAACTCAATTTATTTTCAAATGTGTCCCAATGTGTTACGTTTTTCTGATTTTAAAAACTATGTATATAAATATCAAATTCCATTCACTCACTCACTCACACATTAATCATTGCATGTTTGGAATGCATGGAACCTATGAAGCTAAAAATTTGCCTTTGCCCTTTACCTCTTTGTGCTCAGTAAGATTATAAAAAAAATAATCAGGTAGTCTCTTGTAACGAAACTACGGAGGGTTATTAACATAGGATTACTTATCGTTGCTGACCTCTTTAGTATATATATATACAGTGCTAGATTTCTAGAAATAGAGGTGCCGGAACGGTAACCTTCCGGGGTGGTGTGTGTGTGTGGTGGGGGGGGGGATTCCAAATTATTGGCCTGAAAAAAAGAAATCGTTGGTTATACAAAAACTTGAACATTTTATTTAATTCCAAATTTTATTTTGCAAGACAAGTACAAAAAAAGTTGATGAATTTAAATACCTTGGCACTATAATTAATGACAAACATAAACTAAGAACAGAAATTGATAACAGAATCAAAATGCTAATAAATGCTTCTTTGGGCTGAGAAGACAATTGAGATATTATCTCGCAAAACTAAATTAAGAATTATACTACCTGTAATATTAATACTACCTGTCTTACTTTACGCAAGTGAAACATGGACCTTGAGCATAGACACGCAGTGCCCACTGGACATGCTTGAGAGAAAAATCCTCAGGGTTATCTTTGGCCCAAGTGCAGGAAGAAGGACTTGGAGAACCAGATATAATTTTGAACTGTATAGGCTTTATAAGCAATCACAAATAATACAAGTCTTCCGCAGTAAGACATTAAGATGGCTTGGCTATGTTTGGAGAAGATCGGAAGATAATCCCTCTAAGATCTTGACATTTAAAAAACCTGGGGAATCCCGAGCTAGAGGTAGACCATCTAGTAGATAGTTAAATGACGTTGAAAAAGACTTAAAAACTTTGAAAATAAAAAATTTGAGAGGTGCCGTCGCAGATAGAAGACGCTGGAATAAACGCGTCGTTGAGACAGCCAGGGCCTGTAAGGGGCTGTTGTGCTTGAGAAGAAGAAGAAGAAGAATACAAGTACAAAAATGTGTTGTAGAAAAGTAATAAAAGCTGTAAAAAAGCACAGTTTCAAAATTGTTTAAGTTTTGTGCCCAACCTAAAAGATTGTCCAAAACTTCAACATGTTTTCATCATACTTCTTGTCTCTTGACCTGTCCTTACTCTTGACGGCTAATGCTGAATGGTGTCCAGACACAAGTCAAGAGTCAACATACTTAGTTGGGTTAAAGAGCCGAAGAGGAGGTCCATTGATCTTTACAAACAACAGGCTAGAAACTGTTGCTATATTCAGTGATGATCTCAATAGTGTGATAATGAAGTTCATATGTGAGAAACCTCTTTCACATTCACTCGACGATATGGCTATCGAATTGATTGACTGTTTCAACGGGTTGGGACTTTCCGGGAACACTCTGAAGTGGAGATACTCTTGGAATCCTGTAATTAGTTGCCTTTCATTAAGTTTGAACTTGGAGGCAAGTTTCCGCATTTCATTTTCCCCAAACATTATTGGGATATTTTTCATCCATTACTTTGAGCTTGCTGGCACCATCAAAGAAATGGATGAAAAATATCCCAAAGTATTTTTCACTGTCTTTATCAAAGTCCTTTTAAGTGCTTCATAAAACTTTTCGGAGTTCAAAGGTTTTCCTACCTTCTTTTTCGTGGAGAGGAACTCCGAAAAAAGACATGTTTACTGCTTCTTGAGCCATCGATGAGTAAAATCCTGGAACTGATTTTCATTCCTCAAACAAAGA
The DNA here is from genome assembly GCA_907164885.2 of Dolomedes plantarius. Taxonomy (NCBI): domain Eukaryota; kingdom Metazoa; phylum Arthropoda; class Arachnida; order Araneae; family Dolomedidae; genus Dolomedes; species Dolomedes plantarius. The sequence continues at coordinate 158,951,934 of OU015497.1, read as the reverse complement.
AATTGTAATTTTTACCTTTTTGTTAGCATAGCTTAGATTCTTAGATCAATGTTGCGATGTTGCAAAGCTTCGCTTAAATCTGAGAGCTCATGCAATGCATCAGCCGTCAAACCCAGGTCTAAATGAAATTAGTTTCAGTAATATTTTAGAGGAGGCGTTCAAACGTACTTTTTTCTTTGCTGTCTCTGGTTGGGTCATATGAAGCTTCTTTAAAGTGATGGACTAGTGTTTCATAAGACCTCCAAACCGCTGATACAGATCTGAAACTAGACGCAATCCAACGTGTGCTTAACCCGTTAACGCCCAGCGTCCTCATTTGAGGACAGTGTATAAAAGAGTGCGTAGGATCTATATATTTTTCGGAACCGATTGTTTATTTTGCATGACGGTAGACGGCACTACCACAAAACATCCCACAAACGACCTTGTATCTGGGGTTGTTTAGAGCTGCATGATATCGATCACCATTTCATGTTTTTTCATGTGTCACGCTTGCATTTGCTTTCTGTCTAGCTACATTAGCTAAAGTAAGGGGGGACATTTTATTTTTACTAGTATATCAAATTAGAGTACTATGTAAACGTATAATAGAAAATTAATTTGTTTTGAAAAAAATTTCGTTTTCAAAAATGGTGTCCAATTTTGCCGTCCTCAATTGAGGACGCTGGGCGTTGCAGCCAACTTTTATACGAATTTCAAGAGTCATTACAATTTTGGAATTTTTTCGTGTAATAATTGTATTAAAATATCGCTCATCTTTTATATGGTAATTAGCCATACTATGTTTTGTTTTAGGAGGGTAATAAGTAATTATAATGGCTCGTAGGTTCTTAACGATTACAGAAGCTCATGAATATTTATTTTCCGAACGAATTGAACCTGACATCATCGCAATTCCACCTGACGTAGATGAACTAACTGATGAAGAGGATTTTGAAGATGAAAGTACAGCTTTAGCTGAAGTACGTGATATTGCAGGAACAGCTGAAATCGAAATTTCTGAAGATCCAAATTCAGATAATAACAGTAATTTTGATGAAAATTATGATATTCCGCCTCCTTGAAAAAAAGTGTAAAGAAAAAAAGAAAAAAATGGATATTGTTATAATTTTTCTGTATATGGATGCCAAACTAGTTCAAAGACTAAGGAAACTCTCCCTTTGGGAAGTCAAGTTGTATTAGATATGCTGTCTATTGCTCAGAATCCATTAAAGCATGTAGTATTTTTTGATAACTTTTTCAACAGTTACCACTTGTTAGTGATGTTGAAAGCATAAATTTGATAAGGAAAATGAAATTTTAATAGTCAAATGGAACGACAATACGTCTGTTACTTTGGCAAAATGTTATGAGCAGATTAATCCTGTGAGACAAACACTGCGTTGATGTAAAGGGGAGAAAGACAGACTTTCTGTTCCACAGCCAAACATAATCCACTCATACAACACATTTATGGGTGGTGTTCACCAACATGATTGGTATTTAGAAAAACATTTAATATCCATTTGGGGAAAAATTGTATTGGTCTTTATTTACAAGAATGGTCGACATGGCTGTTGTAAATGCCTATATATTGTATAAATCTGTCCATAAAGATGTGAAAAACAAGCATTTATCGATAAAAGATTTTCCACGAATAATAGCAGTAACTTACTTGAAAAAAGGAGTTACAAACCGTTCAGCGAGAGGTCGTCCGATATCAACACCATACTCTTCGGCTGTAAATGTTGACAGTGTTCGCTATGATCTCGTAGGACATACTATTTTGAAACGAGACAAAAAAAGACATTGTCAGCTGAAAAATTGTGCGTCAAACCATGCACATTCTGTGAAAAGTGTAACGTAACATTGCGCATTCCTTGTTTTCCCAAATATCATACCAAATTCTAGAATAAGTTCATATTTTATGTAAATTTTTGTTTATGTATTTTTTTTTATGTATCTTATATATGCGTTTTGTTTATGTATCTTATATGCGCATCTTGTTGTCCGTCATTCTGAATAAAAATTGTCCTTTTTATCAACTGTTATACTTCACTCAAAACTAAACATTATAGCGTTAAATATTACTCTGTTTGAAATAAATTGTCATTAAATGATAAATAAATGTTAAGTAAATAACAGTTTAAAATTAATTTTATCTTAAAATTTTATAAAATACTGTAACTAGTCCGTTTTTACATACTATTACTTGTTGTTTTCGAATTTGCTCACTTCACTGAATTTCTTGATTTTTTTTCACCGCAACGCCCAGCGTCCTCAAATGAGGACGGGCTATAATTTTAAATCTAAATCACAAATGAATTGAATTTTAGATTTTTTGTACTCAGGGGGTCGTAATTACATAGATTTGAGAAAAGGATGAAAATTTTTCGAGCAGAAATAATTCGGGCGTTAATGGGTTAAACCTCTTCCGATTTTTAAAAGTTCTATCTCTAGTAAACTTGCACAGGTTCGCAGTTCCCTGCTGTTCTTTGGTGAAGCATGATACACAACACAAAGTTTGCCGATGAAGGATTTAAATCTTGTCTAATCTTATTTAAATCTAATTAGAATTATTAAATCTTATTTAAATCTAATTAGCAGTAAAACCATCAAGTTCTACTAAATCTAAAAAGAAGTTGGAAAGTTGGCTCATCAATTATCAGGCCAATTTTCGTGTCATTCTTCATTATTTTACTAACAAATGTTTTCTTCATTTCTTTACTTATGTGCAAAACAATGTTAGTACAGACTTCATATGAATGTAAAATGCGACCCATGTCAAACTCATTAAGTTCTTGCAAATCTATTTCTGTTTCAAAATTGTGAAAAGACTGATTTTTTTTAACAATCTTATGGAGGACCGTTATGGAGGAAAGTAATCCTACGTTAAAAATTCCTATCTTTAAAGGTATTAAAAAAGGGTATTCAATTCCAAAATAATTAAAAAAAAACAATACATATTGAATCAAAGATCATGGTAGTTCCATGACAGGCTGAACTTCTCTGAGGAATGACAACACTTGACTACAAATGTTAATTTAAATTAAATTTAACCAATTTGCATAATGTATGGTAGTCATGTTTTCTGTCGTGAAGCACGGGTATTTAGCTAGTAATATATAAATGCAAAATGCGCCTGTTTAATGCTCCCATAAGAAAATATCGAGCGATTCAAAAGCATGCCGTCGGGGGGCCTTTCTCTATAAAACACCTTTTAAAAATGTACACTTTGACAACATAACTTAATGCAATTCTCTGAATTTCAAATCAGCGTCACCGCGATTTATTTCAGAAGAAATGAGATTCGTTCCGAGGTTGTTATCTTTCATCAATTGCGGTATTCAGATTTCGAAATAAAATTAGCAGTGCCGTCGTAGGATTGAAAAGGGAAATGAATTATTCAGCACTGGAGCGGTGCGGGTGCACGACAATTTATTTCGCTTTCGGAAAGAAAGAAAGAAAGAAAGAAAATATATGTCCAAAATTTGTAACGGGAACTCATTACATGAGTTAAACGAGAAATATTTATGCCAGCTACAAATAACGAATGCATGGAACTCCATCTATAATAATGTATTTTCAAAGATTCATTCACTTGTGTTTCTACCAGATTTTTTTATTGTATGATTATCGTCAAAAACCCTGAATACTTGTCAGTTCTATTATTTATTTTTTTTAACTAAGTTAAAATGAAATTTTTATTTACATCAAATGTAGTTTTTTTCGTTCACTCTGTTTACCAGGAGGGATATTTGATTTCATGCCAATAAATAGTTGAATACTCACCTAACTTTAAATCTAGTGACTAAAAAGAGTTGTAATATTTTGACACGGGAATTTGACATTCTTTTTAATAGACTACTGGTAAGGAAACAGGTGTAATACGCAAATAGAAAAATTTCTTCCACATTTTTCTTTGAAAACAATTTTATTTATCTGTTATGTTTTTTTTCATATTATACTTTTATTATAATTTCTAAATATTCATTATTCATTTTAGATTTCTACATATTATATTGATTTCCGTTACCAGAAATAAATTCTAACTCGTGTAACAGTTTAGTGGCAATTAGCATTTAGTACTTATACATCCGCGTAGTGCCAAGTGGTTAAGGCATCAGCCCGCTACAACAGAGGACGCGGGTTTGAATCCCGCATGAGGCATGGATATAAATTTGGGGTAAAAGTAAGTCTTCACCTGCAAAAGTCTCGGCAGTACATCTGCAAAAATCCTCCTGCTGTTTATCCCCGGTGTGACTCGACTGTAAATGAATGCTTCTTCTATGTGTGTGTTTTCTTCAGTTTACTGTATTATCTTCCCATGGACACCGGTCTAGTGATAGCTTCATTCTACCCCAGGGGAATAAGCAATCTCACGTTTGAGAGTAGGTATGGACTAAGTGACACCTATAGTGAAAATATGTTGCTCTATCCTCTCCTTCTGCGTTTTCAGTCAGCAGGTAGGGTGATGACCGAGCTGGTATTCTTTCCTTTGGGTTCGAGTCCCACTACCGACAGGAAAGTTTGTAGTCGTTCGAAAACAGTAGATACCGCTCTAAAGAGTCCTCGTGTAGCAAAACATGACCATAGTCTTCTAAACTAACCAACCAACTGATTTGAAGGTAATAAGTTTTTTCCAAAACTTAATATAACCAAAAATGGTCACAAATGGCTCAGGCGGCCAATTGAACTATATTCAAGTACGTCTCTTCTCGTGACCATTGGTACACAGATTGAACACTCTTTTGTTATTATCACTTCTAACCTCGTGGGTTGCATTGAATTTCTACTTCCGTGTTGTCCTCTCAACTCATTTTCGAGTCTTTAAGAATTCCTAAGTCTTGTGATGTTAATAACCGTAATTTTCAAGCATCATTGCCAATTTTTCTTTTCAGTTTTAGCAATGATAGGGTTTTAATTTTGCCATCCACGTTTTTCTTTCAAGCATGTTTAAATATATCATTTCATAAAAAATGCAAAGATAGAAATTGTTATAAAAAGTAATATTTTTAACAAAAATACATTGAATTTAAAGCATGCTTAGTTTTATGTCTAACTGCATAAACAATATTCATTACAATTTATTAAATTTTTCCCCGTATAAACATAGGAAAGGTGTCAATAAAAGTTCCTACCAGAGCTCCCATGTGTATAAAATTTTGTATATTATCAAAGACAATATTTTCTTCAGATTAATTTTTTTTCGGATAAAAAATTTTCAAAATATTCTATCTACCTCATAATCACTTAAATAAACTAGAACGTTGATCACGAATTAATAGGGATAACATGCAAGAAATTTGCGATATATTCTTTAAAATATTTAGTATTGTGAAAAACGACAATCCGAGATAAAAAGAATTTTAAGAGGTATACACAGGTGTACTGCAGGGAACGCATTAACTGCGGGTTGGTTGGTTTGTGCCGTGACCACTGGAGATCCTATGTTGAACCATGAAATGTAAACACACCTCTAGCGATTTATGGAATCAGTCTTAATTATTTTTTCCTTTGATAATGGTCATCTACTGCCTGAAGAGCAGCTAATATTGTAAGGCAAGAAAATACATGATCTGGTGTGAGTTCAGGCTCCCAGGGGTTTCTACAATTTCGGTATGGTTTACTGGCATTCAGATAAATCCGGATGATGCATTCGCATTAGATAACATGTCGACGATACAATAATTTAAATACATTAAACCTCGTTTATCGAATCAGATTTGTAAACATTATTTTCACTTAATTTTCACATTGGATAATAATTTTTAACTATGATAGCAAGAACGTAACTACAAGTACGTTCAATATGTACGACAAATATTAACTTTTTAGTTTGATTCAATGGACAGTTCCTGCATAGATTGTACAATAAATTATGGTAATAAAATGTTTTTTGTTGAGTTTAAGAAAGCTTTACTAGACTTACCATTTCTTTGTTAAGAAATGATGTGAAAAGTTATTTTTACATTTTTTAATGCCTTGTAAACCAGGGGTGGACAGACTTTTCCAGGGTACGGACTACTTCTAATTTTTTAAAGGTGTTGCGGACCACCCAGTGGCGTAGATGAGGTGAGCTAAAAAAGGTCTACAAAATTTATTATAACTTAATATTAAATACGGAATATGTACTTACCTACATAACTACAAAAAAAAAACTCTGTGCCCATGGCGTCGGTGTTCTATAAATATGTTTCTTTTAGTATGCGCGTCTTAGGTGTTTGTAAAGACGGTCAACCCAAAATGTATTGGTGGTCCACCGATCGTTCGCGATCGACTTAATGCCCACCCCTGTAGAAAACAATACTATGCATTTTTTACAAAGCATAGTTTTACATCGTAATAAACGGTAAGTTTGCTTAGTTAAAGATTTTGTTTTGCTTATTACCCATATTACCCAGATTATCCGGTTTTTGAACTATCGGGATTGCCTATGGCCCCAGTTAGTCCTTATAAACGAGGTTTTAATGTATATCTAACAACAAAATCATCACAGTTTCATGAAATTTGCGGTTTTTGTTTCTCTGAAATACCTGTAGAAAGTCTTCAGCCAAGAAATAAAAAATGTTCTTTGTTGAGATTTCTGTTTCTCGAATCCCCTTAAAAATTTATATATATATATATATATATATATATATATATTGTGTGTGTGTGTTTGTTTGTTTCAGCTGCGCGTAGCAAACTGACTCAAAATAGAGAATCGGTAAGTTCTTCTTGAGGTGAGAGTGGATTATTTTAAACACTTAAGAGAAAAATAAATTGATGGATTTATTTTCAGTATTCGTAATTAATTAAAATTATGCTTGAATGGCGATCATCGAAATATAGTAAATATGTTTTGGGATGTATATATTTTGAGACGTATATAGTTTAAATATTTTTAAACGACATTTCTATCAACAGACATGTCTATTTGCTTTTGTTTTTTGTTGAATGGTTCCCAAGTATTACGCTTTAGGGCTTGTTCACATAGAATCCGTCAGCATCAGCGTTACTCGTATAGAAATATATTTAACCATTTACAAACCTCCAAACGATTAGCCACGAAATTGTTAACGCTGATGCTGACGGATTATTTGTGAACTGGCCCTTATTCACATTTCGCTCAGAGCGGAGCGTAGCGTCAACTACAAAAAATTTGAACCAATAGCAGAGCTCTGAACGCAATGATCGCATGATAAGTCTATCCAATCACAAGTCATGCCAAATTTGTCAGTGCCATCTCGAAGAACTCTACGCAACGCCTCAGAATAAATGTAAACAAAGGCCTTAACCCTTTTAAGAAATGTTTTAACTACATATATATCGGTAATTTTTACTTTTGCTGTTTCATTTTTCATTGGGGGACAACACGCCGTTTTATGGAGAAACTTTTATCAATAGCACTAAGTCTTGTATTCTCGCATCTCTTCAAAATAAGTATAAATGTCTTCTTCACATCAAAAGATAAAGGACAATCTAATTTAACAGCAAATTGTGACTTAAATTATATTTAGTTTTCATTACCAGAAAGGGACAAAAAAATAAAGGAAGCGATAATGTTTGGCAGATTTCGTTAAATGTTACAAAAAAATACAAAACTAATTTTTATTTGAGGAATTTTCACATTCGTCAAAAGTTCAATCCGTCAGAAAGTATTAGTTAAAAAGGCTTTTCTAATTGCCAAAATAAATATATCGCAATGTTTATGAAAAATTTTAAACGAGACTCTTAACAATATCATGCCTTATATTTGGACTTCTAAAAAACCAACAGATAAGATTGCTATTAAAATAAAATATTCGGAGTATTTGCAAATAATATATTTATTTCCAAATCTTTACGGCTTTGAGATAAAGAATTGTGCGACATGCATATTTCATAAAAAGGATTCAGACTACAGAGAAGTAAGTTAATGTTAAAATTGCTTTCGAAATCATCGTATTTTATTAATTTCTGTTTTTATTTGTATGCATTAGGAGAATTTAGAACTAAAATACTAGGAAGCAATGGAGGATTCATCATTAGAGACTTTTCTGTATTTAATATTTTCATCATAAAGGATATTTCCATTTTATGGTATTGAAGGCGCATAAACGTTTTAATCTTTTCATTGAGACTATACACTGATTGAAACCTACATTCCTCGCGATATATTATATTATATATATATATATATATATATATATATATATATATATATATAGAGAGAGAGAGAGAGAGAGAGAGAGAGAGATAGAGAGAGGTTCTGAAGGACATATTTTACTTTTATCGCTAAAAACTTATGTTTTAGATCGCTTAGAATCAACTGCTACAAACTGCTTTTTTCTGCAATGATTACATTTTATACATATATCCTCTTTATGTTTTACTGTCCTTGGATATTTTGCTGTAATTTGTACTTTAAAACTATTTATATCGAATTTGAATTTTTCACGATGTGCCATCTATAAAAGGACAATTTTTAAATTCCTTTAAAAGTATGCCGATGAATTTATTTTTCAGCACTTTGTTATTTTATTTCTTCTAACTTCTCTCATGTTATTAAATTGGAATTAAAGTATTTTGAAAGTGTTTTTCGTGAAGCAAGAATTACTCTGAATTTTTTTTTCAACACTTAACGTGTTTAAAAATTTCATAATTAACGTTTTTGTAAATTTTGCAAAAAATATAATATGAAGCATTTCTAATTTACAAAAGTGAAAATAATATGAAAGTCGCGTCTTTTGAACTTCAAAAATATGAAAAATTAAACTTTCTTTATATTTTGAATTTAAATACAGTGGTTCCTGCAAACTCGGTGTTAATTGGTTCCACATAGCTTCTCGAGAACCGAACGAATGTTTCCAGTAAAGGGCAATGGTAAATGAGATTATCTCTTAATGAACCCCAAAAAATTCACAATTTACTGAACAATTTTCTAATTCATGGGGTTGCCTTGATCTTGAGGGGCATAAAAAAAACAATAATTAGATAAATAAAATAAAATTTAACTTCATTTTGGGCATGATCTAATTACAAAGCGATTTTCGAAATTTTTACTTCAGAGATATGGAATTTTGATGTATTCATTAACGTATAACTATATTACACCTTAAATTTTATAAATATTAAAAATAGAAAATTTATATTTTTAAAATGGAATTTTTTTAAAATGCTCTTTGAGATCCAATTTTTAACTTCCCTCCTTAATTTTACCTTTATATTGCTTATAAATACATTTTGAAACAAAGTTATGTACTATTTTGTGCTTTCTTTAAATAGTTATTTTTTAGGAAACATTTTTAAGCTTCTAGTCTGACTTTTCGTGAAATTTTTGTACTTTTCTACACTTAAGTTAAACTTTGATAACCTGGATCATGTCGAAACCTAAAAGTGATACATAACTTTATTTTGATGTATTAGAGGAGTCTTTATTATAAACTTTGTAAAACTTCGTCAAACATTATAACGCAAGGAACATTTCAAATACTTTCAAATCTGGAAATTACTCATTTTGAGAAAAAGCCATTTAAAATATGCTTTTTAACCTACCTTTAATACTAACTTTTCTAAAGTCGTCAAGTTGTCATTTTACTTTTCACTACATATTTTAAATGGATTTTATTCCATTATTCACATATTTTTGAAATATTAATAAACGAAAAAATTTTTATTCGATTTTTGGTAATTTTAAAGTCCACTATCCCCTTAATGTGTACCGAGAGAAGTTCATGACCGCATGGGATGGTGGCGAGAGATATTGCTCGGAAGGGACGTTCCCTTCTATTAAAACCATGGGAACTCGAACAGGGATTCTTTGATATCTCTGTCTAATCATGAACCCCGTTGTAGACTTAGTTATACAGAGTTTCACTACAAACCTATGAAGAGAAACTTTGATCTGCTTACGTTTTCAAAATGTTTTTAAAGACTACATTTCGGTTTGCTAGAGCTTTGTTTAGACAAAATTTTAGACAAAATTTTATAACTCAACCCATTTAGAATACATTTCTTCTATCAGTGCAGTAGAGGCTTCCATCTTTCCCTTTTCCTCATTTGAAGAAAGTTCCCAACCACTATATGTTGCTGCTCCCTATGAAGTTCATGCAACTCCTCAGTGGTGAGCTCTTGTCTGTGTTCTTCCCCCACCCTTCGATATCTTTATATCTGACTTCCTCATATGTACTTTCCAACAGACACGAGGTCTTCCGCTGTTGGGACATCCTTAAATACTTTAAAGTCCCTCGGAGTCAACCCATCTTTGTTCTACAACGAGATCAGACTCGCAGCTACCACGCTTTTACATAGCTATTGTCTTATCGTAGTTCTCACTCGTTTCTGCCGAGTGATATCCCTCAACTTCTTTGAACTGGTGATGGCTTCTACAACCCCCCCCCCAAGAAAAAAAATCTCGATATGGGAAAGAAAGTACATGTCGATATATATATACGGTGTTCTACTCGTATATATATACTTGGAGGCCATTGCAGGCACGCCCTATTTTACGTGCCCCGGTCAACAGTAGTAAACACAGCGATAGATTTGCAGCGACGAGCATCGAACCAGGGACGTTCAGATCACTGGTCCGCTGCTCTTGCCAACTGGGCTACCACGCCCCACAAATTCGAATTAAAATATTATCCCAATATGATTGTAAATGCAAAAAAAAATTAAATACTGCATCAGAAAACTTTTAAATAAAATTTTAAAACTCCTTTAAAAGGTATTCTGGAAAAAAAATTAAAATACGGTATTATATTATATTTAATCCAATTACAGTATGTTTCCCCAACGAAATATTCCTAATAAATTCAATAAAAAGCTCTGAGATTATTAAAATACCGAATCTGTTGCTGTTTGAACTATCCCACTCACTTTCCACTTTCATTAAATTAGTTTTATAGCACACATGCCAAATTAAATACGACGTAATAAGTCGCTCTAATGGCGAGAATTAAGCCGAGCTCCCAGGTTCGTAAAATTCTCGCCCATGGCAGCTTTTTCCTGGCAGTCGTTTAGACCGGCACTTTAGGGACACATTCGCATTCTGAACAGAATTTTTTTTTTTTTTTACTTCTTCAACAGATCCATACTTCATCCCTTTGGAAACGTTCCAGCTGACAACTGAATTATGATTCGAGTCAAGGCCAGATAATAAAGATAATTAATAAATCTTCCAACTTCTTTATGCTCCGTTGCTTCCAATTATTGAAGTTGTACGCGAAGAAAAAAAATAGATACGAGAGGCTGAAGCCAAAGGGTTCCATCAATTGTTCTCTATTCATTCTCGTTTTTGCGGCATTCCTGTCAGAATGATGTTTTACTTCATGGGATGTTTTTATCGTAATAAAGCATAGTTATGAGTTGATGTACATTTGATACGTATATGTGCAGATCTGTATATTTCTGTATGTATGTTTATGGGTGTAGTTGAGGAATATGTATTTTCATATATAGTATATGTGTATGTATATATGTATGCATATCTGTATGCGTGTATAAGTGTATTGATATGTAACTTTATTTATGCATGTATGTATGTACATAAATATGTGTTTTTATATTTTTTGCTTCCACTGGTGCAGGGAATCTGAAACGGGTTTTTTTTTTTTTTTTTTTTTGGTGGGTGGGTGAGGGAGTGTTGCCAGTAACGTGTGAAGAAGTTAAAATAAATTGCAGGTCGTTCTTGTTAAAAGAACAATAACCAGTTTAAAGAAGGAAACCAGTTTTGAACTACTTCATGCAACATTGAAGGCTAGAATGGAATTTTGAATTACACTTAATTGTCTTTTTAACACAAGAACAGTTTACATTTTCACACATGGTCTTGCACATACACCTCACGAATTATTGGCCGCTTACTGGGGGTTGAACGATAATAGCTGATCGAAGTGGTATTTTGGGGTCAGGAACGTTTTCAACAAGCCAGTCCTTTGGGCATAAACTTAGTATAGTGGGATCTGACTTGAAGTTGGTTCAAAATTTCTTGGGTAGTTCCAAGTCCGTAAATTCTTTATCTGCCATATTCAAAACCGCTTCCAACGGATTCAGTAATTCCAAATCGTCCCTCGTCGACGCCACGAATTAGAATTCATACAGTGGCGCCCCAATGATGCAAGAGGGATATTTTTGTTTGATTCATTTAATATTTTTTCCCTGTAATTCAAGATTCAATTTGCATCAAATTTTACCTTTGACAGGAATCTCAATATCGGAGAAAAGAGTTCACAAAATATCCCCATTATCTTCCATTTTCTCATCTTCATCGTATTAACTGTTATGCTGATAGATGACATGAACATTTTGGCGATAGTTGCATGTATGGGCACCAATGGTTCCTTGTAACAGACACAACATGTAGAAGAAATGGAATCCTCTTTCGTAACCATGTCTTCTATCCCACTTTTGTATCTTCCATCTAGGGTTACACTCTCATCCGTATTTTTCACTAAGTCTCTCTCTGTGACATTAGGGTGATATTTTCCAGCTTGTTGTATTGTTTAAACGTTTTCTATAACTTTTCTCCAATTCTACCTCAAACTGTATGTCTTGTAAAACATCTTGGGGCAGTGAAGACGTTATGAGACCCACTATAGATTTACAGCCAAAGAGAACTTCACATGATGTTCCCAGAATGAAAGGCCCCGTTTTTCATAAGTTGGACGGAACGCGTTTTCTCAGTCCATCGGGCAGTGTATTCTCCTTGCATCCAAATACCAAATTTATTGCTAATATACTAATTTGCACTTTTGACGATTCTCTGTGGGTTTGGGGATGGCGACGCTTGTCATGACGATCTTCAAATTCAGCCAGCACTTCTTTAGGTTGTCACCACGTTTTTCCCAAAGTATATGTTGTTGTCGGACTATAGAATGGATGGTGCTCCAAGCAACGTAAATAATTCAACGACGGGATACGATACGCTTTCTTTGATGTCACAGCCTTGTGAACCACAAAATTAGTGAGATAATCTTGGTAAACCATTATAAACTGTTTAAAACCATCATAAAACTATAATAAACTTCCCTGTCAGGTTGGTATTGAATTCGATGAGATCGACCTGACAACGGGAAATCAGAAAAAAAACCATTTAACAACATTTTTGTTCTTTCTGACACGGTTCACAAAGGTGGATGTACAGTTCAATATCATGACGTGTATGGATCTTGCACTTAGGTAACTTGTAAGGTATACACAAGATTCGATTCACAAGAATCGAACTTTTGAATTAATGAATTAAAGAAGCTGCTTCAGATATGCTAATTTCGGCATATGCTCTTAGTATAAATACCACGCAGCGTCATTAAAAAAGGAGGTTGTTAAGGTTGAAAAGGTATTATCCTGCGCTAGTGCTTAGCGGGCCAGAAGTTTACATGGCAGTACTGCTGGTTTGACTTACTGTTCGTGAGTATAAAAATATATTGTTCTTGAAAGCTGTGTTTATACATTCCGTACAAGTAGTACGCATGCTTATTGCTGTAAAAGCCAATTATATGTGCAACGAATTCAATAAACATTGTTTCATGTATAAAATGTGTTTGTATAAAATACAAATAGAGTGCCCCCTTAGTAGAAACTCTATACTGGCGCCCGGAAATATATATACCCTGGTAGTTAGCGTTACATTTGTAACGAACAACATAATTGAAAGTAAAAACTGTGTACTGTGTACTTATATTGATAAAATTGTTGCAAGTACTTATATACTATTTAAAAATGAGTGTTGTAGAACAAAATCCTGCTGGAAATTTTCCTCGGGTAATTATGGTTCAGCATTTTGCGCCATTCGAAGCCACCTTCAATGGCGGCCCCTCAAGCCAATTCCTAAAGAAAATTGAACATTACTTTCAGCAACAATGCACCCCAGAGGGGGATAAACTTAAAATTGCTCTAGTCGCTTTAAGAGGTAGTGCATATCAGTGGTACACGTGTATGAAAAGCAGTAATCTGATTTTTGACTATTCGTCATTCAAGCAACAATTTCTTAGCGTTTTTCCAAAGACCTTTAATCAAAGTGAAATTGAAGCGGAAATTTATTCGCTAAGGCAACGTGAAGGTCAGTCTGCGTTAGATTTTGCTACAGAAAAGATTTCCAAGTGTGAGGAATATTTAGAAGGGGTAACGGAAGCGATAATCTTAAAAATAGTTATCCAACGTTTGAAGCCAAGTGTTCAAGATTTTTTAGATAATCAAACAATTACAAGCAAGGTTACCCTCCTTCAAGCTTTAGCTAAATATGACAATAGGCATTTCTTCGCTACCCCTCACCGTCATTTAGGTACGAGAAGTTTTATACAGCCGCGCCAAAATTTTTCGCGAGTTTCAAACCAGCAGCGTAAGCAGTACCGCAGGCAAAATAATAGAAGCGCACGGCGTTATAATGAAATTAGTGCTCTTAAAGTAAATAATATGGAAGCACCTTACTTGCACTGGCAAGTTGATTCACATGATATGGTTCAACCTGTTGAAACTGTGTGGTCAAATGTATTATTTTGTCCGAGCAGTAATCATTATTTTGAGAATAGTGAAAGTCAGGGTATTTTTGTGGCTTATAAAGAAAGTGAGTCTTGCTGGAATAATGCGGTAATTCCAGTACAAATTTCTGAAAATAGTGCCGATACTAATGCTAGTGGTTTAGAAAATAAATCATCGGACACTTCTATTAATGCTATACCTGATATTATTAATGCTATACCTGATATTTTAGATGATATTCACACATCTGTTAATGAAGGAAATTTAGTAGATGACGAAGTATGCGTTACGGAAGTTAGTGAATACTTATTAGTTGACGACAATAAAAATTCTTTAAACGATAGTAGGAACTCGCTAGGTAATGATGATATTATTTCAAGTTTCCATCCGAATGAGGATGCTGTAGGCCAGGTTGATAATATGGTTTTAAATAAAGTACATGAAAACCATACTGAGAGTCAGGATGAAAAGTTGACACAGAGTTATACTGTAAGTAGTTTAGCTGATGCTTCGGAAGTTATAGACGCAGGTTGCATTAAAACGCACCAATACGAAAAGCTTAATCTTCCTAAAACTGAAGCAGTGTTAAAGAATTTAAATGATAACGATTCTGATATCGCAAGTTTCAAAGAGACTTTTTCGTCAAAAGAGGATAAAACTAAAGTTAAGGGGGATAAAAAACGTGATAAAGCGCCTTCAGGTTCCAGCATTAAAACTGCAAATACTGAAGTAATTAAGGCGGTAAACAAGAAGTTGCATAAGCACCAATACCAAAAACAGAGTCAGTTTGTTGAAAAACATGACACAAGTAGAGAGATAAAGCCAGTAACTAAACACGTTGGTGCGGCGTATAAATTTGAAACAATAGAATCTGCATTAAAATTTAATACCGATACAAGCAAAAGTACGAAGCAAAGTAAGGTGTGCACTACAAAAACCCTTTTAAAGGATGAACGTGGTACACATAAGGTACACAAGGTTATCAAATGAAAGAATGACAATTTTAAAGCTTCTTTGCATAAGTACAGGAAACGCAAGTTATCAGCCGCCCAGCAAGCTTGGCCTCCTCCCAAGAGACCTCCTGTCCATCGTCAAGCCGGACCAGCGCCTCAGGACCTACGACCTGCTGCACGAAGGATGCCCACACGGTCAACGAACCCCTTTACTAGGACTGCGACCATCAAGAGAGGTTCCACGGATTGGACAGACTGGTGCAAGGAAGTTGCTGCATTCATGAACAAGTCTTGTATCAATTATCTTTTTCTAACTCCCACCCTTTAATAAAATCGAACCAAATTGGTTTGCAGTTCCCCCAGTGTATATACTGTAAACATTTTAAGGGGAAGTGGTGAGGCACTGAAAAAAAAAAGACATACTGTTGTTTTATAAATTTTTGAAGGGGACATGTAGTGACTAGAAAAAAAATACATACTGCATAATATACCAATTAACCACTAATGTACTAACTTCACAAAACATGACACATGTACATTATAAATTGGGGGAGAGCAGATACAGTCAAGAAATGTCATGCTGTGCAATTGTGTTGTCACTTTTAATTAAAATAGATATTTTAGGGCGCAGTTGGCAGCCCAGTATCCGCAACTCTGCAAATCCACTGTTTGATGGTGTCACCTGGACCCTTCGGGGTTAGTTTTGTAAAATGGTAGTGGCGTTTTTCTCCCACACAACGTGTGGAAGGTTTTTTTGGCTTTGCCACCCATTATGTAAAAAGTCAGACCAGCACGCGTTTTCAATTAGTTAACTGAAGCCGTTCAGACCTCAGTTACCTAATTTTTTTTTCGAGGGAGGCCAGTGTAAGGTATACACAAGATTCGATTCACAAGAATCGAACTTTTGAATTAATGAATTAAAGAAGCTGCTTCAGATATGCTAATTTCGGCATACGCTCTTAGTATAAATACCACGCAGCGTCATTAAAAAAGGAGGTTGTTAAGGTTGAAAAGGTGTTATCCTGCGCTAGTGCTTAGCGGGCCAGAAGTTTACATGGCAGTACTGCTGGTTTGACTTACTGTTCGTGAGTATAAAAATATATTGTTCTTGAAAGCTGTGTTTATACATTCCGTACAAGTAGTACGGATGCTTATTGCTGTAAAAGCCAATTATATGTGCAACGAATTCAATAAACATTGTTTCATGTATAAACTGTGTTTGCTTCAAATTCAAATAGAGTGCCACTTCAAATTATATACACCCAAGTCTGGATAGAAGTGAGTATAGAATGTCTATAAACTCATTTGACACCTAGGCCCCCTCCGCTTTCGCGTATCGGCCCATGAATCACTGAAGACCAGTCGCTACGTAGCAATAGCTGAATACGCAACCGAGGGTTAATTTCCCAAGTTCGGTGACATTTTTCATTGAGGTGGGGCTCGAAGATGCCAGGCAAACAGTACAGATCTGTCATCAACTCAAGGCACCCCAACCCACTTTGTACTTAGGTAAACATTCTTTCACGTTCTGTCACAGCATCCTTGGCCAACTGTCAGATGAAGATCATAAAATAAGTTAAATAACTGAGTCTATGATGAAAAACTGATTTTCACTCACAGCTCATAAATCAGCCCACTTTTATTTTTTATCCCCACAACATTATAGCTATTTAGTAGCCAATAGACCAGTGGTTACTTTTAAGTATTCGTTCTATCGTTTTTCACGTCACTCGCTAACTTTTGGTAAGTGTTTCCTTTGAAAAATACGGTTTTTAGTAGCACAGTATCCCACTTTAGACAGTTCTTCTTACAATCGTCTGCGCATGTCATCATGTGATAATTTTTTCTCGGACACTACATCTTGCTCCTCCATTTTCATACAGCACAGTAGGGTTTAGCGTTTGCTGAGCAAAATGAAGCTCGTGCTATTGATGGCGCTTTCAGTTGATGAATTTGAGTGACTACTCAAAACAACATGTTCCCCTGCGTCCAAAATGCATACTACAGGGAAGTTTCGTCGGAAACATCTATTTGTCTTGTCTGATGCCTGCCTAAAGCAGACTATACATAATAATGCTGCAAATTAGCCACTCCATTTTAGGAGGATACGTTAAAATAGTGTTAATACTGGGAACGTGAGATTTAAGGTGCAACGTTAGGCGAAGAAAATGTTTCTTAAAGTCAGAAACAGTTGAAGATGGAATAATCAGATTATAATTTGAGCCTGTTATCTTCTTGAATACTGCGTAATCTGAAATGCATAATAGGAAAAAAAAGTATGAAAACATATTTGCAAAATATAATTTACAGTTGAAAGAAGATAATTTAACACACCACAAACAGTTGTTGAAAGGGAAAATCCTACTGCATTTACAACTGATTATTTTTACTATATAAACTACGCGAAATGAGAGGTGAGAAAAAAATAATATGCAGAAAATAAAGCATCAAATTTTATGCTTTATTATTATATATTCAAATCCAAAATCTTACATTATAATCGTATTTAAATATATAAAAATACATATGTTCCTTATTAAATGAATCATTGTTTAACAAAAAGATAATAATGGATGTACTTTGAATTTGCTACAAAATAGGAAACATATTTATCTGTGACTTTTTATTGAGACAAATATTAAAATAATTCTTTTTTGTCGAAACTTCTTAATATTTATGGATTAATTCTCGTATTAAATATTAATGAATTCGAAAATTAATAAAACATGTTGAATAATAAATAGCGATTTAATCCCCTAGAAACTTTTGTTGTTGACTCGCTTATTTCTTGTTTGGACATTTTTTTCTGTCGCTTTAATACATGTAAATTGCGATTGACTTAAAAACTATCTGCAGCTTAATATGAATATTTAAATGTTAAATGTTTAGATGAGTGTAACGCAAATTTCTTTATTCTCGGAGGAACTGACGATAGGATGAGGCATGTGATGTATGTAAAAATTAAGATAAATATTCCCGCTTGCATAGAACGCTGGAAGAATTCATGGTACTTTTCCGTATAGCCGGGACAAGTGATACATTTCCCGATAGGGCTCACAAGTCGCATTTTTAGCTGATTTATATCATTAACTGCGTTGTTGCGCTAGATCGGGTCCATAAATCCTTATATCCTCAGTAGGTCCATCAAATGGCGAGGATCGATAATAAAATCCTGCCAAGATACGTTTAGTAAAGTTAAGATGTGACAAGGAGTGGCCCGTTCATTATTACACTTTTTAGAATTGGGAAAGGTTTTGTTTTGGAGATAAAATTTTAGGAACATTAAGTGGCCACTTGCAAACCTAGCGATAGCACTCTGCTCAGCTCTATCAACCTTTAAACCAAGATCCCTACTAGGGCAAACACCAATGTACCAGTCATGGACCGGCGGAGATCTCCAAATACTCTGGGAGATCTCAGGGGGAGATCTCCAAGATAAAAGATTTCCTTAAGGAATATGCCTGCATATTAGTAAAGAAGTTGATGAACGTTCAACGGTACTCTCATTTGCTAGGATGTCAGCCATCTCATTGCCAAATAGACCCAAGTGAGAGGGGACCCACAGTAAATGGATATCATGTTTCATAGAGAGACTATCTAGCTGGTCCAAGATGGGCAAGCCGGCTGTCATTAACTGTAAATCCCATTTGGCGTGAAGGAACAAAATATATGAGTAAACATGTATTCCATTCATTGAGGAAATCTTTTGTTAGGAGGCCAAAACCTTTAATATCCTTCAAAATGTCTTCAAAAGGAATCTCTTTTAGTCGTTGCCACAGAAATCTATCTAGAACGATTGCAAATGGTGGCGCAACGTTTTTCAATGTTTATTTTCTCTTTTTTATATAGTCGTATGGAGCTTCATCCGTCATACTCGCTGATCTGCCATCTTCTTCCAATGTTTAGTGTGTGACAATGATTCTTAAATATTTCAGCCTATCTGTGACCTATTAAACCATTTTCCTGGAGTTGTTAGTTTGGGGACTTTTCATTCTCACCAATGCCGATACTTGTTAGAGCAAATGACAAAAGCGTCCGGCTAATTGAAAAGTACCAAAATCCCTTACCTTATGCGTTTTCACGTTTGTATCACGATTATAAAAGTTTTTCAAGATTTTCTAAAATTTTACGACAAAACATAACTTTTTAACTATAGTAGAGGCTTTCTTTTTTTTTGTAACTGTTGTATTATTACCGATGCTCCTTGGCGGAATTAATTTTTACCAGGTTTATAATTTTTAGCAGGTTCATACTTCAGCTCGAGGAGTCTGGGCTGCGGTTTAGCTCACGGCAATTGGGAACATATCTGGCAGGAACTTACCTTCTTTCCACCCCTACAAAGCACACGGAAGGATAAATTTGGACATATATCCCCCGGTATAAAAGTATTCTTATCACGAATTTTAAAACAAAAATCATATTTCATTCGTAAAATTTTTAGTAAGTTATTATATAAGGGTTAAGTTATTATATAGGGGTTATAGTTATTATATGTTAATATATTGGCAGATTGCTTTTGTTAATTAAACTGACAACAGCCTAATTAGTTTTTAATATAAATTTAAATTATTGCACTATTAATACACACGTACCTCGTTGATAAATATTCAGTTAAACTTTGACGCTATTATATAGTATTGTTGTAAATATCTGAAAATATTTCTGAACATTTCTGAATACTGTTTATTATTTTTTATTATACAATTATTTTGTGTTAGATACTATTCATTTACTGTCTATGATCATTAGACATCAAACGCTGGCCCTTTTTGTGAAACTTTCGAGTGTTGTGGGTAGCATGGCTACAAATTTCCAATTCTAGAACAATACAGATTTTCCTGAAGGGTATAAGCATTCCAAACTGGCTAAAAATGCTTTCATTCATTCATCTCTTAGTTTAAGTTCAGCACCTCTGAGCGAACTGTAGGCTTGTTATTGTGTTTGTGTGTATTGTACCAAATTTGAAGCCTTTTTTTCCGAACTTCGCTATACTCTTGAACGTTCCTTATATTCGTAACCTGTTGAAGGTTAAGGCGACAATGGACCATGAAAAACTTTTTTTTTATTTATTAAACAATTGCTATGAAATTTTATATGCTTATACAGTGTTGTTTAGAGATGGAAATTCTAAATAAAAATAAAAAAAATCAGAATGTAATTAATTAAGATATTAATTAAAATCAGTTTGTTAATTACTCTATTTAAAAATGCTCAATGTGCATTAATTTTTGTCTCAGATATCTAATTTTCTCTCTTAAGCTAGCTTTTATAGTTATAATAAAAGTTAGTAGCAATATTTGATTTACAGTCATATTTGTAAAAACTAGAAATGAAATCGATAAAAAAAGGTAATTTGATGCAAAATTTTATCAAAAAAAATTTTTATTGTAAAAATTTTAAGTTGTTTTAAAATAGTATAATGAATTCATTACTAAGTTTTATTCTAACACATATAAATAATCATTTTATGAAATTTTATAAAAATTGAATAAAAATTATGACGCATGGAACATTTTGAACTTACCGAAACGACATGAAAACTTGTTTTGAGAAAATGGCATTTAAAGTTTTAATTTGACTAACATTTCCTTTGTTGACGTTTGAAAAAAATACTTAAACTCGGTTAATAATGATCGGATCAACATACTTTGTTTAAAAATTTAATGCTGATGAGTTTCAGAATCATTTTCTAAAAGAAAGAAAAAAAATCGTTTGTGGGACATATTTTTGTCAATCTGAAGGTCCATTGTAGCAATAAAGAAAAGAAACTTGTGTCGCTGTTATGAGGAGTGAGTGTCGCTGTGTGAGGAGTGTATAACGTTCACTGTATCATATAGACTTTAATAACCGATGACCAGTAACATATAAGACAAGTTTCTCCTCAGTGCATAATATTACATTTAAAAAAAACTTCTAGAGATTCAATTTAAACAATAATATCCCAGAATAATTATCTTTTCCCGCATGAAACAAAACTGATATATGTGAAAATAATTAAATCCATGAAAAGTTACTGTTAATACTTTTTACCTCCATCAAGATAGACCACGTCAGTATAGACCACGTTAGATACTTCCATTCTTTATTGCACTGACGAATATGTCTCACCTAAATCACGTAATGAATTCTTGTTACAAATTTCAGAAGTTTTCTTTTTTTATTTCAAGGAATTATTTTTTACACATGCATACATACATACATATCCAAGTTTTCTTGTACTTCAGTGTATAATACTACATTAAGAAAAACGTCTAGACTTTAAATTTAAACGATAATGTTACAGAATAATTATCTTTTCCCACATAAAACAAAACTGTTCTTTGTGAAAATAATTAAATCCATGAAAAGTTGCTGTTAACACGCTTCACCTCCGTCAATATAGACAACATTAGATACTTCCCTTCTTTGTCGCCTTGATAAATATTTCTCACCTAAATCACGTAATGAATTCTTGTTACAGATTTCAGAAGTTTCCTTTTTTTATTCGATCGAATTATTTTTACCACATATAGAACATACTTACATGCACACATTCTGAATAATTTATTTCCCTTTTCAAATCCAGAGACAACACCGCTAATATTGTTTTGAAAACCTGAATACCGCAATTGATGAAAGATAACAACTACGGAGTTGAAATCTCGTTTCTTTTGAGATAAAATTGTAGCAGAACTTTGAATGGAAATGACGCTGATTTAAAATTGAAAGAATTACTTTGAATTATATTGTTACGGGAGAACGCCGGAGATGTTTTAAAATTATATGAGAGTATCTCTGAATGGCTGGTGAATTCTTTTCGAAATGGATAATAGGTATATTTACATAGATATGCCGAAAAAATAGCGTTAATGAAATGATTTTATTTACTTTGCTTTTGCAATGAAATAGTTAAATTAACGAATGAGATAATGCGTATAACTAGGTGCATCTTTTTTTGGTATTAGACTCTTTTGGTATTGTTTTATTATATCTCAAGCTTACAGGAATCATGCCACCCGTAGGGTTATTTTTGGAGTCCCTGGGCCAGAATCTTTAACTCCAGTGGTGAACATATGAAAGAAAGGATAAGGGTGCTCATGTGTTAAATAAAAAGGAAGTTTTAAGGTAGATCGTGAAATGAATGTATAGTTTATGTGAGATAAAAATTAATTTAAAGCTTACATAAGACATGGGGCATAGAAACATACAAATACAAAGAAAACATACATTTTAAGTTCATTTATTTTGTTTGTTTTTAAATTTAATTTTTTATTTATAAATTCATATGTTTTAATCATAAAAAACCCAAAATGCGAAAATAGGAAAAGAACCAATACTAATTCCAAATGTGGAATTATTTACAATTTTTACTCATGACTGAAAAAGTTAAGTCATACAGCTCATTTTCTGAAAGAACCTTCGTCTTTCACGAATTTTGGTACAGAATTTGCAGATGACGAAACATATGTAAAGCATGTGTCAGAGGCGGTGATAAAAACAAAATTATTTTTTGCCTAAATCTCCCCCAATTTGGCGTGCTTTATACATTTTTTTTTTGTTGTTGTACTACCTATATTTGTAATTACATACACACATAAAAAAAAAATAAAAGGAAAAAATACAGAAAA
This sequence comes from Dolomedes plantarius, assembly GCA_907164885.2. Taxonomy (NCBI): domain Eukaryota; kingdom Metazoa; phylum Arthropoda; class Arachnida; order Araneae; family Dolomedidae; genus Dolomedes; species Dolomedes plantarius. Next base: position 158,928,956 of record OU015497.1, on the reverse strand, counting down.
TTTGAGCATGAGGCGGAGTTGAAAAAAATAATTTCTTCAATCCGTGCCTAATTTGCATTCGTTATGCAATTTGTTTCTTGAATTACCTATGTTTGTAATTCCATACATGTATTATAATAAGAAAGGATAAAAACATGATTACATTATTTGTTTTGCTGAAAAACATTGTATAACATCAATAGAAGCGTGAGAAGTGCATAGCGCCACGTAACTTCTCACGTTCGCGCCAGCTATAAAGGTCACTTCAAAAATGCACTTATTACATCTTTGAAATTAAGCTTACATTAATTTGCCATTTTTGTAACATCCGATCCGATTCCTAATAGTTCCAAATATATATATATATACACGGTGAAACCTCGGTAGAATCGAATTCCTTGATAAATAGAAGTTTTCCATTCACCTTGAACCTGCCTAACACTCCCATGTTATTATTAAATCGAAACTCGGTATATTAAAATCCTCGATAATTCGAAGTTTTCTCGTTCCCCTTGAGGTTTTATAGCTCGATATATACAGTGGATATATCGAAGTTCCACTGTATATATATATATATATATATATATATATATATATATATATATATATATATATATATATGTCAAGAATAGTTATTCGTAACTTTATTAATTAGTTTCTTATTAATTCAGGCTCCCTTTTTTGTAACTATAAATAGGGTGATTATTGTAAAATAGCCTGAATTGCGATCAACCGCCAATATGGCAGCCTTTGGCTTTGGCCCAAGCTAACCATCGCGCCAAGTGGGCGCGATACAGGAGTCGCTAGGACAGGTTCCAGCAGAGAGAGTCAGTGACTGTTTTTTTTCTCTCTCGTGGTGTGTCTCGAGGTGTTCCTAGGCTAGGCCTAAGAATTTCCCATGTGGGGAGCAACGTGACCTCAAAATGTATTTAATGTGAGTATTTTTTTATCATTACCATTTGACCATACCGATATTACCTTGTGTGTTTTTTTAAATGCTAATATTAATCTAATTTTTTAAACTATTCAGTGAGTCAGGCCATCCTTTTCTTTGTAAATTGTGCAGGCTATGTATTTTATTCTAGGTACGTAGATCTATCACTTACTCTAATATACACAACGCATAAAGATTTCACTATACGGTTTGCCATCTTGTGCGATTTCATGGTTTTATTATTTTCATAGTTTTTCTTGTTATGCACGTTAACATTTGTCTAATTTTGGCACATGGCCGCATGCTTCAGGTTACTTTGTAATCCTGTTGCATCTAATTTAATTTACATGCATCAGTTTATCTACTCCCCTCAATAGTAATGTAAGTGTAGTGTAAGTCACCCAATCTAATTATTAATTCACATTATCAATTATTTTCCCATTGTTTAATCCTTAACTTTTATCCTCCACTTTTTTAATTCCGCAAATAACATTTCGTAATTAATAATATTCTGTAACATAATAAATATTCTGTAACATATATATATATATCTAATATATAAAAATGAATGTTTGTCTCTCTGTAATTCTATAGAAATCCACAGTTTAGGAGCAACGATCGTGAAATTTTACATACAGGCGTCTTTAAAAACAGCCGAGGGTCTGAAGAACTTCAAAAATCGAAATTAATTACCGTTGATTTTTAATTAATAAAAAACCAACAATTTTGAAACTAAATGTAAGCTGTTCCTCTTTGTAGAATCACCCCTCTGAATATGGCGACCACGTTAGGGTTAGCTGGCAAACAGCGAGCGAAAAGATAAAAATAAATAAAATCAAAAAGTTTCAAGTTATATATTAAACCAGAATAATAAATGAAAATAATAATCTTTCAAGTCAGATTTTATACTCTAAAATAAATCGGATCCAACGGCATATTGACACTATCACACGCGATGGAAAATGTGAATCAACCATGCTAAGTGTCACGAGATTTTTTTTAATCGCTACTGCATCCCCCCCCCTCGCTTATGTCTGTGTCTTTTGAAGAGTTAAAGACTAAGCTTCTATCCTGCTAACTTATTTCTGACTTAAAACTCCTCTCACTCCATAAATACATGTATATTCACCAACCCATAGCAAATTTCCAGTAATCTTAGTCGAATATTTTCCTATTTACTCACTAAAGCAGCATGTCATTGTGGCGCATTCAGTAAAAGCGTTCATTTACTACGCTACACGACGCGGGTTCGAATACGGATCGTACAAATTTTGCTAAACCTGTATTTTCAGCTTTTTTATGGAGGCTTTTTTATTTCAGCTTTTATTTTATTATTTTTTTAATTATTATTATTATTATTATTTTTATTTATTATTTTTTAAAACTTATTTTTATTTTATTTTATTATTTTCAAAAATTATTATTTTTATTTTATTTTATTTTTCATATTATTAATGTGTATAACATTTCGTATACTTTTTTTTCTATGTTATTTATACTGTGTTTAGTTTTTTAATGGATTTTGGTAGGTTTATTATAAATTTATATATTTTATATTTTACTTTTCAGGATGTTTTGTCCAATGATAAAGGCTAAATCTTTTCTATGTTATTTATACTGTATTTAGTTTTTAAATTGATTTTGGATAACAAACATTCGAGAATTTGACATTTTTACTTTTCAGCTTTACTTTTCAAAATTCTTTACTTTCCTAAAGACAATTTGACATTTTTCCTTTTCAGCTTTTAGTGGTTTATTATAAATGTATATATTTTATGCTTTACTTTTCAGGATTTTTTTGCTCCAATGATGAAACGCTAAATCTAGCTGAATTCTGAGGAAATTATTGTAAATTTATGGTTTTTTATGTTGGGTTTTCTTTTTATTCATGCGTATAACATTTCACACGCTTTTTATTCTATGTTATTTATACTGTGATTAGTTTTTAAATTGATTTTGGTTAACAAACATTCTTAAAATCCCGGGCAACGCCGGACAAATTATCACCTGTGTAGGTTGATAATTTATAAATTTTAAAACTGTTACCACATGTATATTTACAGATCCACAAGAACTTTCCAATATTTTTAATTAATAAATAACTAACAACTTTTGAAAGATGCGACTCTCGATTCACAGGCGTTCAGTAGATGGCGCCACTATTTTAAACTTTTAGTATTCCAACCATAAGACAAAAAAATATATTTTTTTTTAAATCGTAAGGGATATTTTTATAGACAAAATAATGTAGAAGAAAATATTGAAATTAAATCTAATAGGACATACTAAAGAATATAGTACAGTTTGGGGAACATATCTTTTATTGTATTTTAATATTTTTTTGATAATGTCCAATCGTTTGCCGCATTAGCAAGAAAAAAAAATTTTTTTTGTCTATTTCGTTGTTACGTGACGATAAATTTATTTAAAGTACCAGATAAAGAAATCACATGATCAGCGTTTAATAAATTAAATTGTAAAAATTAATCTTTAAAAATTCACCAAAAATTAGAAAATGGAGGTAAAGATTCGAAAAGAATTTCATATTAAAGGAATTTTTATGATCTTTTTCGTGATATAAATTTTACAACCCTCAAATTATTATTTTAAATGCAAACTTGAAAAAAGTTACAAAACAGATTAAAAATTTAATTTTAAAAAAATCTAAGAAAATTTTTTCAAAAATCTTTCTTAGTGCACCCCTGCATTATAAGAAGAATCGCCATGCAAAATTTCAGTCCTTTAGGTTCAGTCGTTTGGTCTGTACTTTGTATGTCAGTCAGTCAGTTAGTCTGTTACGGAACTGTTTTATATATAGAGATTTTTATTACTATCTTTATATCGTAACGTTAACTTCATGCGCACACATTTTCCTATGCTTTTTTTATTATCTTTATAATAAGCGTAATTTTCATATGATTTTATACAACAATCGTTTTTAACTGGCATTCAATTGGCTGTTAAAACTTTATATTTACACCCTATTTAAAAGAAGTAGGGTGTAAATTGTAGGGTGGAAAGTTGGTAAAATCAAAATTTTGTGCAATTTATTTACTTTCTCGATTAAAAGCAGTTTTTTTCTAAAAATTAATTTATTTCGCTTGAAAAGTTAAATATTTTATGCACGTGGTTTATATTATTATCACTATCTTTATATCGTAACATTAACTTCATGCGCGAGCATTATTTTCTTATGCTTTTTTTATTATTATCTTTATAATAGCTTTATTTTAATATGGTATTAAACAACTATCGTTTTTATTCATATTATGTTGGTTTTTTATTAATTAAAAATTAAGGGTAATTAAATTCGATTCCGGAAGTTCTTATCTATATTTTCATATGCTTTTTCATTTACGAATTATTCAAATGTTGGTTAAAAAACTTTTGCGAATTTTATACATTTGTGCGTGTTTAATTATTGAAATTAATAAATTTATATTTCTGGAGAGGATGTTTCAGTTTTTAGTGGTACTATGATGAAAGGCTGAATATACCAAAATTCTGAGGAGTTTATTATGGAGAGAAAAGGAATTTAATATGTAGAGGATGTTTATAGGAGTTAAATGTGAAGAGGAGTTGAATGGTTTGCAGCCCTCAATCAAACACTTCATTTTTTCAGAGGCAACGCTGCAGTCATATCATTGTTCTATTGGAAATTTCTGCTGAACCTGTAATTGTTGCTTCTTTTTTTTACCCCAATGATGAAAGGCTAATTCTAGCTGAATTCTGAGGAATTTATTATAAATTTATATATTTATAGATTTCACAAGGTTTTTTTTTCTGTTATTTATACTGTGCTTAGTTTTAAATTAATTTTGGTTAACAAACAGTAGAGAATTTGACATTTTTACTTTTCAGATTTTAGTATTACAATGATGAAAGGCTGAAATTCTGAGACTTGTATAACATTTCACATATATTTTTTATGTTATTTATACTGTGTTAATTTTTAAATTGATTTTGGTTAACAACATTCTTAAAATCCCGGGCATCGTCGGGTACTTCAGCTAGTATATATATATATATATATATATATATACACTCATGGACAAAAAAATTAGCGCACCAAGAAATAATTGCGGGATCGTAACGAAACTTGGAATGAAGGTATATGTCGGGGAGATATGCAAATGATTAGAAATGCAGCGTGATTGCGCACTACGTATAGCCGGTAGAGGGCGTTGAACATCGTACTCTGTGGAGTATAAAACAGGTAAACAAAACTTGTTTGAGTGTGCTGAATCATTTACAAAGGAAGAGCTGAGATAGACATGCCATTACGCCTTGTTCGAAGACAATATAAGCAGTTGTCGCAGTTTGAGAGGGGGAGAATCATCGGGATGATGGAAGCTGGGTGGTCAGCTAGGCGAGTAGCTCGTCAATTAGGCCGCTCTGATTGTGTTGTGAGGAGGTGTTGGTACCAGTGGACCCGAGAGATGTCATGTACACGACCAGGCTCAGGACGTCCTCGACAGACCAGTCGTTGAGAAGACCGCCACATCGTAAGAAAAGCACGCGTACAGCCAACTGCTTCATCGGCCACCATCCAAGCACAGGTAGCACATTCACTAGGGGCCTCTGTGTCTTCTCGAACCATACGAAGGCGCCTGGATGAGGGACAGTTGGTATCGCGGCGCCCATTACGAAGGCTGCCCTTGACGCCCACCCATCGACGCCTACGTTTGGAGTTTTGCCGCGCACGAGGAAACTCGACTGCAGAGGAATGGAACCAGGTCGTCTTTAGCGACGAATCCAGATTCAATCTCGGCAGTGATGACAATCGTGTTCGTGTGTGGAGAGCCCGTGGTGAACGCTTCAATCCTGCCTTTGCTGTACAGCGACACATCGCTCCCACAGCTGGTGTGATGGTATGGGGTGCCATTGCCTACAATACAGGTCACCCCTAGTATTGTTCAGTGGCACCATGACAGCCCAGCGGTATGTTCATGAAATCCTGCAACCACTTGTGTCGCCACTCATGCAACGGCTCACAGGAGCCATTTTTAAACAAGACAATGCTCGGAATCATACGGCAAGGGTGTCACAAGACTGTCTCCGCACTGTTACTACCCTTCCTTGGCCTACCCGATCCCCAGATTTGTCTCCAATCGAGCATATCTGGGATCATTTGGGACGACGAGTTGGGCATCCCACGAGTTTGAACGAACTAGAGGCAAGGTTACAGCAAATATGGAACGAAATGTCTCAAGACATCATACAGAACTTGTATGACTCAATGCCCGATCGTATCGCATCGTGCATTCGCGCTAGAGGGGGTCCAACGGAGTATTATCTCCTCCGTTCTTTTGCCTTTTTCTCTGAAATAAATTATCATCTTTCTTTGATTTTCTTATCATTTACTTATATCAAAGCAGTCATTACGTATGTAAAATTTCGTTTCAGTTTGACGACTCCTTCTTGGTGCGCTAATTGTTTTGTCCATGAGTGTATATATATATATATACATACATATATATATATATATATATATATATATATATATATATATATATATATATATATATATATATATATATATATATATATATATATATATATATATATATATATATATACGCATGTATATATATATATATATATATATATATATATATATATATACAGTGGACGCTCGTTAATTCGAAATCAAAGGTTCTGAGAAAAAAGTTCGAATTATCCGAAGTTCGAATTATCCGATGTTTAGAGAAAATATATAACTTTAAATGTGTATCACTGAAGAAGAAAATCTCCTAGTATGTATAACCCCAGAAAATATATTATACTATGTTATCTAAAGTTAAACATATTAAAAAGCAATACAGACTTACCTTAATCATAAAATGAAGCAGAAGATATGCAGTATAAAGCAAACTTTTATTAAAAATATGAATTACACTTTGGGGAAAAACTGTAAAATGGATGTTTGGTTCTGTTTATGATGCCTATATTGTTCAGCCAGCTTCTCGATTTGAAGTAAACATTTCAATTCATTTTCAGAGGAAGGTTCCATCTGAATAAATGCTTCCAGAGTTTTAATAGAGTCTATTATGGCATTGTCCGTTATGGCCGCATTAAAAATATCTTGCGGCAGGTAAGTAGAGAAAAGCCCTGGCAGTTTCCTACCGAAATTAGTGCATACCCCTTCGTTTACATCAGAGCTTTGGCCACATACAGTTTGATAAGAAATATTGTGCCTTGACTTAAATCGAGAAAGCCTTCCATCACTTCATTTAAAATCTTCAATACCCATTCGATATTTTCTTTTAATTCCATAGTCAGCTGCTAACTTTGTTTTACATTCGCCATTCTCTATTCTCTTTAAAATTTCTACCTTTGTCTCCAAAATTAGGGTTTTGTACTTTCCACGCGTAGACATCCTGAATTTTCACACTTTCACATCACACAATGAGGAAGAAAAACTAGATCACATTAACTTTTCAGCACTGCAGGTATAACTGACGCAGCTCCCTAGAATCTGTAGTAAAGACCAGTTTTTCTGAAATTCTAAGAAAATCGATCGAAATAAAGGAAAACTGCATTTTCTGTTTAGCACTAATAAGAAGGACAATAGTTACTAACGTTTAGCGGATATGAAATAGTCTAGGAATGCAGGCATGTGCCTCTTTACACAGAAAAGAAATTTTGACACACAAAATAATAAATACAGTGTGCATTTTCTCCATTAAACGAGGAAAAATATTTTTTTTTGTCAAATTTTTAGTTCGAATTAACCGAAGTGGTAAAAATTTAGTTCGAATTAATGAGATATTTTTAACATTAACTCCAATACAAGTTTTTTGGGGCCTGTGGATTAGTTCGAATTAACCGAAAGTTCGAATTAACCGAGTTCGAATTAACGAGCGTCCACTGTATATATATATATATATATATATATATATATATATACATACACACACACATGTAGGACCAGGAATTAGTCGAGCGGGATAATTACAACACAGTACATTTATTGAAGTTAGATATATCGGGACGACACAGGTTACATTTATATTAACAGAGGAGGTTAATAGTCATCTTCAGAAATTGTTAATAGTCATGTTCAGAATTTGCATCTTCAGAATAGTTTAACAAATTCACCGTCGTTTAGCATTGCTCCTAACATTATACACTGGATAACTGTCTTTACTGGATCAACTTCCGTTCTGGTCTGCCCTCCAAGAATCAAAGTTCAATTCAAGCGAGGCGAAAGCTACGTCATCAGCATGACGTAAGAGGAGAACACATTATTGAGAATGGGGTGGAGGAAGGTGGCTCTCTCCCTACATACATACATACACACACACACACACACACACACACACACACACACATATATATATATATATATATATATATATATATATATATATATATTTATATATATATATATATATATATATATATATATATATATATATGTATATATATATTTATATATATATGTGTGTGTGTATATATACACTCAAGACCCAAAACATTATGACCACCTGCCAATAACGAGTTGGCCCACCTTTGACGCGCAACACAGTTTCAACCCGCCTTGGCATGGATGCCACAAGTCCTTGGTAGATGGCCGGAGACAGATTGTGCCAGATGTTTAAGCAATGGTCACGCAAATCCGAGATATTGCGAATTGGTGGTCTTTGAACTCTGAGCTGCCGTCCCATGACATCCCAAATGTGTTCTATCGGATTGAGATCCGGTGAGTTAGGCGGCCAGGACATTAACTGGAATTCAGCATCATGTTCCTGGAACCACTCCAACAGAATTTTAGCCTTGTGACACGGGGCGTTGTCCTGTTGGAGCATTCCATTTCCAGCTGGAAAAACAGAGGCCATTTAAGGGTGCAACTGGCCTGCAATGATGTTCAGATACCTTGTAGCATTCATGGTCTGCTCTACCACAACCACGGGTCCCAGAGACGCCCAAGAGAACGTCCCCCAAAGCATAATACCGCCACCACCGGCCTGTGTATGACCTACTGTAATTGAGGGAGCAGCAGTTCGTCTGGAATACGGTGTATCCTGACACGGCCATCGGCGTGATGAATGACAAACTGTGATTCATCTGACCAGGCAACTCTCTCCCACTGATCCATGGACTAGTCGCGATGTTCCCGGGCCCAGCGCAGGCGCAGTTGGCGATGGCGCTTGGTCAGCAAAGGCACACGAGAGGGACGTTTGCTGCGTAGCCCCATATCCAACAGTGTCCGCTGAACAGTGTGCTGCGATACTATTCTACTTGGCCCTGCATTGTATTGGGCTGTCAGCTGAGCCACTGTCTGGCTCCGGTTTTGCTTCACCATGCGAGACACTCTCCGACGACCTTTTTCTTTGATAGCGTGTGGACGTCCAACACCATGTCGTCTACTGCTGGTTTCACCGTCATTCATCCACTTTGCATAAGTACTAACAACTGTAGGTCGCGAAGAACCCACGAGTCGTGCAGTTTCGGAAATTTTTGTTCCGAGCCTTCGAGCCATTACAATCTGCCCTCTATCAAAGTCACTTAGATCCGCAGCCTATCCCATCACACACAGAAGTAAGTGAAAGAATGATTCTTTAGACTCTCCAGCAGCAGTTAAATACCACTTGATCACGTGCCTTCCACGTCATCCAGGCGAATTCATTGCAAAATGTAGGGGTGGTCATAATGTTTTGGCTCTTGAGTATATATATATATATATATATATATATATATATATATATATATATATATATATATATATATATATATATATATATATATATATATATATATATGTGTGTGTGTGTGTGTGTATACTTGTAATGCTGCCATCTGAGGGAATTAACAATAAGGGAGACACTTTTTCACATTATACTACTTCAGCGCTAATCATCAGATCCTGGGATGGTTACTAATTGAGATTTGTTAATTTCTGTTACACTCACGAGATGTATGTATGCGTAAATCGTGATGCCAAAGAGCGATGAGTTGAAGTTATTTCAACATATTTTTGTGGTAAGTTAGCATCTTTGATATTCTTTAATTATATTATTCTTTGTTTCTTCAACCTATAAGTTCTCCAGAGATAAGTCTGCATTTACTACACAAATATTCCGTATTGAGGTAAGCGGAGACGTTCCTTTTCTTTTTATCAGAAAAAAATTCGTTTTTTTTCACGGTTTCTAAACTATCGTATTGAACTCGTTTTGTTAATTTTTCATAGAGCCTGAGGCAAACTAGTTGTAGCGCTTCGATTTTCGGTACTGAAGGTGCTCGGATAAGATCCCGATAAGCTCCATTAAATTCCTCCTTGTCTACGTAGAATAGGGGAACATTCAGTCGTAAACCATGGTTGTAAACCAAAGTCCCTCTATGAAGTAAAAAAAAGTTTGTGAGAAGGTACGATCCCTCCCCCAGATGTCGCCCCTGGCTTGGCCGGTTAAAATTGAGGGGGCATGTGGCTAAGCAGGACTCTGACTCTTGTAGTGCCCTTTTAAAAACCGTTGCGCACTATTCATCACGCTATGATATATGCACCTGGTCTGGAATACTTACTGTCAGGGGACGTAAGCAACAACAACAACAAATTTTATCATTAAAATTAATTTGAATGAATAATAAAGAAACTCGCGTATTTTCGATTTTTTTTTCTTTTTTTTTTCGTTTCGCTTCCCTTTTCTGAAATCTCGATACGGGAGAGAATGCATTATCAACAAACCTTTCCATTCAATAATTTCAAGAGAAAAATAATAGTCATTAAACATGTTTTTTGAATTTACTGTAACATTGTTTCAGAAAAAACTAGCTACACATGAAGACCTGATCTACACCGACCCCGTTTTTGCGAGGCATGTGCGTATCGTGGAATCTTACAAATATTTTTGTTTCTGAATCTTTGATGAATCACAAGCATTTTTATGCATCTTTAGAAAGATAAAGTTGTAGGATGCGATAGTATATATACGGCTTTATTTTTCTAATTATTATTGTTATTTTGTTTTCAGGTTGTCCATTATATCGAGCAATAGAGAGAAAACTTGAGACCTCCCGGACTGGTTAATTTGGGGCAAGACGGACAGCAGGTCACAACTTAGGAAGAGTACCTGCTACGCATGAACTGAACACAACACATGTCACCCGAAGGAACAGAGAAGCGGGGAGATACCCTAGACAGTGTTCAAGGGACGGCGACTAAAGAAACACTAACTTGAACGAAGACCACCTGCCAAGGCAGCGACTGATCATCGCTGGACATCCCAGGAAAGCAGCGGGAGAGAAAGGGAATATAGAGGGCGCAAAACGGAGGTTAGCTTACCAGGAGAACGACGATGCCGGAGCTTGCTACATCTTCCTATAAATATATTTACAGGGCTTATAATAAAATCAGTGTTTGTAATTTTAAACTTTGAAATTTCTTTAGCCTGCACTGTTTTACTTTTAAAAAATAGAGGATAGGATAAACGTAAATAGTGTCACGGCAAAGGTTTTCCTGTCTAATCTGCAAATTTCTTCAAGAAATTCAAAGTTGTGGAAGCTCCATGGTCAAAGACTTTATCTCCACTCATTAGGGGACAATGGTGATCCCATAATGCTAAAGTCTTAAGTGACGTCCTTTTCTGTAATAACTAATTAAAAAAATACAATAGAAAAATTAATAAAGAGACGTAAAGTAGAAAGAAAAAAAGAGTTGTAAAAGAGATAATAAAATAAAATCTTAATAATAATACAGTCGACATGCTTTGAATCCGGGATGAATGGTCATTAAACGTGAATGAAATAATGGCAGCGCCATATTTGGACTTTAGATGAAATTACTAAATATCGAGATAAATTATTCCATTGTAATTTGAACCAGTTAGAGAGCATAGCAGATAACATGTCACCTTGCAAAATACCGAAACATTTCTAGCTGCTACAATAGATTTCATGCAGTTATTCAAAATCAAATTTTGTACATTTTGGTACACACGTGCCTTGGATAACCTTATTTATTTCATTAGGAACATTCCATATTTATTAACTGAATTTCGCTGCAAAATGATGTATATATTGCCTCATTATTTTTGGATATAACAAGTTTTACTGATTTTCAATTCCCATTTTCTATTCACCATTGCCGGGCCTTTGCACTGCCTCTCGTGTCTTTCTGGCGATGTGAAAAATTACGGAATAGTCCCAATAATAGTAATAAAGTAAAAAGCCTAAAAAAACTACAAATTAAACCTGATGAAGCAAAATGCAATGAAAATGAAGCCCAATTCTAACTCCCTAACTACAAGAGTCACATCAAAAATGCAATTATTCAAAAATGCATCTTCAAAAATAAGTTAACGCTCATTTGCCACTTTTTACCAATATCCGTTCCACATTTGAATATTTTAGACTATCAATATCCTCCAAAATGAACGGGAAACATCCGGCTCTATTTTAAACAAGTTCAACCGCAGTTAACTATTTTAACTATTAGTACATGTTTTACTATTGATGATAACGCTTACTTTTGCTAGAATGCAATCCATTATTGTTAATGAAACAACTTTAGAATTTCTAAAATTTTAAGTACCTTCCATTCGAAACAAAAAAATCTTTATTATCCATTCATATGCACATAACAGCCTTTCGACGAAAACCACACATTATAAAAAACTATAAAATGTACTCGTTTGTTGTACTTTAATTAACCATTAAGCAAGTATAGGTGAAATTAAATCCCGATATAACAGAAGCAATCTGTTCCGGAAAGCTCTTTTTTAAACGCGTTAAATCCGACTTAACTGTCTTAACCATTAATGATATACGCGTCCTCATATTGGGAGATCTTCGTTTCATTAAAAAAAATGACTACAAATGAAAGCGCAGTCTCTGCCTGTATCCTCCCGCCTGTATTCTCCCTTTAATATCCTCCCGTAGAAATCCAAACTTTGTAAAAAAAATAATAATTCCTGTGTTTGGCTGGCATACGCGCGGTTTATTAAGTCCCATAACACTCGGCAATTATGGTTTGAGTTCGTGCCCGGTAACGCTAATGATGCATGAGTTTCTCGTCTTCAGTGATTATGAAAGCTATAATGATATTTTCCTTCTGCGGTGGGAAGGAAAAAAAATGTAGTCATTCGAAATCAAATGTGTATACTTTTCTTGGGAACACATCCTAATGATTTTTTTCCTCTTTTTCGCCCCACGAACTTGAGGAAAAGTATGTCGAGATGGGTGTTTTATTTTGGCAAATAGGCAGCTCTCTATGGAGAATTTAAACAGTTTTAATTCGCAAATTACGATGGCTTGTTATGTATACAAGAGAGGTTGATTATTTCAATACTTAAGATACAGTTTTTTTCCAAAGGTAATCTGTTAGCATCCTGCTATAGAATTTCTATTTCAGACAGTTTTTTTTATATTGTTTATTTTCTTTATATATTGACTATAAACTTTCAATTTTAAACATAAATTTAAATTTTTGCACTACTGATAAATGAGCCGTTCACTGCACACATTTATTAACTCCATAAACAAATAGTGGAGAAATTCGATGAAATCATGTACAATAATAGATAATATAATAATATTAATGTATCCATAATTTTTCCATTTAATGGTGTTAATCTTTATTATTTGGAAAATTTATTATAAATATATAAAGTTATGTCTAACCAAGTGCTTTGACACTTAAATTTAAGTTATTCAAAAAGTGGAGTTAATCAATGTATGCAGTGAACGGCTCAAATAGGAATCGCTTTTAAGTATTTTGTTAAACTTTGCAGCTATCGAATACTGTTATAAACAAGTCCCTACTTATAATACTCCTTCCCACCCTCTGCCCCCCCCCGAAATATATCCCATTTAAAACATATATATTTAACCAAAAAAAAGCTTTGTGAGTTCTTTAATGTGAATAGTAATCAAACGTTATAATTATCATCACCATATAAATAAATGTACATTTAATAATTAATTATATACATCCATTCCCTCATACATAAACGGAGTTCATGAAAACTTGCTTTTATCACGTCTTAACTTTGTCAGTATAGACGGCGTTAGATAGTTCCGTTCCTTGTCTCTGTAAGAAATGTTTCTCATTTCATTGAATTCTTGTTATAAATTTCAGGAGTTCCTTTATTCCGAAAGAATTATCTTCTATACAAATGGCATATAATTCATTTCCGATTTCAAATCCGACGACAAAACGGCTAATATTGTTTTAAATAAACGTGTATACCCCAACTGATGAAATATAACAAACGCGGAGTGGAAACTAGTGTCTTTCGAGGTAAATTGCTACAGAATTACTTTCAAATGTATTGTTACGGGAGAATGTCGGAGATGTTTTTTAGATTATATGAATTTGGATGAGGATCTCTGAATGGCTCGCGATTTTCTTTAGAGATGGAGAATAGCCAAATTTGCATTGAAATATTTAAAATTCCTCCCAGGGAATTTTTTCCCTCTGCTTTGTTATGAAATATTGGAATTTGCCAAACGAGAATGCAGCGAGTGTAAGTAAGTGTGGAGACGCCACGGTGGTTAGGCGAGCCCTACAGCGAGTGCAGGAAAGAGTTGGTAGACACCGTGTTGAGCAGACGTGCTCTGGCAGACGTGCCGTAGGTTTCATTCATTGCCTATTATAAGTGTTATATGTATGTCCGTTGGTGCAGTAATAAATGTTGTACTTGTCTAAAAGAAAGGGAACTTATTGAGGAGAGTCAGAGTCAATTTATAGAACTGTTTATTATTTGTTTATCACCCCATTTACCATCCGTGACGGACATTCTTTTTTCATAACAAACCCATCATGTAGAAAAACGCATAAGCTTGACTACTATCAGAATAAATTATATCTCCTGTTATAATTAAGATATAAACATTATTTGAACGTCATTTTAAGTGGAAAAGAACAGAAAATGTTTTAATGCAATAGTTTTTTTTCGACAATTTTAGGAATTTTGTGTCCCAGACCCCCTTAATAATGGTAACGCTATTTCTGTTGCCGTATATGAGCAATAAAAAGGATAGATATACAATTGAAATATTTATTTGCTAAAGATCGGGACCGAGTGAACATTTGCTAATAAACAGATAGAACGAAAGATATAATGGAGCTCAAAAGCCTTGATTAACACACCATGAATGAAATTAAATAAAGCCAAACCCTACCACTTTTACTACAAAGTCCCTTTAAAAAATACACTTATTGCATATTCGAAAGTTTACGTTAATTTGCCATATTTGCAAATATCCGTTTGAAATTTGAATATTTCAGAATATAACCCTGACTATATTCTTCAAAAGGCGCGTAAAACTAACGGTTCTCTTTTAAACAGGTTAAATCTCAGCTAACTCTTTTAACGACTATCAGTACATGCTTAACTATTCAAGATGATGCTTACATAATCTCTAATCTAATTCATTACTGTTAACGGCGTCAGGAGCTAGATTTTTGCCCGGATTTTCGTCGAGATCCGATCGACCCTGCCGTCATGAGCTGTTATATTCGGAGCCAAATATTATGTATACCGGATCTCGGCGAATTTCAGACCCGTAAGGAGATGTCGAACAGTCCCTATTCTTTCAATTTTTTCGAATCCGGATCAGAATACTCGGGAGTTTTGAATCTCCGTCAGCGTTTTAAGTGGGTCTGGGACACATTTAAAAAATATATATATATTTATTGAGTTAAAATTTGGAATTTTTTTGAATGGTTAACCATATAAGTTCTAAACAAAATCATATCATAAAACTTCTCATAAAGTTTTTTTTTAATTTAATTTTTTTCTAAAAGTTGTGTAATTTTAAATCGTTATAATTTGAAATATTTGTCGAATTTCAATTTTTTGTATTTAGTTAAACCAAAATATATGTTATGATTTTGATTCAACCTTTTAAAATATTAATTTAAAAAAAATAAAAAAATATTTAAAGTAAAAATTGCAAAAAAGGATGATGTAACTTATTTTTTAAAAATCATAGTTTCCAAAGTAATTTTTTTTTTCAAATTTACCCAATCAAAATTAAAGTAAAATAATTTAAAAATACATGTTTCAAATTTGAATAATTTATCTTTAACGGTTCTTGACTTAAAACAATTTAAAGCCGAGAAATGATGAAAAAAAAAACATCATTCAGAAGAGCGTAGATTAACAAAGATTGGCTGCTATTAGAATGTTGTAAATAAAATAATAATAATAATAATAATAATAATAATAATAATAATAATAATTATAATAATATATCTTGTTCTAGTTAAGATAGAAACATTATTTGAACGTCCTTTTAAATGGAAAAAAGACCTCAGAATTTTTTAACGTAATCATTTCTTTTTTCGAAAATTTGAAGAATTTTGTGTCCTGGATCCACTTAACGTTTAAATACAGAACCTGGAAGCCGATATTTATTTCATAAAATATTCACTCTGCATTGGCCATAGTTTCTGCAATATCTTTCATAAACACATTTAACGGCGTCAGAGGCAGGATTTAGCCCGGTAGGTGCCGTGAAATGCGATCGCAACATCGCTTACTTCGGGTAGGTTTCGGACCTTCGTTCGCCCCCTGCTGTCAGTTTATGTTATGTTCGGAGGCCGATATTGTGTGCAATTGATCTTGGATACACTCAGACACTGAAGAAGACGTCGAATGATCTCTATACTTTCATTTTCTATTCTGATCGGAATCAAAATACTCGAGAGTTTCGAATCTATGACGTAACTATTTTGACGGATAGTTACTAAACCTGGAACCTGATATATATTTCGTGCAATTTGAACAGTTCATCGACCTTAGCACTTACAACAGATTTCATAGACATTTTTAACTGTTTCACTGACGTAATTTATGCCCGCTAGGTGTCAGGAAATGCGATCACAATATCGCTCATTTCTGGCAGGTGTCGAATTCTGATCGCCCCCTGGCGTCATGGGGTGTTACATTCGGATGCAAATATTGTGTACACCTGGTCTCGGCCACCTTCATACCAGCAAGGGAATGTCGAATCCTCCTTATACTTCCGTTTTTTCCAATCCGGATCAGAAATAGTTTCGAATCTATGAATAACGGAACCTAGTTGTTTCGGTTTAATGACGTGATCATTTTGATTAATAATTCCAGAGCCTAGAGTACGATATTTCGTTCATGAAATTTTGACTATTTATCAACCCTAGGCCCTACAAGATTTTTAGAAAAACTGTTATATGGCGCCACCGGCATGAATTTCGCCTTCTAGGTTGTGGGTAATGCGACCACAACGTCGCACTTCTCGTGTAGGTGCCGGAGATCCGATAACCCCTTACCACCAAGGGGCGTTATATTTGGTCCCGAATATTGAGTACGCCCGGGTCAGGCAGAACTGCAGACATACAAGGGGATGTTAACGTTTATTTCTTTCGGATCGGGATCAGAAATCTCGGGAGTTTCGAATCCATGACGTCACCGTCTTGACTGATAAATACAGAAGAAAGAACCCGATATTTATTTCGTAAAATTTGACAGTACATCGACACTAGTTTCTCCAAGATCTTTCAAAAACGCTCTTAGTGGCGTCACGGGGGAGATTTTTGCCTGCTATTTTTGCTGGTGGCTGGAAATGCGATCGTATCATCGCTCATTTCGCGTAGGTGTCAGAGCCCCAAAGGCCCCTGCTGTAATAGGTGCTATATTCGGAATCAAATATTATATACTTCGAATCTCGAAGACCTCCAGATACGCATGGGAATGTCAAGTTGTTCCGATACATTCGTTTTTTTTCCTCATCGGGATCCGAAAACATGGGAATTTCAAATCTATGACGTCAGCGTTTTCATGGATGATTACTGAACAACTAACACGATATACAGGGTGGTTATAATTAAAGTTCCACATTGAAATGGTCATAAAAGGAAAACTACCTGACCAAATGTTATCAAAATTTGTAATAGTTTAAAGGAGGTCATGGAAATTTCTTTTCCGCCAAAAAAAGAAAAAAGTTCAAAAACCCCCTACCAGAGGGGAAATGGCGCTGTGTGCAATATTGTTAAACGAAATAAGGGTCGGAATCTAACTTCACCTTTTGTTACACGGTATTTTGTATACCCTTAAGATAAATTGACTTAAATAAAATTACCATTTAAAGTGTGCGCATTCCGGAAATCGTTTTCTTACAGATCGCTAATTTGTGAATTTTGAAGCCTGAATTCAGCCCTAAGACGTGAAGATATCGGTTTAAAACGTTTTTAATCGTTTATAAAACGAAACTGTTTGTGGGGTTATGCAAAACCGCAATGGCTTGTAATTGGCTTACGGCAGGAAGAAGCAAATGATTTATGCAGATGCGCTTTACACGTCATTTTATTTTCAAGATAAAAGTGAGCCTGTTTGTCAGAGATTTCATTGTTACGAATCGACAATGTTTTTAACCACGCAAGACCGTGCTTTTCTCGTTAAGTGTTATTATCAATGCGATAGCAATGAACGGCGTGCTTTGCAAAGGTATCGTTCAGTAAGAGGAATACGCCTAGTGCCAATGACACCCCATGGCTTGAGGAAAATGATGGCAACGTTTTAAGAAACAGGTTTGTTATGTGTTGCACCTGGGAGGGGAAGAAAACCTGCTTCTGTTTAAACCGAGGAGGCTGATGCATTACCAGTGTAGGAAGCAACAATGGTAAACACACACGGTACGTGCAGAGGACGTGCTGTCGCACGTCAAATGGACGTACCAGGGAGTACGGAGTACAAAATTGAACGTTAAGTGCTGCAGTTTTACCCCGTACAAAATCAAACATGTTCAAGAACTTAAACGCAACGATCCTGCAGCCAAGAGAATCTTTCGCTCTGGAATTTCTTGCACGGATGGAAATGGACAAACATTGACCATGGAACATTTTGTGGACAGATGAAGCCCATTTTTACCTAAATGGCGATGTCAACACCCATAACTGTAGGATTTGGGCCAAACAAACCTCTCATGTTATCTACCAAGTTCCATTGCATTCTGCTAAAGTCACGGTTTGGTGTGGTATGACAGCTAGTTTCATAATTGGACCATTTTTCTTTGAAGAACAGTCGACAGCTGTACCTGTTAGATGCACTGTGACTGCAGCTCGCTTAGAGTCAATGTTAAGATGTTTCGTGATACCTGAACTCCAGCAATGTGGCATTTTAGACACCACGATTTTTATGCAGGAAGGGGCCCCACCGCACATTGGTACATGTTTCGCACTGTTATTTAAGCAACATTTCACGAATAAACGGATTATAAACTTCCCCACAAAATGGCCACCCCGGTCACCAGACCTCAACACTTGTGACTTCTGGCTATATGGTTATCTCAAAAGCACTGTTTATGGTGATAATCTAAAGAATTTGGCGGAATTGAAAGATGCAATACACCGACATGTCCGTAACATTCCTCCTGATATGCTAAGAGCTACTGTTGATAATGAAGTAATGCGACTGTACTTGCTTTCGGAAAATGGTGGACGTCCCATTGAACATGCTTTGTAACACGTTTCAGAAACGATTTAAACCGATGCCCTTTATGTCTTATTTCGTTTAACAATATTACATACAGCGCTATTTCCCCCCGGGTGGTGAGTTTTTGAACTTTTTTTTTTGGCGGAAAAGAAATTCCCTTGACCTCCTTTAAACTATTATCAAGTTTGATAACATTTGGTCCTGTAGTTTTAATTTTATGACAATTTCAACGTGGAACTTTAATTATAACCACCCTGTATATTTCGTGAAATTTTGACTATTCATCGACTGTAAGACCTACAACATGTTTTAGAAACGCTTTTAAAGGCGACACAATCGTGATTTTTGCCCGCTAGTGGATGGGAAATGCGATTGCAGCATCGATATCCTTGCGTTGGTGACCGAGATCTGACCACCCCCTATCGTTAAGGGATGTTATATTGGAAGCCAAATATCGTGTTAACTTCTGATCCGCAAGGGGTTGTCAAATCGTCCCTGTACTGTAGTAGTATGGCCGTCGAAAGACTCTAAATGACTCTGACCGACATATTTTGTAGACAATCCTGTCAAACGAAAGGAACGAAATTTCGGGGCAAAAAACATTGAAAATTAATAGTGTGTCGTCTGCTAACATCAGCGTGAACACCGTAAAACGTTCCCTGTATGATATGGGCTTTAATTGCGTATAACCAACAACGTATTAGATACATATCCCAATTTTTCTGGCTCTTCGTTATATATTATTATATATTTATATTAAAAAACTTTTAAGTTTTTAATTTAAACAATAATTTTACAGAATAATTATCCCCACCACCTAAACCAAAAAAAAATTGTAAATTTAATTAAATCCGTTTTGCAATTAACTTGGTATACCTTCGTCATTATAGACGAGGTTAGATACTTCCGTTCTTTATCCCATGATAAATATTACTAAACTAAATCACGTAATGAATTCTTGTTACAAAATTCAGAAGTCTTTTTATGTTTTTGGAACGAATTATTTTCCCCACATACATAGATACATGCTGAATAATTCATTTCCCTTTTCAAATCCGGATAAAACACCTCTAATATTGTTTGAAAAACCTGAATACCGCAATTGATGAAAGATAACAACCGCGGTGTTCAAATTTCGGTTCTTTTGAGATAAAATTGTAGCAGAACTATGAATGGAAATGACGCTGATTTGAAGTTGAAAGAATTATTTTGAATTATATTGTTGCAGGAGGCGATGTTTTTAAATTAAGTGAGAGGGTCTCTAAATGGCTTTAGAATTTCTTTAGAAATGGAAAATAGGTATATTTGCATAGGCATGTCGAAAAATTAGCGTCTGTGAAATGATTTTATTTGCTTTGCTTTTGTTATGAAATAATCAAATTAACGTATTGGATAATGTGTATAACTAGGTACATATATTTTTGGAATTAGCTAATATAGATTATTTTTTTGCTTGTTGTATTATATCACCAGCGTTAAGGAACAATGCCACCCGTTTAATCATTTTTGAATACCTGAGCCTCCGGCTTTTACTTCAGTGCTGAACATATAAAAGTAAGAATAAGGATGCTCACGAGGTAAAAAATAATTTTAATCTGTTAGTCTCGAAGTTAAGATTTAATTTAAGAAAGACTAAGATTAATATTAAATTAACATAAGAGATAGAAAAGAGAAAGATACAAAAACAGAGACAACATTCAAAAACAGAAACAAAAACAGAAACAACGTTAGGCTTTCCGTCAGTGCAATGTCGACCGTTCAGGAGAAAGCTCAATGTGTGTTGTGGTTAGCGGTGTTCAAATTTGGGGTTACGTCAAGAACATTGTTTACAGCTTAAAGGTAGAGGACTCGACACATTTACGGGAGAGAATTGTTGATGCAATTGCCACAGTGACGCCAGACATGCTACGTAACAATTGGTCAGAGATTCATTATCTACTTGATATGTGTAGAACAACCAACGATGCTCATATTAAAACTTATTAAGGTAAAATTCTATTAAATTATGTTCATTACACAGCAAATCAATTGTTTTAATTGTAATTATTCCATTAAACAAGATTATATGAAATGTGTCCAATCTTTTTCGATGACAATGTATATATATATATATATATATATATATATATATATATATATATATATATGAGACGAGACGGGAACGCAGAGAAGAAAACGAAGGCGGAGTGGATGAAAGCGTCGCCCATCCGTGCATCGCAAACATTTAAAACAGTTCCCGCAAAGCTCCCATCTCGGACACAGAAAACACAACTGATTAGTCAACTAGATTTTTATTAAGTTCACCGGCCCGTCCGCCGGGAGTTACGTGGCATGAAAAATCGTACAGAGTGCGTCTAATTTTAGACGACAGAAACTTTTATAACTTCACAACATCACGTGACAGAATTGTGTGACTTAATAGTTGATTGGTTAAAAGTTATTGTTTTTGCGCTGAACAGAGTTAGTCAGGTACCCACGCGGCGCAGCATTTAATTTCGTTAAAAACTCAGCCATCTTGAATAAAAACGCCTGCAGTTAAAAAGATTGCTGCCACGGGATTTTTACATAAGTTTTAATGGGACGAAAATACTGGAATTTGGAAATATATTTTGGAATTTAAAACGAATGCCCAAGGGAAATTAAATAATTTAAAAGTTTAATAAAGGGTATGTAATTTTGAATACTAAATTGAAGAATTAATAGTTTTTTTACTGTTAAAGAGTATTGAATTGAAAAATTGCTAGTTTTTTAATATATATATATATATATATATATATATATATATATATATATATATATATATATATATATATATATATATATATATATATATATATATATATATACTAGCGGCCCGTCCCGACTTTGTCCGGGTTGAACAAAATATTATACCAATAAATTTCCAGTTGATAGCCAATAAATTGTAAATCTTTTTTTACCTTAATAATAACCTAAATAATACCTTAAATTAATTTTATGTTAGTTAATAATTAAAATAATTTTTTTAAAGAAAAAGGCATGCCGGAGAACGGCTAGGTTCGAACCGCTAGCGTCAGAACAGAAGCCCACCGCGATAGCACCACGATAAGGATCGTTGAAATCTTCGGAACAAAAAGCGGTAGAAGACAGTAGCGGAAACAATGGAGATTGTTAGGATTAAGCCCCTAACTTTATTTCTACTGATCAGATATACATAATATATAGCCTATGTCCATCTGGAATACTGTACCTTTCAAACAGTGAAAGAATTTTTCAAATAGGTACAGTGGTTCTGAAGATTACCCTCCACGTACAAAATCGCTCTATCTTTATATATAAGTATAGATATATATATATATATATACGAGGGTCATTCTAAAAGTAAAGAACGTTTGTTTCTCTAGTCATTTTTATTCAAGATAAGGAAAGAAAACTTATTGTGCAACACATTTTGATATCTTACCTACTTTTTTACGTAGTCGCCGTTCAAATTGAACCATTTGTCAAAGCGCTGTACCAGCTTTCCTATGTCTTCTGTATACTCACTTGCTGCCAAGTTTTTGAAATAGTCACTAACTTCCTCTTTCAGTTCGTCATCATTTCCATAGTGGTTTCCGCCCAAATTAACCTACAATTTGGTAAAAAAGGAAGTAATCACTGGGGCCAAATCCGGGCTATAAGGTGGGATGTTCAAAAACATCCCAGTTAAATTGTTGAAGCAAATTCCTTCGTCAACGCAGCAGCATGCGGACGAGCGAAGCAGCACAATGCCGCTGGACAACAATCCACGCCTTTTGTTTTGAATTGCACGGCGTAGTCGGTGAAGGGTCTGGCAGTAGACTGCGGCATTTAAAAATAATGCACCATTTTCGAACTGAAGCTTCATTCATAACATTTTCCATAAACTTCAGTTATGCATCTGCAAATTTGAATAGGGCGAACATGTTTTTGCATTCAAGAAGCGTATTACGCTACGAACCTCACACTTGGCGGGATCCTTAATTTTGTCACACATTTTAAAATCGCAAAAATAAACAGTAAATGACCGCAGCTGCTCGCTGTTAGCGACAAACTGGCAGGAATGATTTGGTAAGTAAATTTCACGGCAGCGGGGGTGGTGGGAGAATTACGCGGCTCGTCAGATCAAAACGTTCTTTACTTTTAGAATGGCCCTCATATAGATATATATATATATATATATATATATATATATATATATATATATATATATATATGTATATATGTGTGTGTGTGTGTGTGTGTGTATGTGTGTGTATATATATATATATATATATATATATATATATATATATATATATATATATATAAATGACTCACCAGGAAGGAGTTATCCGAAAGGGATGAACATCGGTAGATGTGATGTACATGTACAGTAAAACAAATTATTATAATTTGAGAAAAACGGATGATTTATTTAAGAGAAAGATCTTCACAAATTGAAAAAGTAAATAACGCGTCCACCTCTATGAAAAGTAAATAATGGTAAACCTCTGGCCCTTATGCAAGCAGATATTCGGTTTGGAATGGATTAATAGAGGTGGCGGATGTCCTCCTGCGAGATATCGTGCCAAATTCTGTCCAATTGCCGCGTGAGATCGCTAAAATCCCGAGCTGGTCGGAGGGCCTTGCCCATAATGCTCCAAGCGTGCTCAGTTGAGGAGAGATCCGGTGAACTTGCTGGACAAGGTACCATTTGGCAAGCACTAAGACATGCAGTAGAAACACTCGACGTGTGCGGGCGGGCATTATCTTGCTGAAATGTAAACCCAGGGTGGTCTGATATGAAGGGCAACACAACGTGGCGTAGAATATCGTCGACGTACCACTGTGTTGTAAGGGTGCCACGGATGACAACCAAAGGGATCTTGCTATGAAATTAAATGGTACCCCAGACCATCACTCCTGGTTGTGGGCCCGTATGGCGGAAGAAAATCAGGTTGGTATCCCACCGCTGTCCGGGGTTTCTCCAGACAAGCATTCGCTGGACATCGGGGCTTAATTCGAAGAGGCATTCATCACTGAAGTCAATTCTACTCCAGTCTGTGACATTTCAGGTCGAATCTACCCGACTAGGTGGAATGTGCAAACAGGCTTATAGGTATACATGGGTCAATGGTAGTCAGTGCAAGGGGAGCCGCGAGCTGATCCCCTTCCTCTGAGCCACCTATGAATGGTCCTTGTGGTCACTGAAGCACCATTTGCACGTAAGATCGATGATAATGATGAATCTGGGCTGTGAGTGCAGCTCTGACGATTGCTCGGTCCTCACGTTCTGTCTTTTCTATAGAACGGCCCCTTACTTCTTGACGCTGTGTTCGGCCATTGTTCACCCATTATTAGAACACTGTTAGACCAACCGCCTTCTTTCAGCGCAACTTTACGTCCTCTCTCCAAAGCTGACATATGCACATATTGTTCACGGACCTGTATGCGAGGCATAGTTACTGTATAGCTGAGCACACGGAATGAAAATCACAAAGGATTTATGACCTGGAATCGAAATTTCTACTCATTAATATCCTGCCAGCTGTGCATTAAGATGCGCTGCAGCAACACATGTTTATTCCTTGGACGCCAACGTAGGAAGTCCACATTCATCCAAAATATTGCACTAGGTGTCGCCGTTGAGCTTACCATGAATTTGGACCAAGGGTCACACTCCATACCAAGAGAAACGCCCCCATGCCATATTTACATCTCCGCATTACTTTACTGTGGGCACAATGTATTCTGGATGGAGGTGTTTTCTAGGCAGACGCCAGACCCAGACCCTTCTATGAGCACCGTATAGCGTGAACCTCTATTCTTCGCTTCAGAGAACCTGTGTCCACTGATCTAAGGTCCACTTTCGGCGTCCTTTTCACCACATTTCAACATGTGGTGAAATTTCAACATGTGGTTAGACATGTGGGCGGCATGACCATTAGGGTGGATCGAAAAACGCGTTTTTTCTTCAATACAATTCTAATAGCGCGGAAAACTTGCACATAGGCGTCATTATAAATAAAAAAATATTTAAAATATTTTTTTTTAAAAATTTGAAATCGTGCAGAAGGCCTAAAGTTACCAAAAAAAGTCAAAATACCAGTAAATTTTAAAAAAATGCAAAAATTACAAAAAAAATTCATTTTTTGTTCTAATAGTGAAAAATGTGTTTTTAAGAGTGTCCTTAATGCATACAAAAAATAATTAGAACCATTTTTGTTGCACTGAATTCGCGCAAAAGGCCTAAAAGTTGCGGGTTGTATCGTGAAAAAACGATATTTCATGATTTTCGACTATTTTTAAACATGCGCTAAAACCATATAAATTGTATTTTTTAATTCTAATAGTGTGAAAACTATGTAATATACTTTTACTAATCCATAAAAAATACTTTTATACCCCTTATTCCTTAACTGTATTCGCGCAAAAGAACAACGCTTACTCCCCTCCGCCGGCACCAAGTGGACTTACCCACACGTGGTGAAACGCTTACTACGTTTGATCCTAGTATTCCCAGCACAAGCAAAAGTGTAATGAGTGGTTGCAGTGATGAAAAAAATATAAGACAGAAAACTTCGGCAGACGCTGACTGTGATGTAGGTTTTTTGTTGCTGCCTTCTGCGCAAATGCGTTCGAAGCTGACAACAACATCCTTGTTGAGTGACATGTTCGGGGTGTCGGACAGAGCCACCGCTGCAATAGCTACCGGTGTTTTACACGATTTGGGACTGATATCTGACGCAAACATAGCAAAAGTCATAGACAGAAACAAAATAAGAAGAGATAAAGTGAAGACTCGGAAAGCAATAACGGAAGAAGACCACCAGATGAAAGAAGTCAACGCAATTTATTTCGACGGAAGAAAAAACAATACAATAACTCAAGAAAAGATTGGAGCTAAAATGTACCGCAGAACTATAAAAGAAGAACATATTAGCGTGATAAGTGAGCCAGGTGGTAAATACATTGGCCATGTCACACCAAAGAGAGGTACCGCAAATGAAATTGCTGACAGTATTTACGAACACTTGGAAAAGAAGGAATTTGATATGAGTGCAGTGGAGGCCATCGGATGTGATGGAACAGTCACAAACACTGGATGGAAAAGCGGTGTTGTACATAACATTGAAGTTAAGTGTCGCCGTCCTTTGCAATGGTTTATCTGCTTGCTACATTTTAATGAGTTACCTTATAGGCATTTGTTTGATCACTTGGATGGAAAGACAACAGGACCAGTATCATTTAGCTGTCCAGTTGGAAAACAACTCCCTGGATGTGAGAAACTCCCTGTTGTATATTTTGAGCCGATACAATCAGAAGTCATTGATATCACTAAAAACTATCTGAGTAAAGATCAGAAGTATCTCCTAGACATTGTAAAAGCGGTCAACACAGGAATCTGTAATCCAGAATTGGCTGCTAGGGATCCTGGACGCATCAGCCACTCTCGTTGGCTAACCTGTGCTAACCGGGTTTTAAGATTGTATGTATCCCAAACTAGTCCAACAATTGAGTTACAGACTCTTGCAAATTACATAGTGAAGTCATATGCACCTGTTTGGTTTGATATAAAGAAAAACTACACTGTGAAAGATGGACCGAAGCATATTTTGAAGGTAGTTAAAACAACCAGACATCTACCGGTCAATATCAAGCAAATCATTGATCCAGTAATTCAAAGGAACGCATTCTTCTGCCACCCTGAAAATATGATGTTGGCTATGATAATGGATGAGAGACCACACATTAGAGAACTTGGCTACAGAAGGATCCTTAAATCCAGAAATGAGCCATCAGCTGAAGGTTATGTAAGAGACTTCAAAATACCTTCAATAAATTTTAGTGCAAACGACTATACCGAACTAATTGATTGGTCAATCTGCAAGTTAACACCGCCGCCACTACTGTCCAATATGCCAACTGAACAGATTGCTTCTTTATTGAAAGACAAAGCGCTACCAGAGTTTAACTACCTCAAATTCCCATGCCACACCCAGTCAGTTGAGAGGTGTGTAAAACTGGTTACAGAAGCAGCAGAAAAAGTGTGCGGGCATGAAAATCGAGATGGTTATATTAGAGCTACTTTAAAATCAAGACAGCTGATGCCCACATTTAATTCAAAGTCAGAATTCATAGGGGCTTCTATGTAAATAACCTTTTGCCTACAACGAACATATATGCATTGTACAAAGTAAATAGTTACTGTAAATATTGTAAATAAAATTCACCCTGGTTGGTTGGTTGGGTAGGGTGGAGGTGGGACTCGCCTTGCAGCCACGTCCACGCCGTGAGTCCTGGGTCATTTCAGCACAGATTAAATGTTGAAATGAGCTGAGAGCTGCAATATGATATGTTTGGCTAATACATTTTTTCTAAATCACTCGTTAGAGTCTTATTGCAAACCTTAATGTGTTAAATAAACACTCATCAGATATGGAAAACGTCGTTTTTATGGGACTCTATAACTTAACTTATACTATAATTTAGACCTTTTGCGCGAATACAGTTAAGGAATAACAGGTCTGAAAGTATTATTTCTGGATTGGGAAAACTATTTTGAATGGTTTTTACACTATTACAAATTAAAAATAAAACTTTTATGGGTTTTGGCACATGTTTAAAAATCGTCGAAAATCATGAAATATCGTTTTTTTTACGATACAACCCGCAACTTTAGTCCTTTTGCGCGAATTCAGTAAAACAAGAATGGGTCTAATTATATTTTGTATGCATTAAGGACACTCTTAAAAACACTATTTTCACTATTAGAACAAAAAATGTATCTTTTTGTAATTTTTGCATTGTTTTTAAATTCACCGGTATTTTGACTTTTTTGGTAACTTTAGGCCTTCTGCCCGATTTCAAATTTTGAAAAAATATTTTTTTAATATTTTTTTCATTTATAATGACGCCTATGCGCAAGTTTTCCGCGCTATTAGAATTGTATTGCAGAAAAAACGCGTTTTTCGATCCACCCTAATGACCATTAAAACCAAGCAGACGTGCTTCTATACAGATGGTATTCTATACAGATGGTACAGTTCCAGAGGAATATTGACACTCCTTGAGTAAGTGGGTCATCGGTTGGATGCGGTTTTTCCGAATTTCTTTGGACAGCACCCGTTGGTCTCCCAGTTTCACGGGTCTTTTGTCTAGATGCACATCCGACAATCACTGCTCACACTCTACTTTTGAATCATATAGGCCACAGTCGATCTTCGGTAATTCAGCTCCCTAAAGATGTCCCTTAAAGATCGGCCATTTCTGTGATACCTGACTATTACATCTTTCTTGAAATCAGATAATCCTGCACTTCGTAGTATCTTGCATGCGACTAATGTAAATGTTGTTTCCTACACGCTATTTAACGGTGGAGGGCGTGACGTATATCACGACCGCCGATATCTTCATTTGCGTGGGTGACCAAATACTTATTGGTAGATAGTATATATATATATATATATATAAGTAAAATAAATATTTAATATAAAGGAGTCAGACTCAAATAGCAGGACCGCACGGAACCGCCCGGAAAGCAAGTGCCGATAGTGTAACTATAGTACAACAGAATTTGAAGGCTTTGTAGCTAATGACCGGGAGGAGTTGTGACCCTTTTATCCGGTTAAAACATGTTTTTATGCCTAGGCAACACTCCCGAAGGTCACTACAATTCCATAAACCCTATTATTGAAGTTGAAATCATACTTAAAACTTAAAAATGAATTGCAAAAGAAAGCTTAACTGCTAAACCATCTACAAATTACAATGTATTCCATCACTAAATGAACCAAACACTAAAACTACAAACATAATATAGACATCACACACTTCCTTCACCAGTTTCAGCCAATACTCAATTACAGTCACAGTTGCACGCTCCCAAACACTTGGTTAAAATTTATTTTAGAAATAGACGTGGAAGACCTTTATCACTAGCCCTTTTCATGAATTTGTTTATATTGATGTTCATATCGTTAACACTAGAATGTAATCCTCTACTGCTAATTAAATAATTTAAAATAATATTTCGTTTTATGTTTTTATGTATATTACTATCCCATGACATAATTTGAACAGTCTCAAAGCTACAGAGGCTGTTCGCACATTTTTTAGACAATTTTGGTAAGCGGTAATAAAAAATCGTTTGCTGCAAAAGAAATAATTGCAAATGTACTATGTTTTTAAAAGTCAAAATTATCGTCTGCGGCTTGAAAGTTTTGTTTTTATCCAAAATGGCGTTTTTAACAAAGCAGTGGTTCGAAGGATACATTTATGCTCTTTCCGAAGAGAAATATGCATACTCCGTTATCCAAAAACGATGTGAGAGTCATGGTTTTGTGATATCTAAAGCGTCGATAGGTAATATCGTCAACAAGAAAGGAAAAAAACGTCAAATTGGAGCCTCAAGTGGGACAAAAATTCCAAACAAGTATCCAAGGAAAAAACGGACATCTTCGACTATTGCAAAGGTATGTTGTTTAATGTTAAAAGAAAATCACCCTAGTCAAAGGACAGTTGCAAAATCATTAAAATGCTCGGTGTCCACTGCAAGCAAAATGATAAACGTTGATTTAAATCTTAAGAAAGCGAAAAAACGCAATGTGCATCGTTTTCTTCCAAATCATATCGCTGAACGCAGGACACTCTGTAGAATTCTATATGAAAAACACTTATCCAAAGAAAAATGGAAAACAATTGTCACAATAGATGAATCATGGGTGTATTTAAATGATTGCAACAAAAAAAAAGCTATTTATTATCATAAAAGGGGAGAAAAAAAATTAAGTACATGGTTCAAGGAATTGAAAGAACGTTTTTCTAAGGGATTCATGATTGTTGGTGGTTTTTCTTATAATGGCCAGTTAAAAATAAAGAGAGTGGAAAAAAATGTCAAGATTAACTCCAAATACTATCAGGAACATATTTTATCACCATTTTTTCTGAATGAAATACCATCGCTTTACCCACAGTGCCATCAATCTGTGAGACTCCATCAGGACAAAGCTAGCAGTCACACATCAAAATCCACAGTAAATTTCCTAAAAGAAATGTAACAAAAAACTGGTATCAAAGCCATACCCTTCATTAATATCCCTACTAAATCTCCCGATGTATCACGTATGGATGTTTGTGCTTTCGGACTTTTAAAATCTGCATTATCCAAACGTCGTCTCAAAACCCTTACAGGACTCTGAAAAGCTGTTCAGGAGGAATGGGATAGAATACCTCTTCTGACACTTCAAAAGGCATTATTATCCTGGAAATTGCGGTGTCGAAAGATAGTTCAGAATAAGGGATGTCAAATAGAACATTTAAAACACAATTTTATGTAATTTAGTTTTGTGAATACAATATACATCGTCTAAAAAATGTGTGAACAGCCTCTGTATATTCATCTCGATTGTCATACATACGAGAGAGGGGGAACCGGAGAGGGGGGGGGTCACAACTTCCTCCGGTCATTAGGTACAAGACCTTCAAGTTCTTTCGTACTATAGTTACACTATCGGCACTTGCTTTCAGGGGGGTTCTGTACG
Organism: Dolomedes plantarius; assembly: GCA_907164885.2. Classification (NCBI taxonomy): domain Eukaryota; kingdom Metazoa; phylum Arthropoda; class Arachnida; order Araneae; family Dolomedidae; genus Dolomedes; species Dolomedes plantarius. Next base: position 158,898,105 of record OU015497.1, on the reverse strand, counting down.
GTCTTGCTATTTCATTCTGATTCCTTTATATTCAGTATTTATTTTACTTATATGGTACATTTTTTACGAGCAGCTTAGTGCAGTAACTAATGATTACTCTTATCGTTTTAGTTAATTTTATTATCTTTATGCATTTACAACATATATATATATATATATATATATATATATATATATATATATATATATATATATATATATATATATATATATATATATATATTATTTTTCCACTTAACCGTTTTGCCCATACAGCGTACAGGGATTGATATTCTCTCCTTTCCTCTATTCGTTTGCACGTGTTTTTAGTTTGCAAAGACTAATATTATTACAAAGCCTAGTATAAATATGTTTTACAGATGTCGTAGCTTGTCCATTTCATCTGAATTCTTTTAATCCGGTTTATGTTTATTAAACAGAAGCGCGTGAATATTTGCTGTGTGGAATTTTTATTTTACTCCTTGCAACACGTGAATTCAAACCACTACATTTGTTATAAATTATGGATGAAATAAACGACGAATATACTTTCCTGATAGATGATGTTCTGAATTCTGATTCAGATTCGGAACTGTCTCCTGATAATCTGGATTATTCCTCAGATCATTATTTCTGCCCTGATTGTGAAGTAGGACTTTTTATTATACCATGCTTCAAATTGTACCACAAAAAAAAAAAGACTTTTGAACAATTTGCAAGAGTGTAAACTTCAAATTTTAACCTTTAGCTTACGGGGGCTATTTTTCTGATTTTCTCTTTAGAATGGGAAATTTCATACCCCCTTTGTAAGAACGGCCACTACTGGGGTTATATATATATATATATATATAAGGTTTTGATAACCACCTGTATATATATATACATATATATATATATATATATATATACAGGTGGTTATGAAAATAATAAGAACACATAATCAGTATTAGTTCTGTTTATGAAAGTGCTTCGTACTCCTTAAAAATCAAGTCTAGGGACCAATATGTTTTATAGAATATAGTGTATACATTATTCTACTTTAAGGTAGCAGTAATGAAACTATGGGCATCAGGCACTTTGGGGGATAACGTAAGATGTCAAACCTTGTAGACCGTACAGAGAAGGTAAATTGTTGATGCGCGTCTATAATCCGAGTATCTGTTACAATGTCCCCCATGCTTTTGGGTGTTTACTGAGATATGATATCGAAAGTCATGATGGCAGAGTGCACGGAAAGACATCCTCTGTGAAACAGAATAGTGGACGAAAGGGAAAGCTGAGTGAAAGACACTGACGGGTGTTGAAGCAAACTGTGACATCAAAAAAGAAGACAACTGCAGCCAAAGTGACCGTAGAGCTCCATCAGAATCTGCAGGTTCCAGTACCAGTCATTACAGGTAAGAAAAAACTTCAATAACAAAACATTTACTGCAGATTTGTAATTCCCAAGCCACTTGTAACAGATGTGAATACAAAACCTCTTCTACAGTCGTACCACAAGCATAAATCCTGGTCGAGTGATACGTCAAAATAGGACATTTGGTTAGACGAATCATCGTTCACTTTGTTCCCCGCAACAGGATGTGCATATGTCTGAAGAACACTTACACAAGCGCATGATCATGCTTGTCTCATGCCAGCTGTCAAACATGGAGGAAATTTCTCAGGGATCTCTGCCATCTCATGATTTTCAAAAGGGATCTATTGTAACCCTTAAAATAAGATTCGGAAGGACTATGTCGAACTTTTAGCCGACCATATCCATCCTATGGTACAAAACTTTTTTTTACAGGAGAGGGCGTTCTCCATGATGATAATGCTCCTTTCCATATAGCTAGATGTTTCATGTCGTGTTTTGAGGAACATAAAGACCAAGTCAAAGATCTTATCTGGCGTGCACAGTCTCTAAACCTCAATATCATTGAACTGCTGGGGTATGTCTTAGAGAATAGACTCAGGAATCGATATCCACCAACAGCATCTCTACAGGGACGTTGTCAATTTTTCCATACAGAACGGTATAATATTCCCCTAACCACTATTCATGACTTGCAAAATTTAAGTCCTTAGTGAATTCAGGCGGTATTAAATGCCATAGATGGTCCTATTCCATATCTATATATATAAAAATGTCTGTCTGTACTCGATAGATTCAAAAACCATATATTCAATCGCCGTGAAAATTTGGGAAATTATTAGGTATATCCCTAAGAAGGTTTTTGAAATTTTTTTTAAAAATCAGAGTTTGGGTTCTAGGTGCTCCCGAACAAATATCCCAAAAATATGAAAATAACATTTAATTAGTAATGATGTTTGAAACTCAGCCTAGCAGTATGACGTAATGTAATATTTGCTAGATTCCTGCACCTGAGATTGTTTGCATGTTTGATATTATATTTTGTATTTTTCGCGTGATATCATATTCTGTATTATTCCTACTTTACAATGACTGAAGATGGCAACTTCTATTATTTTTATAGGAAGGAATACGTTTGTAGGTTGTTTTTTAAGATGTCAAAAAACTTTTGCAATTATTAATACGAGAATAAATTATTAATACGTGAATCAATAAAAATATTGGAAATACGTTTTATTTAACCCCTCAATTATGCCACCAAAGCGAAGTGCCATTGGTCGATCTACAAATGAAGCAAAAAGGAGAAGAGAAGAACGATCTTCAGAAACAAGTGAGCAGAGAAAAACTAGACAAGAAAGAGATCCAGTTCACACTGCTCTTGCTCGAGCTTCAGAAACAAGTGAGCAGAGACAAGCTAGGCAAGAAAGAGATCGAGATCACACTGCTTTTGCTCGATCATTAGAAACAAGTGAGCAGAAACAAGCAAGGCAGCAAAGGAATCCAATTCGCAGGACACAGACAAGACTAACGATACATACTGATTTGATTTTATGTGGTTTCGATTACAATCCCCTTTACAATTACAGTCTTCATCCAAGTGTAATTATTGGAAAAATGGATAAAAAGTGTACGTATTGTGGTGCTCAAAAATTTAAAAATGAAACACCAGGTATGTGCTGTGCAGGTGGAAAAGTAAAGTTACCAGACTTGCGTTCACCACCTGAAACATTATTAACTTTAGTATCAGGTGAAATAAGTCAATCAAAATGTTTTTTGAAAAATATACGCAAGTACAATTCATGCTTCCAAATGACATCGTTCGGAGCAACGAATATCGTTAGCGCAAATTATATGCCAACATTTAAAGTACAAGGGCAAATTTATCACCATGCTGGATCACTATTACCCTTGCCAAATGCTGATCACAAATATCTTCAGATATATTTTATGGGAAATACTGACGAACAAATCAACAGACGGTGTCAACTGAATATGAGTACTAAACGAGAGATTATAGCGGAATTACAAAATTTGTTTGAACAACAAAATGAATTAATTAAATTATTTAAAACCGCCATTGAACAAATGCCATCTGACGATTACAAAGTAATAATAAAGGCAGATAAAACACCTATTGTTCAACATCGAAGACAATTCAACGCACCAACGATCGACGAAGTGGCAATTGTCATAGTTGGTGAAGAATTTAATTCTCTCGATATAATTCTTCATTGTAGAAATGGTGACGTCCAGAAAGTATCAGAAACGCATCGTTCATATGATGCATTACAATATCCCATTCTATTTTGGCAAGGAGAGGATGGATATCATTTTAATATTAATATGAGAAATCTTACAACTAATGTGGACATTAACAAAAAGGTCAGTGCTATGAATTATTATGTATATCGAATGATGATTCGTGAGAATGCTGATAATCATATATTGAAATGTAGACAATTATTTCATCAATACATTGTTGACATGTATGCAAAAATAGAAAGTGAAAGACTCCTCTACATACGACTAAATCAAGTCAAATTGCGTTCTGAAGAGTACATCCATTTACGTAATTCAGTTGTAAATGATGGCAATCTCAGTGAATTGGGAAAAAATGGTCATTTTACCGTCCACATTTACAGGCAGCCCAAGACACATGCATGAATATGCACAAGATGAAATGACATATGTTCGTGCATATGGTCGTCCAGATTTTTTCATCATTGTTTCATCTTTTTACATGCAACCCAGCATGGGATGAAATAAAGAAGCTTTTATTAACTGAACAATCACCATGAGATCGTCATGATATTTCTGCACGTGTATTTAAACAAAAATTAAAATCTTTAATAGATTTTATTGTCAAACACCATGTATTTGGAGAGACGCGCTGTTGGATGTATTCCATTGAATGGCAAAAAAGAGGTTTACCACATGCGCATATTTTAATATGGATGATGGAAAAGATAACACCAAACAGAATTGATGAAATCATCTCTGCAAAAATACCAGACATTGAAATTGATAAAGACTTGCACGATATTGTCTGAAAAAATATGATTCATGGTCCATGTGGCTCACTAAATATTAATTCACCATGCATGTCAGATGGAAAGTGCACAAAGCGGTATCCTAGAGACTTACTTGCTGAAACTATTACAGGCAATGATGGATATCCACTCTATCGACGACGATCTACCGAAGATGGTGGAAAATCAATTAAACTAAAGGTACTCAACAATACTATTGATGTTGATAATCGTTGGGTAGTACCATATTCTCCATTACTACTAAAAACGTATAACGCACACATAAATGTTGAGTACTGCAATTCAGTGAAAGCTATAAAATATATTTGCAAATATGTGAACAAAGGAAGCGATATGGCAGTGTATGCAGTGGAAAATACAACTGCTTCTAACGATGAAGTCACCCAATATCAACTGGGACGCTACATAAGTAGCAATGAGGCTGTATGGCGAATTTATCATTTTCCATTCATGAGCGATATCCAACGGCTGTTCATTTAGAAGTACATCTTGAAAATGGACAGCGTGTGTATTTTACATCAGAAAATGTACGTGCAAGAGCAATATCACCACCGGAAACAACATTAACTGAATTTTTCACATTATGTAGAAATGATACCTTTGCAAGGACACTACTGTACTCTGAAGTACCAACTTATTTTACGTGGAATACATCAAAAAGAAAATTTCAGCGTGGTAAACAAGGTAGAGCAGTACAAGGACACTTAAATTTATATTCCACAGATGTATTGGGTCATCTGTACACTGTACATCCAAATAACGCAGAATGCTTTTACCTAAGATTATTATTAATCAATGTTCGTGGACCAATATCTTTCCAATAATTAAAAACAGTCAATGGCCATGTGTGTGCTACATTTCGTGAGGCTTGCCAGAAATTAAGTCTTCTAGAAAACGATGCTCATTGGGATATTTCAATCGCTGATGCTTCTAATACAGCTCAACCACAGCAGATACGTACACTATTTTCCATCATACTAACTACATGTTTTCCGGCTAATCCAAAGGATCTTTGGGGAAAATATTAAGACTATATGAGTGAAGACATTTTACATCGCATGCGTAGCATAAATGCTAATCCCAATATTGAATTTACATCAAATATATACATTGAAGCATTGATTTTAATTGAGAATGTATGTTTGACAATACACAACAAATCACTGACAGAACTGGGAATGATTGCTCCAAATAGATCTGGTAATGACATTTTCGATCGTGATATACAACGAGAAACGCACTTCGGTGTTAATGAATTACAAACATTTGTTCGAATTAATCTGCCGAAATTGGTATTAGAACAACGAACAGCATATGACACAATTATAAATGCAATATCTAACAAGAGTTGTGGTTTATATTTCTTAGATGCACCTGGAGGCACTGGCAAAACTTTTCTTATTTCAATTATTCTGGCAACTATAAGATCACAAAATAATATTGCACTTGCTATTGCATCATCTGGTATTGCAGCAACTCTTTTGGACGGTGGTCGAACAGCACATTCAGCATTGAAATTGCCATTAAATATGCAGGTAATTGAAACTCCAACATGTAATATTAGCAAAGATTCTGGGATGGGAAAAGTACTAAGATCATGTCAGCTTATAATATGGGATGAATGCACCATGGCACACAAGAAATCATTGGAAGCACTCAATCGCACATTAAAGGATTTGAGAGGAAATGAGCAGCTCTTTGGTGGTGCACTCATTTTGCTAGATGGTGATTTTCGACAAACTCTACCAGTTATACCACATTCAACACCTGCAAAAGAATTGAATGCATGTCTCAAATCATCAGTGTTATGGCGGTATGTAGAGAAAATATCTTTAAAGACCAATATGCGTGTTCAATTACAACAAGATGAATCTTCTGAACGATTTGCAAAACAACTGTTAGATATTGGGAATGGTAAAATGGAAATGGACGAATCCACACACTGTATTACATTACCAGAAAACATTTGTCACATTGTAAAATCCACTGATGAATTGATTGCCAAAGTTTTTCTAAATTTATCGCAGAATTATAAAAATAATCAATGGGTTCGTGAGCGTGCTATATTGGCAGCCAAAAACATTGATGTGAATTTAATAAACTGCACAATTCAAAATGAAATACCTGACGAAGAAACAACATATAAATCCATAGATACTGTTGTCAATTACGATGAATCAGTTAATTATCCAATAGAATTTTTAAATTCATTGGATCTACCAGGAATGCCACCGCATATTTTATCTTTGAAATTTGGTTCCCCAATCATCCTTCTACGAAATATAAATCCACCGCGACTATGCAATGGGACTAGGCTATCAGTAAAAAAATTAATGAATAACAAAATTGAGGCAACCATTTTAAATGGAAAACACCAAGGGGAACATGTACTACTACCACGAATTCCCATGATACCAACGGATACTCCATTTGAATTGAAACGTCTACAGTTTCCTGTACAACTAGCCTTTGCAATGACCATTAACAAAGCACAGGGACAATCATTGCAAGTATGTGGATTACATTTGATAAATCCATGCTTCTCACATGGACAGCTGTACGTTGGGTGTTCACGAGTTGGAAAACCATCAAATTTATTTGTTCTTGCACCAGATAGGAAAACAAAAAATGTTGTATATTTACAAGCACTACTAAGATAAAGTTCACCATCAATCATCAAATATCATTCATTTCATGATGATATTTAATAATCACAAAATTATTGTTCAATTGAAATTCGTTTGCAATATTGTTTCATATCACAAGTGAAAAAGCATGTTTATTCTACCATCAACTATGTATATCTATGTTTTGTACATATGTTATATTCAAATGACATATATGTAGGGATAATTTTATTGTTAATTTTCATTTTGATGTATGGTATACATTTGATCACTTATAAATTATGTTTGAGGTATCAAAACTGCCTTTTTGTTCAAACACAGCAACGTGTGAACGGGTACAGCTAGTTAATAATTAATTTCATGTTATTCCTAAATGTTTCCATTATTTTAATAATCACCTTTATATGCATGTATGTATGTATATATATATATATATATATATATATATATATATATATATATATATATATATATATATATATTCATTCATTTTTGGGCCCATATTCTTGGGATACATGCTATCCCACCCGTAAGGAATGTGTTAAATTAAGTATGAAAGAAAATTGTAAGATTTGTTAAACATTCTATATTGCATGCAGAGTTTTCTTGCAAAAAAAACATTTTAGGGGTTTTGCATTCCAAAAATTTAAAATAAAAATAGTGTAAAAGCATTAAAAGTGAAATTTTATTAAAAATTCTTTCGTTTCCTTATTCTATTAAGTATGGTGTTTAATAATAGGCCCCCCAAAGTATGCCTTTTTCGTCAACATTTCTAGTAAGAAAAACTGACTAGATAAGGGGTTAAAGCTTTTGGTGGGTTTCCCGTAATTCTCCCGTAACAATATAAATCAAAGTAATTCTTTCAGTTTCAAATCAGCATCATTTCCATTCAAGGTCTGTATCAATTTACCTCGAAAGACAGCAGTTTCCACCCCGCGTTTGTTACCTGTCATCATTTGGGGCATTCACATTTATTTAAAACAATATTAGCAATTTGGTCGTCAGATTTGAAAAGGGAAATGAATTATTTACCATTTGTATAGAAGATAATTCTTTCGGAATTAAAGGACTCCTGAAATTTATAACAATATTTCAATGAATAAGAAACATTTCTTACAGCGACTAGTAACGGAACTATCTAACGTTGTCTATACTGACAAAGGTAAGACGTGATAAAAGCAAGTTGTCATGAACTCCGTTTATGTATGTGGGATTGGATGTATATAATAAATTATAAAATATATATTTATTTATATGGTGATGATGATTATAGCGTTTGATTATTATTCACATTAAAGGACTGAGAAAGCTTCTTTGATAAAAAATATAATATGTTTAAAATGTGAACTTTGGAGAGTTTCATGCATTTTGTTTGTTGTATTACTTACGTTTGTCATTCTATACCTGTAAAATGACAATAATCAACACAATTACAATTTCTTTTGGCTGAGAAACATTGTATAACAGTTGTCCGGACAAGTGCATAAGGGTCACGTAATCAGGCCCGGATTTTCCATTATGCCTGGTAATCCCGAGCCAAAAATATTTTTATTTTAAAAGAAAAAATAAAATTCCCATTTTTTTTTTTTTTAATTTTACCTTTTTTAATAGCAATTTTTTTTATATATCCTTTGAAATTTGATTGATTGGATCAGCATATGTATAGTTATATTATGTATAGTTCATCATATGTATGTTGTAGTGTATATAAGGGACTAGCTGAAAACCCGTACTTCGCTATGGAGTACATTCAAATTAAATACAACTGCCAATGCATGCAATTAATGCCAAAGCAATAAATAAATAAATAAATAAATAAATTATATATATATATATATATATATATATATATATATATATATATATATATATATATATATATACATATACAGTGGTACCTCGACTTACGATTTTTTCGAGATACGAGCATTCTCTCGGTAGATTTTTTGCTTCGAGTTACGAGATAAAATTCGGGTTACGAGCAAGCTTCAGATATCCCACCGCTAGTTTGAGCAGCGAATGCCATGTTACGTGCTCATCAAATGAGAACACAAGAAGCATATAATATTTACAACCTTTATGTACCATTATTATACAATTGTACACATATTATTGTGAGACTACTATCCAGTCTTAAACAGAGAGATTAACACTGAACAATTACCACCCGGTGCAGCTTGCTCTGCCCAAACTTGCGTCGCGCTCAGAAACCGAACAGCGCTCAAGCTCTCTCGCAGAGAGATAGTAGCTTCATTTACGGCCCCCACACTGGAACTCCCCATGGGGCCTAAGGGATGGGATGGCCTTGGTTCTAGGATCGCCAGCTCTCCCCTTTCTACGGATTCTGAGAAAATGTTCTTCGGATTCTCAGAAAGAAGAATCTGGACATTACATCCACAGTGGACGATGCAACAAATGCCCAGCTTCCGTGTCTCACTCGTTCACTTTAAGAGAGTAACTGTTAATAAAGGCGAAAGTGAGTAAAGCGAGGCGAAAAGGTCAAAAATCAACGAATAAGATTTATATTTTCAGTCCAGCCTTTCTCCTCCTCTTCCATCATCATAATCAAATGTGATCTCCAAGAAAAATGTTGTACATTACACTTAATAAAACAAATTTATTGCAGTACATTCTATTGCGTTTTTATATAATGTTGGTCGTTTATAAGCACATTTTTCTTATTTAAAAACATGTAACAAAAAATTGCGGTGTTTTGGGGGAGCCCGGAACGAATTAATGGCATTTCCGTTCATTTCAATTCGGAAAATTGATTCGAGATACGAGTATTTCGAGTTACGAGCTTCGTCATGGAACGAATTAAACTCATAAGTCGAGGTACCACTGTATATATATATATATATATATATATATATATATATATATATATATATATATATATATATAATAAAAGCAATGATCAATGTATGCAATTGATGTAAAAAAACAAAAAAAAATATCTTTATAAAAAAATCGTAAGGGACATTTTTATAGACAAAATAATGTAGAAGGAAATGTTCAAATTAAATATAATAGAACATACTAAAGAATATAGTACAGTTAATATAGTAGAGTTTGAGGAACATAATATCTTTTATTGTATTTTAATATTTTTTTGGATAATGTCCAATCGTCTGCCGCATTAGCAAGAGAAAAAGTGTATATTTAGCTGTTATGCACGTGACGATAAATTTATTTAAAGTACCAGAAAAAGAAATCACGTGATCAGCATTTAATAAATTAAATTCTAAAAATTAAACTTTAAAAATTCACTAAAAATCAGAAAATGGAGGTAAAGATTTGAAAAATGTCTCATTTTAAAGGAATTTTTATGATATTTCTTGTGATAAAAATTTTATAACCCTAAAGTCCTTATTTTAAATGCAAACTGTAAAATAATTTGCAAAAACAGCTTAAAAATTTAATTTTATAAAATCTAAGAAGAAATTTTCAAAAATCTTTCTTAGTGCACCCCTACACTATGAGATGAATCGCCATTCAAAATTTCAGCCCTTTAGGTCCAGCGGTTTGGTCTGTGCGCTGTATGTCAGTCAGTGAGTCAGTACGTCACGGAACTGTTTTTTATATATAGATTAAGTTTTTCTGGTTGCATTGTATTGGTGTTTTAACGAAGAAGCTAATATGTTGTATTGTTTTTGTTATTTCATAATGTTCTAGACCAGAGGTGGGGAACGCGCGGCCTTGACGCTGTATGCGGCTTGCGTGATCTTCTTGTGCGGCCTTCATAAAAGCTAGCACTTGTATTAATATTTAGTTATATATATATTTTTTTTTAACCTATGGCTTTATTTGGAAAATTAATCCATATTTACAGGCAACACAAACAGCAAAGAACTAAGCATTGAACAGATGCATAAAGCACAACAGTATCCTTAAATCACATATCCTTTTATCCTTAAATCACACGTGCCTCCTGGGTGGTGCTAAATGAGTAACAACTCTGGCTGCAGGCTCACCGCGAAAATATTTAGTTATATAGATTACAACAATTTGCAAATGAATGGAATTAAATAATGAACGGTATGAATGTATGTACAGTGTCTGCCAAAATAAAGTTGATATTTTGAAATTGTTCTCAAAGTCGCTACAATTGTATATTTATCCAAATGAGCTTCGTTTACCTTGATCGTATTATATTTTAACTACACTTTATATGTAATTTTATGCTCAGAGTTTTCTAGCAATACTACCAGACATGTTATATGATCTCTACACAAAAACTATTTTCTTACAATTATTGTTGTGACTGATACCATGTACGTTCGAACGTAATATTTTTTCTGCACGAATGCAACAGGAATATTTAAGTTCGGGTTTTTTGGAATTGTTTTGTTTTAAATTTAAATAAAGGAATGTTTTTTTTTTTTTTTTTTTTTCCAATGGCACATTAAAAGACAATTGAACATCAAAATGACAACAATAAATCTATAAATGAAAGCGAGCAATCCAGTAGCGTTCCCAGATTGATGTCCGAGGAAGAGCAGGACATCTGTACAGGTGAGGCAAGTCCATAAATAAAGGAATGTTGTTCTTTTAAAAACGGAAGAATTTTTAATAAAAGAAAAAGCGGTGTTTCTTTCTGTTTATCATTATTTTATCTCACTTAGTGTTTACGAATTGTGTTTGTGTATTTGAATATTATTAAAGTGTTCTATTATAAGTTTCTGTTGATTGAGATACAATAATTATGTACTAAAAAAGAAGCTTGAGACTTATCATTTGTAAATCTGGCAATGTGCTGATAACAGACTCGTCTCGTATTACTAACGGCCATTGTGAAAATCTAGTTATTGTTTTACTTATCTGTGGTTTTACTAGTACACTGTGTTATTGTATTTCTAGCAAGTATACGCTTTCTTAGAGAAATTATTTAATAGTCGTTTTTCCCCACCATGTCATATTGTAAGAGAATAAAATTAAATGAAGAAAACAGAGCATTTAATGTAGAGTGGGAGATTTTTTCTTTATTTTTGTGAAAGATAAAATGGTCTGTTTGTTATGCAATACAGTTTTAACTACTTTGAAAAAAGCGAATGCAAATAAACACTATTCGACTCATAAAAACACACATATTTCAATTTAGAAGGTGAATCTCGAAATGCTGCACTTAAAAAATTGAAAAATGAAAAGCATCATCAACAAGCGTCTTTGTTATGCAATACAGTTTTAACTACTTTGAAAAAAGCGAATGCAAATAAACACTATTCGACTCATAAAACATACATATTTCAATTTAGAAGGTGAATCTCGAAATGCTGCACTTAAAAAATTGAAAAATGAAAAGCATCATCAACAAGCGTCTTTTAGTGCTTTTGTAAAGAAAAATACCCCTGCAGTTGATGTTACTTACAAAATAGCATATATACTTGGAAAAAGAGGCAAACCATTTAGTGACGTAGAAATAATTAAAGAATGTATTGTTGAAGCAGTGGGTATGTTATACCCAGAAAAAGGTTGAGAAATACAAACAATTGCCTCTTTTAAGAAGAACTATAACAGATGGACAGCACGAATTAGCTGAGAATATAACAGATCAACTTCGTACAATCATACAAAATGAATATTTTTATTTTCAACTGCTTTAGATGAAAGCACTGATAAAACTGACGCAAGTTTTATATTTTATTCGTGCTGTAACAAACGATTTTCAATGTTACGAAGAACTTCTTGCGCTGGGTACACTAACTGGAAGAACTCGCGTAGTTTCGACATTTTCGAAAACTTCAGAGAAATATGTCATTGATTGCAATTAAATGTCAGTAATTTAGTAAGTGTCTGCACCGATGGCGCATCTTCCATGAGGGGTAAAAACGAAGGATTCGTTGCTTTATTAAAAAAGGAAAATTTAAGCTTGAAAAAACTGGTATCCTTTCACTGTATTTTGCATCAGCAATATCGTTGCGCATAATCCATCATTTTGCAAGACGCTCTGGATAGAGCTATAGCGATTGTCAACTATATTCACGTAAATGCAATGCGTCATCGGGAATTTCGACAGATGCTAACTTTAGACGAGGAAACGTACAGTGTTGATCTAACGTACTACAGCAAGGTTCATTGGCTATCAACAGGACAGGTTTTGATAAAAGTTTTAACTTTACGACGACAAATTTTAAACTTTTATCAAGAACAAGGAAAACTATGTGATCTATCAGATGAAGAATTTGGCAGAAACATTGCATTTTGTCTGATATTACGACAAAACAAAACAATTTAAATATCTGCCTGCAAGTTAAAACGAAGCATATATATGAAATGTGGAATGAGCAGAAATGTGAAAATAAAATATTCGATGAATATGTAGGTGTCTTGGATTCTGTAATAAAAGAATATAATGAAAGATTTTCAGATTTTAACGAGCACACACCTGCTATGAAGCTGGTATTTGAACCACATTTAGTAGATATATCTGCGGCTCCTACAGAACTACAAATGGAGTTCTGGGATTTGGGGGAAGACAGTATCCTCAAAGCCCTTTTTGACGCTAAATCGGATCCAATAGAAATCTGGAAAGATGCTGTTCAATATCCATGCCTACGAGAGCATGCACGCCATTTAATTTCCTGCTTTGGATGTACTTACTGATGCGAGTCAATATTTTCTCTCATGACAAAAATTAAAACTAGTTTAAGACCGCAAATCACATATACCCATTTAGAGGATCAATTATGGCTTCTCGTCACAAAGCTTGATCCAAATATTCAATTGCATTCAAGGAAGAAACAAATGCAAATATCACACTAACTTAAATTTTCCATGGAATTTTAAAATTATTTTACGAATTGTTGCTATACCAGTTATTTATAATTCAATACTATTATTTTTCTATTGTTTTTCTTTATAATGCTAAACTTATTTAAAAATTCTTCTACTTTATTTTTTTTATATGAAGTGCTATTTAAATATGTAGTTGTTTATTAAAATTTAAAAATCTGGATGAATGAATATATATATGTGTGTCTGTTTGTGTGTGTGTGTGTGCTCACATAAATAAAAATACGAACAGTTAAATATCAAAAATTACAGCGGTATCTATGAATCTAATAATCTTATAAAAAATAATAATTAATGATTAATGTTATAACAATTTTTTACCCTTATGTGAATACAAAAATATTTTATATTGTAACTTTTTATGTCAAATAATAAATAAATAAGGACTATATAATAAACCGAATTTTTAAAACTATACCTAACTATAATAATTTCATAAAACCTTATAGAACAAACAATGAAACTTTATTTATTAACTTGCTTATTTTAAGCATTCATTAAAAATATAAAGAGAAAAAAAATAATATAGTGAAAACACCCTTTTTATTACGCATAATACCTATAAATCATCTTTTCAAGTACAAAATTTAGAAATTATGAGCTACGAAGCATAATTATTTTCAATAAGATTTATTTGATATACAGTTAAGTACATAAAACTTAAATTTCAAAGCAATACGATAATTAGAAATGTGCCTGGAGCAGTTTGAATATTCGTATGACATGAAAATTTTTATTTTGAGAAAAACACATTTAAAGTTATTGCTATTAGTAACCACATAATATCTAAACTAAATACAAATGCCTATAACTAGGAAAGTAATCAAAGAAATTAAAAATTCTTTTTGCAACACATTCCTACTCGTCCGTAGTTTCACAATTCAATAAAATAAAAAGATCGAATTTTTGGATAAATTTCACAATTTTGAAAGTCCACTGTCCCCTTAAGGTGAAATTAGTGCGTAATGAGATAAGCCATTACATTGTAAATTGAACCAGTTTGAGAGCATACCAGATAACAGGCCACCTTTTGTAATGCCAACATAGTTCTAGCTACTACAATCGATTTCATACTGTCACTAAAAGTCAATTTTTGTAACATTTGGTCGTCATGTATCTTTATTTATTTCATGACGAACATTCCAAATTTATCAACTAAATTCAGATACAAAATTATGTAAATATTGCCTCACTATTTTTGTATAAAACCTATTTTGCTGTTTTGCTGTTTTGTTGTTTTGCTATTCCCTATCGCTACTGTTGGGCATTTATACTGCTCTCGTCGCTAGATGCGGAATTTAATCATTACGGGATAGTCCAAATGAGGACAAAAATTGAATAAAAACTCCTAAAAAACCCTCTACAAATGAAAGTAAATGAAGCTAGATTCAGTAAAAATGAATCCCCTTGAGCAAACCACAAAGGTTACTTCCAAAATGCGCTTTTTAGAAAATGCCTTTTCTAAAATATATTTACATTTATTTGCCATTTTTGCAAATATCCGTTCCAAATTCAATTATTTCAAAATACCACGTTGGCAATATCCTACCAAATCGAATGTAAAAATACCGACTCCATTTTTAACAGGTTCATTGAGAGCTAACTATTAAAATGTTTAATAGTACATACTTTTCTATTGACGATATCGGTTATAAATGCTATAATGTAATGCATTATTTTCAATGCAACAAATGTAGAATTTTCAAATTGTAAATACCTTCCGCATGAACCAAACAAAATCAAATTATTATCCATGCATTTGCACGAGACACCCTTTTGGCGTAAACCGCATAGTCTAAAAAAACCTTTAATATGTACTCGTTAGTCTTTGAAAATAAATGTTATTTAATAAATTAACTATTAAGGAAGCACCCGTTCAAATATTTCGGAATATCACTGCGACATTCTGTTTCGGACGGCTCTATTTTAACAGCGTTAAATCCGACATAATTATCTTAATCATTATTGATAAGTTTTCCTCATCCTGGCAGATCATCATTCCAGTAAAAAAAAAAATAGAACAAACGAAAGCTCAGTTGTTTCCCGACCTTATAATATCCTCTTGTACGAATCCACAAATGTCTAAAAAACATTTCTGGTGTTTGGCTGGCATTCACTCAGTCTATTAAGTCCCCTAACCTTTAGCAATTATGGTATGAGCTCGTGCCCGGTAACGCTAATTGTGCTTGAGTTTCTCGTCTTCAGTGATTATGAAAGCTATAATGATATTTTCCTTCCGAGGTGGGAAAAGAAGCAAAAAATTATAGTCATTCGAAATCCAATGTGTATACTTTTCTTGGAAACACATCTTAATGATTTTTTCTATCTTTTCACCTCATGAACTTGAGGAAGAGTCTCATGTGGGTGTTTTTTTTTTGGCAGATAGACAGCTCCATATGGAGAAATTAAACATTTTTAATTCGTAGATTACAATATTGTGTTACGTATGGAAGAGAAATGGATTATTTCAATAGTTTAAATACAGTTTTTTTTCATTAAAAAGCAGTCTGTTAGCATCCATCAATATAATTTTTACCAGGGATAATAATTCGATATAAATGCAAATAGATGCATTTCCTGGTTTCTTTCTTCTCAAATTTGTCAGTTTATAAAATACATCATACTAAGTCATAAAACTTGGGCATATATATATATATATATATATATATATATATATATATATATATATATATATATATATATATATATAAACTCACGGCACAACAGTCCGATGTGGCCCAGGGCCGGAGGTACCCATCTCCGCTTTCTTGACCTTGAGGCTTGGGGTGCCATACAGCATATGTCTCAGTCCGGTGGTCAGCCTGATGTGGGACCCGCAGAGTTTAGTTCCCTAGAATGCTTGGTCCTCATTTTATCAACCCACTCAAGGGACGAAAGGCTGAGTCGATCTTGCTCAGTCGCAGGGTAGAACCCTGGACCTGTGAGATGGCAGCTTGACGCTTTTAAACACTACGCCATGTGTATATATATACACACACACACACACATATTTCCTTTTAAGACCTCCTCTATAACAAATGTCCTTTTAAGAAAAAAAACTGGGTCTAACGGATTTAAAATGATCCTTCTCTCTGCTTTACATAAACATGCCTTTGTAATTTACAAATTAAAACTGTTTTAATTCTCTTTGGATAGCTTACGGAGCTGTCAATCTGCCAAAATAAAACACCCATCTGGACAACTCTTAATCAAGTTCATGAAGTGAAAAGAGGAAGAAAAAATCATTTGGATGTGTCCCGAAGAAAAGCATACACATTGGATTTCGAATGACTGTGTTTTTTTTGCTCCAAACGCGGAAGGAAAATATCATCATAGCTTTCATAATCATTAAAACGAATTCATCACGAGAAACGCATGCGCCATTAGAGTTTTCAGGCATGAACATAAACCATAATTTCTGAGAGTTATGGGACTAATAGCCAACGTGAATGCCAACAAAACACCGGTGTTATTTTTTCAGAAAGTTTGCAACTCCTACGAGAAGATACTAAAAGCAGGGGTAGAGACTACGCATTTATTTGTCAAAATTGTTTTTGAAAAGGAAAGAAGATCTAGCTGACAGGAAGAGGAAAACATATATTAATAATGGTTAAGATTCTTAAGTTGTATTTAACATGTTTAACATAAAGCCGTTCGGAGTAGATTGCTCCTGAGATAACACGAAAAATTTGAACGGAATCATTTTTAATGGTCAATAAAGGAATACTTGTTTTCAAAGACTTAACGAATACATTTTTAAGGGATTTCTAATGGTGAATTAAGGAACACCTATTTTCAAAGACGTAACGAGTACAATTTTAAGGGATTTTTAATGGTAAATTAAGAAACACTTATTTTCAAATACGTAACGAGTACATTTTTGAGGGTTTTTTTAATGGTAAATTAAGGAACACCTATTTTCAAAGACATAACGAGTACTTATTAAGGGTTTTTTATGGTAAATTATGAAACACTTATTTTCAAAGACGTAACGAGTACTTATTAAGGGTTTTTTAATGGTAAATTATGAAACACTTATTTTCAAAGACGTAACGAATACAGTTTTAAGGGTTTTTAATGGTAAATTAAGGGACATTTATTTTCAAAAACGTAACGAGTACATTTTTAAGGGTTTTTATCTTAGAACATACGGTTTATAGTATTGCGTGTACATTTATGGGTAGTAAAAATTTTGTTTAGTTCGAACGGAACGTATTTTAAATATATAAGTTCTAAGTTTCATTAACAATAATTGATTAGATTAGAGCATATGTAAGTGTTCTCAATTCACAGTACACTCTTGGAAGGGCCGAAGAGAAAAATCTAAATTTTGCCTTTACATCCGAAATGCCAGAACCCATCGCACGAGAACTCATACATCGTTGAAATTCACCTAAATCGGGATCGATTGCCATGCTTCCTGCTAAATCAGCTTTTTAAGCATCTACAAATCTCTTTCGCTCTGTATAAGTTGCTTGCGAGCGAAAGTATTTACAATAAATGAGCATTGCTACATGTTCCGAAAGGGATCATCTATCCCAGATTTTTCTTGCATATCAGTTTATATAACGGTTAAATGAGATAATTAGGGTGTTAAACCTTATGTATCTCATTTAACACTAGTACAACCGTGTCTAGATTACTGAGGCATTTGTTCGATTATATTTGCGACTCCAGTTCATTTTCTTCACAGCCTGACCAGGTCACAAAAACGGTGACTTCATAGATTCGAAATTCCCGAGTTTTCTGATCCCAGTCGAAAAATAAAACGAAAAGTATAGGGATGATTCGACATCCCCTTACAGGTCTGAAGATTGCCGGGGCCCGGTGTACATAATATTTGGATCCGAATATAACAACACATCACAGAAGGGGGTAATCTGAGCTCCGACACCTACGTGAAGAGAGCGATGTTGCGATTGCATTTCCCGCCGCCTAGCGAGAAAAAATCACGTGATGCCTTTAAAAGTGTTTCCGAAAGATGTTGCAGGTCGTAGAGTCAACGAATAATCAAAATTTTACGAAATAAAGATCGGGTTCCCGGTTCTCTAACTATCTGTGAGAACGGCGACGCCATAGATTCGAAACTCCCGAGCTCTCTGATTCGGATCTGAAAACAAATGAAAGTATAGGGACGATTTGACATCACTTCTCTGGTTTGAAGGTGGGCATGACCCAGTATACACACTATCTGGTTCCGACTATAACACCCCTTGACGACAGGGGGCGAAGAGAGCTACGACACTTACGCGAAGAGAGCGACGTTGCGATCGCATTTCTCTCATCATAGTGAGTAAAATCACTTGCTTGATGCCGTTAATAAGCCACCCACATGGTGTAGAGATTAGTGTGCTAAGCTGCCATGCAGTGGGTTTGGATTCAAATCCCAAATAAGGCTTGGGCGTTTCCGTGTCATCCCCTCATGTGGACCAATGCTGCCTCCCCTGTATGGTTCTCCCATAATGAAGTAACCAGTAAATAGCGGTAAATAGTAAAAGGTGAATCTCTCAAGACCAGTTCCTCCGCATTAGACTTAAATAATTTTTTTTAAGATGCCGTTAGCAGTGAAGGGTCAGATTAGACCTATGTAAACGTCATCTTGTATAGTGAAGCATATACTAATAGTCGTTAATAGTTAGCTCAGTTTTAAGCTGTTCAAAACTGAGCCGACAGTGATACATTCCTTTTTATTAATATGATATATTTGAATTTCGAACGGATATTTGCAAATGTGGCATATTAACTTAAGCTTATTTTTGAATATGTAATAAGTGATTTTTTAAGTTAGTTCATTAGGGTTCTGCTTCAATAAATTTCATTCACAGTGATTTAATTAAGGCTTTTGAGCTCCCCTAAAGCTTTCACTCGGTCTGTCCCCTAAAAATCGCATCGTGGGAAATCCTCCTGACGAAATATAAAGGATATTTTCCTAAGAGTAATAACTGCAAGTCATACATTAGCAAAACAAGTTATATAAATAAAAGTAAAGAGGTCATATTTACAACATTTTGTAGCTAAATTACGTCAAAAGTAATGTAATATAGCACACTTTAATAATGTATTCATTCTTTTTTTTTATTGCGTATACACGAAATCAGAAATAGGTAGTAAAACAAACTTTATAAAAACAGTGAAACTTTTTCAGCTAAAATGAGGACTGATTTAAACATCTGTACCTACATATACACATTTTTTTCATTCGTATATTTTAAATATTTCGTAACAAAGCAGAGAAATAAAATAATTTCACTAGCATGAATTTTAAATATCTCTATGCAAATATGGCTATTTTCCGATTCTAAAGAAAATCGCGCGGTATTCAGACATCCTCAGCCAAATTCACATAATTTAAAAACACCTCCGACATTCTCCCGTAACAATATAATTCAAAGTAATTCTTTCAGTTTCTAATCAGCGTCATTCCCATTCACGTTTCTGCTGAAATTTACCGCAAAAGACAAGAGATTCGACTCCGCGTTTGTTATCTTTCAGAAGTTCGGGCATTCACGTTTATTTAAAACAATATTAGCAGTTTTGTCGTCAGACTTGAGAAGGGGAATGACTAATTTACTATGTGTATAGAACATTATTCTTTCCAAAAAAAGAAACTCCTTAAATTTGTAACAAGAATTCATCGGTATGAGAAATATTTATCAAAGCGACAAGTAACGAAACTGTCTAACGTCGTTTATAATGACGATGGTCTGGCGTGATAAAAATAAGTCTTCGTAAAGTCTTCGTAAAACAGTAATTATTCGTTTATGTAAAAGTTCTTGGATGTAGACAAGCCATTTTATAATGTACATTTATTTATGTGGTTCTTATAATTATAGCATTAGATTATTATTCACATAAAAGTATTCAGAAAGCTTTTCTTTGAAAATATATATATATCATTATTTATATTAGATATAATTGGGGGAGAACCCTTTAATATGAGTAATAATATAGCTTTATAATTATAGCGTTAGATTATTATTCACATTAAAGTATTCAGAAAGCTTTTCTATGAAAAGATAAATATATCATTCTTTACATTACATATACTTAGGGGGGGGGATCCTTTAATGTGAGTAACTTTCTGAACTCTTTAATGTGAATAATAATATAACGTTATAATTATAGCGTTAAACTATTATTCACATTAAAGTATTCAAAAAGCTTTTCTTTCAAAAAGAAATATATCATTCTTTACATTAGATATACTTAGGGGGGGGGACCCTTGAATGTGAGTAACTTTCTGAACCCTTTAATGTAAATAATAATATAACGTTATAATTATAACGTTAAATTATTATTCATATTAAAGTATTCAGAAATCTTTTCTTCGAAAAAATAAATATATCATTCTTTACATTAGATATACTTAGGGGGGGACCCTTTAATGTGAGTAACTTTCTGAACCCTTTAATGTGAATAATAATATAACGTTATAATTATACCGTTAGCTTATTATTCACATCACAGTATTCAGAAAGCTTTTCTTTGAAAAAATAAATATATCATTCTTTACATTAGATATACTTGGGAGGGGGGGGGACCCCTTAAAGTGAGTAACTTTCTGAATCCTTTAATGTGAGTAATAATCTAACACTATAATTATAACCACCACATAAATAGATGTATATTTTGAAATGAATTAAATACATGCGATCATTCATACATAAAATGAGTTTAGAAAAATTTCCTTTTTTTCACGTCATACCTTCGTCATTATAAGCGACGTTAGACAGTTCCTCTAATTGTCGCCGTGATAAATATTTCACATTTCGATGAATTATTCTTGTTACAAATTTCAGAGGTTTCTTTTTTTCGAACGAGTTATCTTTTATACACTTTCAGAATAATTCATTTCCCTTTTCAAATCCGACGACAAAACTGCTAATATTGTCTTAAATAAACCTGAATATCACAATTTAATGAAAGATAACAATCGCGGAGTGTAGTCTCGTTTTTTTTAGGTAAATTGCAGCAGAAAGTTGAATGGAAATGATTTTGATTTTAAATCCAAAGAAATAATTTGAATTAAATTGTTACGGGATAAGGTCGGACATGTTTTTAAATTGTGTGAATTCAGCTAAGGATCTCTGAATAGCATAAGAAGTTCTTTACAAATGGAAAATAGGCATATTTGCATAGAAATATTGAAAATTATTGTCAGTTAAATAAATTTTTTCTCTGCTTTGTTATGAAATATTAAAATAAACGTAGGAGAAAATGTGTATAATTAGGTGCAGATGTTTCTGATATTTGTAAGTTTTAAGCTGAAAAAGTTTCGATTGTTTTGATGTTTGTTTTACTACATGTTTCTTTTTACGTATATGTGAAATAAAATAGAATGCATACACTATTAAAGTATGATATATTGCATGCTTTTTAATTTAATTTAACTAAGAAATGTTATGAATATGTATATATATACGTATATGCGTAATATAGGAATACATATAAAAGTATTTATTTGCTAGTGAGCATTTCATGCGTTTTAACTTCATTGCGCTACAAACTGTTATGAATATGGCCTCATTAGTGTTCGTTATATAATTTGTTTTTCAAATTTGGGGTTTCGAGTCTCTATTCTTAGGAAAATATTCATTTATTTCGTCTGCGGATAACACATAACGCAATCTTTTAAGACAGCGTTTCCCAAACTTTTTTTGATCCCTAAGACCAATTTAAATTTTCACGTAATCCTCTGCATTTTTTTAATCAGTCGATCACTTGCTAAATTTATCTAAATTTAACATGTTATTAAATGAAAGAAATATCGATTTAGTACTTAGATTTTAATGAGCTAAACAAAAAATGTTAAAAAATACTTTATAAAAACAAATAATAGTGTGATTATAAATATAAAACCAAAAGACTGTAAATGAAAAATACGTAAAAACTCAATAAAATTTCATAATCCTGTTAACATTTGGCGTTGTGTTAGATAACTGAATTGGTATATTTGAAGCGGCGTCAATTCTGTTTCTATATTTTACTTTAAGCGCAGCATATGTTAAAAATCTTGCTTCATACAAATAAGATGTTTCAAAGAGTAATAGAATACGAATAGCCTGTTTTCTTAAATTTCAATATTCATCGATTACATATGCCAAGAATATTGTTAACGGAACATTTATATTTCCATAATCTGTCTTCATAAGTCATTTTGGCTTTTCTCTTCTATTGAAAGGATTGTTAATCCAAAATTGGTCTTGCTACTTCAAGTTCAAAAAGCAGTAATTAATTGATTCCAGTAAAACATACAGATGTGTTTTGTATTATAACGGACATCTATTTCCAAATCCACTTCAGATTCTTACAGAAAATCTGAAAGTGAAGAGAAACACTCAAAGTTATTTTGCTATACACTTGAAATCCAATATTGTATTTTTTTAGATAATGCGACCAATTTTTCTTTGGATTGGAATATTTTGTCTTCATTCCCTTATAAAGCCATACATTATTCATTTAGTTTGTTAAATATATCAGCACAGTACGCAAGTCTAGAGAGCCAAGTCGTATTATTTAATATGTCTGATAAATATGTCTGATAATTCAAACTTGTGGTCGATAAAATACGGCAACAGTTCTTTTCCAAAATCAAAGATTCACACAAGAAGTTTACCTCGCGATAAGTACCTAACTTCTGTATGTAGAAGTAAAGTGGTAGGAATACCATCCATATCTTCACAAAACGCTTTGAAAATACGTAATTGCAATAGCCGGCTTTTAACAATATTAATTATCTTCAGTGTTTCATTTAAACCAGACTTCAATGTAACTGAAATCTTTTTTGGTTACTAATGCATATTTGTGGAGAATGCAGGGATTACTATTGCAGTTTTGTGCAACATTTCTAATCTGCGCTACAGAGCACCCACTTCACAAGTTTTCTCCAGACTATTTTCTCCAGTTAATTCCATGCGTTATCAATATTTATCTATTCAAGTAAATATATTCTTCCCCGTGGTATTAATTTTCTCACTTTGACATTAAAGGAAATCTTTCAATGTTTTTTTTCCTTGAAATCATGTCTATCAAAAGAAGTAAAAATAATTCAAAACGCACTACTTGCGAAATCTACTTTTCTTCGTGATCTGAATTGTAACATAGTCGCTTACAAGTCAGATTACACCCGGGTACACTAGGGTGGGTCGAAAAAATTGAATTATTTTTTCGGAACGCTTTAGTGAGGAAAAGTTGCCTATTGTAATGAGAAGGAAAACAGCATAAAAAAATTAAAATCGGTTAACATCTTCTGTTCGCGAATCGCACTTAAATTTCATAAAAAATTGCAAAAATCGCGATATTTTTGTATTTTTTTCTGTAAGTTAAAACTTTTAAAATAAACACGCTTTAGTTTTTATTCTTGTTTTATGGTATAAATGACCAAAATAAATTAAATTCTGATCTTAAATCTAATTTTTTCCGTTCGCGCAACGTCTTTGAAAAAACAGAAATTGGACAATTTTTCGCAATTTTCACTCTGCTACTCTTCGTTCGTTTTGCTAGAACAAAACACAGATTCTTCCTATGCGGTTGATAAGTGGAAAATAAGAGACAAGAGTCGTGTTAGTGTGGATCAGAAAAGTCAATTCACACCTCCTGAGGAATGTTGGGGTCTTTTCTTTGACGGACGAAAAGATGATACTGTGTTCGTCAAAAAATTGAATGCCAAACAATTTCGCAGGAATGTGAAAGATGAACACTATTCTCTTATCCAGGAACCTGGATCAACATATAATGGACATGTATTTCCTTCCTCGAGTTCATCAAATGATATAACTCAACGCATTATTTATCGTCGAGCGTACACTCGAGCGAGTAAGGATGCGAAAAGGTAATATGCAAGACAGGAAGACCAGTGGATGACGTACAATGCGGTACGATGTGTGATACTATTTCCACAGAATGTACTGTCATACGGCTTAATTTGACGCAGCTCTGCACAACACGCATCCTATTCTTGCTGAGATCTGAGATATAAAAACCTATAATTCCCATTCTATGAACAAACTGTGTGCATTTTAGGACAAATTATTTCGAGCCAGTGTATATAATCACCGATCTCGACAGCGTGTCTTGATGACGAAAATATAAATTATGGCTTGGCAGACAAATAGCCAAGAAATCCCTAATTTTTTTGGCAAACCCCTGGTTTGCGTGGAACACACTTCGAGATATTCTGTTTTAGAGGGATTGACTGAGTAAGAGCTATAAAGGAGTAGAAAAGCCTTAATTAATGCACAATGACTTAAATTAAATGAGACCGAACCTCCCACGAACAAACTACAAGTCACCTAAAAAAATACACTTGCTACATATTCGAAAATAAGCTTACATTGATTTACCATTTTCGCAAGCGTCCGTTCAAAATTCAAATATTTCAGAATATCAAGCTGGATATATCATCCAAAACCAATGTAAAAATATCGGCTCTATTCTAAATAGATTAAATCTGAGCTAATTATTTTTACGAAACTTTATCCATGTTTTATGTAATCTAATAGTGTGAATGAAACAACTTTATAATTTACTAGCATTATTGCCCGGCGTTGCCCGGGTAGATATTTAGATATAAAATTTTGCATGCATTCCATCAAAAAAATACTGGGCTGCACTCCTAGCTCTTCTTGTTCATCTGGCCAGACAGAATGCGCTTAGCGCGTTTCTACTGAAATCATATACAAACAATAAGAAAGAAAGAAACTTTCAGCCTGCGGACCTTCATCTGATTATGCGTCTGATTTTATTCAGAACTAATAATACAGTGTTGCGTGATTCTCAAGTTTGGATTGAATAAGTTTACTGTTTCATTATATTTGTTAGATACTTTTTAATTAGATTTAATTAGATTTGTTTGATCCACTGTTTAATTAGAAATAAGTTATATAATTTACATTTGCCTTTGTTATTTATTTTTCCCTTAAAAACGCAGTTTTTTCCACATCACTCAAGAGGTAAAGTGCAAGATGCGTTATCCCCTTTATTTAATCAAAGTAAGATGGAATTCCGCATCAAGCCTATTTTCCTTACTTTGGTGATTCGCTTTTTTATTATCGACAGGCCAAAAACCGTATAAAAAGCAAATTGTAAATGGGTGTTTAATTTTCCCAAGGCCAAAAACCGTAGGAGTGTGTATCTGGGGAGGCAGGGACAAAGGTTATTGTACCGACGCTCTTCTCCCCCGCGGATAAGAATTTGACTGATAACGGAGCGTCCAGCTTTTAGCGTGAAAAATACTCTTCTTCGGGAATAAAGTGTTGTGATGAAGGGGCTGTATCCACATTTAAGTGGTACGCGCACATCTTAGGGGCACAAAAATCAATAAAAAAATTATTTAAAAAAAAATAATTCAGCCCCAAATTTTGTTTTTGCTGCGTTAACTTTCTTAGTTCTTAAACATTAACTGTGCTGAATTTGGTCCCGGTGGGTGAAACAGTCTAGGATTCTATACCGGACAAACAAACAAACATAAGAGCTCTTTTATATATATATATAGATTTATTTAAAATACTCTCCATTTGAACCAAACAAATTTTTATTACCCATGCATATGCACGCTTATACCCTCGTGCTAAAAACCGAATGTTCTAAACATTCAACTTTTCAAAATGCAGTCGTTCGGTTCTTGAAAATAAGTGTTTTCTCCTTAATTTACCATTTAGCAAGCATCCTTTCAAATTTTTCGGAATATCACACCAGAACTCTCCTCCCAATGGCTTTATGTAAAACGCGTCAAATCCGACTTAACTATCTTAACCATTATTGATATCTGTTTTCCTCATCCTACGAGATATTCGTTCCTTATCAAAAAATTTAATAAATAAAAGGGAAAAGGAAAGCGCCGTCTCTCTTCGTGATTATAATATATTCTCATACGAATTCAAAACTTTTTAAAAAAATAATTCCGGTGTTTGGTTAGCATTCGCGCAGCCCGTGAATTCCCATTATACTCTACAATTATAGTTTGATTTCGTGCCCGGTAAAGCTAATGGCACATGAGATTCTCGTCTTCAGTGATTATGAAAGCTATAGTGATATTTTCCTTCCGCGGCAAGAGAGAAAGAAAAAAAACTTAGTCATTCGAAATCCAATGTGTACACTACTCTTGGGAACAAACCCTAATGATTTTTTTTTCTTTACGCCTGACGAACTTGAGGAAAAGTCGTCGATATGGGTGTTATGTTTTGGTAAACGGGCACCTAAGTATATATATATATAAAATTATATATATACATATATATATATATATATAAAATTATATATATATACATATATATATATATATATATACATATATATATATATATATATACATATATATATATATATAAAATTATATATATATACATATATATATATATATATATATACATATATATATATATATATATATATATATATATATATATATATATATATACATATATATATATATATATATATATATATATATATATATATATATATATATATATATATATATATATATATATATATATATATATATATATATATATATATATATATACTCATACAGTCAATAAATTCGGGGACTTTATTTACTACAACAATTAATACACTTACAAAGTCTTCTGAACACAATCACCTTCAAAACAACGTCCTTCCTCAACAATACACTTCTGCCAGCGTTGATACAGCTTCTGGAAACAGTCCTGGAAACCTTTGCGTGAGAGCTGTCGTAAAGCGGTTGTCGATGTCGCCATCACTTCTTCGGCATTTGTAAACCTCTTGCCCTTGATGCCATCCTTCAGTTTCGGGAATAGGTAGAAATCGCTAGGAGCGAGGTCTGGGGAATACGGGGGCTGTGGCAGAACTGTGGTGTAGTGTTTAGAAAGGGCTTGTTGCACCATCAGGGATCGGTGCGCCCGGACATTGTCATGCAACAACATCCACATGTTGGATTTCTAAACGTGTGCAAGTTTACCACGGATTGCCTTCCGGAGACGACGATGAACCTGTACATACCATTTGTTGACGATGTTACCTTGTGATTGGTGCAGCTTGTTCTTTCTGGACCTTCCTCCAATAACATCAACCAACCAAACAACCACAGCTCCTACCCGTTGGATGTTCGCCTCCGTTTGTGGGGTCACTGGCCACCCACTTCGCGGATCATCTGCAACAGCGTCTCTCCCAATTTTAAACAAGCTGTACCATTTGAAAACTTTCGATCTGCACATAGCTTCGTCTCGATACGCTTTTTGCAGTAACCGTAACGTTTCTGCAGTGGTTTTTCCTAATTTGTAGCAGAATTTAATGTTGAAACTTTGCTCCAAAAAGGACATTTAGCTACATCGACATCATAGCCAAATGGTGAGCTGCGCGCCTTAGCAGTTGTGCAAAGCGTCATGTGACGTCTCACGCGTACGCAGATAACCAAACTTGCAAACCACATCGTAATTTCGGTTCCTCCAAACACCGGGCATGAGGGGGGAGGGTAGTCCTCGAACTTATTGACTATACTGGTATATATATATATATATATATATATATATATATATATATATATATATATATATATATATATATATATATATATATATATATATATATATATATATATACACACATACACATATATATATATATATTAATTGTTTTCTTTATTAAATTGAATTTTTTTCAAAACAAATTAAATTTACTGTACTATTGATAATTACTAACCTTGCCCTTAAGTTTTCCGTTAAACTTTGCTGCCATGAATTAGTGTTATAAACAAATCATTATTTGTTACAGTTCACCTCTAAGTATATATCATTTAAATAATATTGTTTGTTTTACAAAATATAGGTTTTCTGAATACTTTTATGTCAATAATAGATTAATGCTATAATCATCACCACCACATAAATAAATGTAAATTTTGAAATTTATTAAATACATACAATCTCTAAAACATAAGCTGAGTCTACGAAAACTTGCTTTTATCATGTCAAACCTTCGCCATTATAGACGACGTTAGATAGTTCTTGTAGCCGTGATAAATGTTTCTCACTTCAATGAATTCTTTTTATAAATTACAGATATTCCTTTTTTTCGAAGGTATTATCTTCTACACACATGATGAATAATCTATTCCTCTTTTGAAACCGGACGACAAAACTGCTAATATTGTTTTAAATAAACCTCAAAACCACGATTGATGAAAGATAACAACTGCGGAGTGGAACATCGTTTCTTTTGAGGTAAATTGCAACAGAACCTTGAATGGAAATGACGCTGATTTGAAACTGAAAGAATTACTTTGAATTATATTGTTATGGGAGAATGTCGGAGATGTTTTTTTTAAATTATGGGATTATGGTTGAGGATCTCTGAATGACTCAAGATTTTCTTTAGAAATGGAAAATAGGCATATTTGCATAGAATCATTGAAAATCAGTGTCAGTGAAATAATTTTTTGCTATAAAATATTGAAATAAACGAATGAAAAAATCTGTATAACTAAACACAGGTGTTTCTGATAACTTTTAATATTTAGATGAATTTCATTTCTTTTAGTGTTTATTGTACTAACTATTTCTGATACCATAAATTAACAATAAAAAGAAATACAACGACATTTTTTTCGTCTAATTCAGAAGCATCTTCTCTTGAGACATTCCCCTTTTGCTATTCACCGTAATTTATTGGCTACTTTATTATGGGAGCAGCCTATCGATGAACCAGCGTTGTTTTCTATGAGCAGGATGGCATAGAAGCGACCATGCATTTTCAGTATTTGAATCCAAGGTCACTGCGTTGCAGCTCAGAACGCTAATCACTACACCACTGCCACGAAATACTACATATACTATTAAAGTATTTATTTAATAATGAGCATTGAATGATTTTTAATTAATTTTGCTTCAAAATTTTATAAATATAGCTTCATTAGTTTTGGGTGTTTTACTTGTTATCCTAAACTGCGATATCCAGTCAATATTTTTATGTAAATATTCTTTGTTTTTCGTCTACGGGATTTCACTCTGCGATATATTTTATGGGATATCCAATAGACCATTCGGAAGTTATAAAGGGCTAGAAAAGTCTAAATAGACACACTATGAATGAAAGTAAAAGAAACCGAACCGCTACGCATTAACTACAAGGGCCACTTAAAAAAAATTCGCTTATTACATATTTGAAAATAAGCTTACTTTATTTGTCATTGTTGTAAATATCCTTTCGAAATTCAAATATTTCGGAATATCACGCTTGGAATATCCTTCAACATGAATATAAAACTACCGGCTATATTTTAAAAAGATTACACCCTAGCTAACTATTTTAACGACTGTTTATTAGTAAATGCTTTACTATTCACGATGACCCATATACTCTAATGTAATCCCTTATTCTTAATGAAACAGCTTTAGAATTTATATATCTTTCATTCAAACCAAACAAAATCTTTATTATCCCTGCATATGAACGTAAAACCCTATATTCTTAATAAAAAACCTTTAAAATGCACTCGTTACGTCTCTGGAAAAAAATGTACTTTAAATTAACATTAAGCAAGCATACGTTCAAATATATCTGAATATCATAGAAGCAATCTCTTTCAGACGCCTCTATTTTAAACGCGCTTAACTATCTTAACCATTATTGATATATGTTTTCCTCATCCTGGTGGCTCTTCGTACCTTTAAAAATGAGAACAAATAAAAGAGCAGTCTCTCTCCGAACTTTTGATATCCTCTCGTACAAAACCACAACATTCTAAAAAAATAATTCCAGTGTTTGGCTGGGATTTGCGAGGTCTATTAAGTCCCATAACACTCGGCAATTATGGTTTGAGCTCGTGCCCGGTAACGCTAATGGCGCATGAGTTTTTCGTTTACAGTGATTATGAAAGCTATAATGATATTTTCCTTCTTCGGTGGAAGAAAAAAAAACATAGTCATTCGAAATCCAGTGCACATACTTTTCCTTGGAACATATCCCAATGAATTATTTGTCCTATCTTTTCCCCCCTTATAAAATTGAGGAAAAGTCGTCGAGATGGGTGTATTATTTTGGCAGATAGGCGGTTGCTTAAGCGATTCATTTAGAATTTAAACAGCTTTAGTTAGTAAATGAGTTAAAATTAGTTAATTTAAGTAATGTGCTATGTACCGCAGAGAGATGGATTATTTTAATACTTTAAATCCAGTTTTTTATTTCATTCAAAGGCAATCTGTTTCCTTACATAAAATTTCTGTTTCAAACGGTATATTTTTATATATGATAATAGGGGCATTTCATTGTTTTCTTCTTATGAAATTTGTACATTTACATAGTATATTATACTTATAAGAAATTGAAAATTTAGGTCATATATATGAATATATATATATATATATATATATATATATATATATATATATATGTAATATACCCATTACAGCACGTCCTTAAATTATAACCTGAAAGTGAAAACTAGCTCATATTTACATGGCTGGGGCTAGACTCAGCCTGAAAGGAATAAAATTAAATTTGGAAGCAGTCGGGAAGAATCGTTTATTAGAGCGACAAAAGTACATCCGTTCATTTCAGAAGAACGGCTCGGAATAATACCTTTCAACATTAAACGTGAGAGCGCAACGTAGACATGTGGCTATTATTTGTACGATCAGCAGATTTAGGGACTCGCGATGCTAACCCGCACCTGAATGTGGACATATACGCGTGTAGAAATGCAAAGGTATGCAATACATGGGAAGTTCTGTGGCTAAGGGTTTTAAAGCGATAAATTAATATTATTGGGGATTGGAATTAGGAAAGGGAGTTTAAATGCTAGAATGGAGGCATAATATTTAAGATATTACACACACACACACATATATATATACATATATATATACATACATAGAGAGAGAGACAAAGAACAATTAGCAAATTTTTTCTGTTTATTAAATTCACAATAATCTTTTTTATTTTAAAAAAAAATTTCATTTTTGCGCTATTGATAAATACAGTTCCCGCTTTTAAGCATTCTGATAAACTTTGACGCTATCAAATAGTGTTATAGACAAATCAATACAGTTTATGCTCCCTGAGTATATCTATTTAAAAACAAAATAATTTTTACAAAAATAAAAGTTTCTGAATCCTTTAATGTGAATAATAACGTTTCAGTTATCACCACGGAAATAAATGCACATTTTGAAATTGATTAATTACATCCAGTCCCTTATAGATAAACTCAGTTTTGGAAAACTTGTTTTTATCATCTTATATCTTCACCATTATAGACGACGTTAAACAGTTCCGTTATTTGACTCTATGACGTTGTGTGTTAAATATTTCTGACTTCAATGAATTCTTGTTACAAATTTCAGGAATTTCTTTTTTTTTCGAACGAATTATCTTTTATACACATGGTGAATAATTCCTTCTCCTTTTCAAATACGATGACAAAACTTCTAATATTGTTTCAAATAAACCTGAATACCCCAATTGATGAAAGATAACAACCGCGAAGTTGATTCTCGTTTCTCTTTAGATAAATTGCAGCTGACCCTTGAATGGAAATGACGCTGATTGGAAATTCAAAGAATTACTTTGAATTATTTTGTTACGGGAGAATGTCAGAGATGTTTTTAAATTATGTGAATTCGGCTGTGGATCTCTGAATAGCTTGATGGTCTTTAGAAATGGAAAATAGACATATTTCCATAGAAATACTTAAAATTAGTGTTAGTTATATATTTTTCTTTTGCTCTGATTTATTATAAAATACCGAAAGAAACAAATTATGAAATGTATATAACTAAGTACACATATTTCTGAAATTTCTGAGTTTAGAGGGAAAAGCTTAATTTTTTTTTATTCTTTAGTCTTTATTGTACTTCCTGTTTCCCCTGTGAAGAATAGGAAATTCTTCAAGCAGTCAGTCGTGTGAATATTTGATGTGTCTTTGTCACCCCTGTCCTTGGCAACAGAGGGGGGCGCGAACTGGGTTGAACCCTGGTGTCAAGCTAACTGACTGATGGTCATCGCCGGACAGAGGGTGGTATTTCCTCTATTTGTCTACTGGCAAGAGGGTGTCAGCTGGCGACAAAGGCCACGCACGGAGAGTCCGACATTCTTCATGCACAAAAGGGCGGTTCGTTACGCTAAGCCCTCGGCGTGAGAAATTCTCGAATGTTGGAAATAGCTGATGTCACTGATTTCAGCAAATCAACGTCGAAACACAAAAACCAACGCATGATAGGACGAAATATGTTCCAGGGAGGTGCTTAGAGTTTTCTTGGAGAACCTCGGACCGAAAAAGAGACAGAGAGACTTGAGATCTACTCTCAGAAGGTGACTGATACCTGCGGCCTTGGGTCAGATTACATTTTTGGGAACTTGAATCCCGGGCTTAGTGCCGTTTCATATAGTCAGTAAACTCTGACTGTTTGGGGAAGAATTTTAACTCCCCGGTGCCTTAGGGCGGTTATGACAGTAAATTTTTGATGTAACTGAAGTGTAAATATTGTATATAATTAAATACATAATTTTAAAACCTAAACTCCGTATCTTGAATTAATCTATGCCCAGCTACCTGGGAGAAGTGTTCATATCGTCACACCCCTATACCGTGTATGTGCAGCAAAAGAGAATACAGACATTATTAACACTTGAAAGACGGTTGCCGTCATTTTGACGGCAATATAGAAGACGGGCAGAAATCTTTAAAATAATACCGGAAAAATGTTAGTTACTTTCCTTCTCTTCCCCCTTTTGCAAATAACAGAAATATTGGCTCTTTGAAAATATTGGTGTTGAAAAATAGGGACTGCACAAACGATGCATATATTTTTTACTGATAAACCATACCAGTTTTACAGCTCGGCATACCTGCGTAAAAAATATATCTAAATATATACTAATTTATTGTATATTGGTATGAAGTATTTCAAAATTTAAAGTATTTAACCATTTAAAAAAATACATTAATTATTTTAAATTCTTGATTTTATTTTTAAGCGTCAAAATGACGGCGTTCAGTCTTTTAAGTTATAAGAAAATTCCCGTCTGTCTAGTGTTAAAGTATTTATTTGATAATGGGCATTACAAACTTTTAAACCTAATTTAGCTATAAAATGATATGAGTTTGGCCTCATTAGTTTTGGTCATAAAACTTGTTTTTCTAACGCACGATTTCCAGCCCATTCTTAAGTAAATATCTTGGGTATTTCGTCTGGCGGATAACACACAGAGCGATCTTTTAGGGCATAGACTCAGTGAAAGCTATAATAGAGTTTTAAAGCCTTAATGGACACACTATTGAGGGAAGTAATTGAAGCCGAATCCCCATGCACTAACTTCAAGGTCCCCTTGAAAAATATACTTATTACATATTCAAAAATACACTTACGTTAATTTGCCATTTTTTTTTAAATATCCTTTCGAAATAGTTTAGAATATAACGGAAGGAATATCCTCGAAAACTAATGTAAAACTATCGGTTCTATTTTAAAGAGGTAAAAACTGAACTAACTATTCTAACAACTATTAATACAGGATTCATTATTCAAGATTACTCTTATATGCTTTTATCCAATCCATTATTATTATCGAAACAGCTTTATATTTTATGTATTTCAAATTGCATTCCAATAGAACCAGACAAAAATTTTATTATCCATACATATGCAAGTAATACGCTCGTGGTATAAACCGCATCTTCTAAAAAATGCTTTTAAAAACGCTGTCGTTAAGTCTTAAATATAAGTGTATTTTAATTTTCCACTAAGCAAGTATCTGTTCAAATATTTCGGAATATCAGTCAAGCAATCTGTTCCGAACGACTCTAAGTTACGCGTGTAAAATCCGATTTAACTATGTAACCATTATTAATATATATTTTCATCATCCTGGTAGCATTTCGTTCCTTTAAATTAAAAAAAAAGGACAAATGAAAGCGCCGTCTGTCTCCTTGCTTTTAATATGTTCTCGTGCGAATTCCAAACTTACTAAAAAATTATTCCTCTGTTTGGCTGACATTCGCGCGGTCTATTAAGTCCCATTACACTCGGCAATTATGGTTTGAGTACGTTCCCGGTAACGTTAATGGCGCATAGAGTTACTCGTATTCAGTGATTATAAAAGCTATGATGATATTTTCCTTCCGCAGGGGGAGAAAAAAAAACCTGTCGTTCCATATCCAATGTGTATACTTTTCTTGGGAACACATCCTAATGTTCCTTTTTCCTCTTTTTGCCTAACGATTTCGAGGAAAACTCATTGAAATGGGTAGGTTTTTTTTGGCTGATAAGCAGCTCTCTAAGCTATCTGTGGAGAATTTGAACAGTTTTAATTAGCAAATTACAATGGCGAGTTATTTATAGCAGACAGATGGATTATTTTAATACTTTAGATTCAGGTTTTTTTTATTTGAAAGGCAATCGTTCAGCTTCCTTCCATAAAATTTCCAATTTAGATACAATAATTTTTTAAAGGTGCGAATAGGTGCATATCCAACTTCTTTTCCTTTCAAATTTGTCTTTTTATAAAGTATTTTATTCTCATAAAAATTTAAATAATATGGGCCAGTTTATATAAGCGATCCAAGGAGAATCGAAAAAGTTTTATTTCGTAAGTTATAATGGTGTGTTTTATAAACATGGAAGTGATACTACTTTAATAATTTGCGTACATTTGTTGTCAAAATGACATATTTTATCTAAATTCCGGGGGTGCTGTGGCCAGGTTCAGAAAGGCGTCAAGCCAGTGACCTGAGGGTTGCGAGTTCGAGACCGGTCGCCGACAAAATCCAGCGCCGTGTTCACTAATGGTGGCCGGGACATCGGAGTAAAATAATGTGTGGCTGCAATGTCCTCCAAGTTCTCAAATTTACCTCCGGAGATCCGGGTCAAATGTTCCGGTCTCGTCACTTGACTCGGTTCAAAATTACGGGACCGGTCCATAGGGGGGTGATGTTGGTCCACCTATACGGTGCTCCCAGAAAAGAGGCCAGTAAAACCGCGGTGTCATATGACGGTAAGGGTAATATGGCCAAGTAACCGTCTGTCGCAATGAAGAAGAAACTTCATTCCGGGACAGTGGCGGCCTCCTGGTACAGTGCGCTGGATTTTGGTGCTGAGGTTGCTCGGATCGTATCCAGACGTCCCGCAAATAAAATGCCTCCGTTTGTGTGGCCCCTTCATAGAGGGTAATGCAGGTCCACCTATATGGTGCCTCCATAAAAATGGCAAGTAAAACAGCGGTGTATTATAGGCGAATGTCTTCACGATAAGTGCCTCCGCATTGGTTAAAAAAATGTACATTCCATAATATTTCTATTTTGAGGGAGGGGGTCAATTTTTTTTCTATGAACGAGTTCGTCTGTTTTGTGATGCGTGCACTCGTTTTGTTTATATGTTTATAATGTTTACTCTACATATAAAAAAAGTCAAAATTTTGTCAGTACATTATACACGATTTATAAGTTTAATTTTTTTTATTTAATTGACGATTTCTAAACGTCACTGGTTCGATGCCTCTTGCTGACAAATCCACAGTCATGTGCATCATTAGTAGCTGGTGCAGAAAAATATTGTAGTGGATGCAATTTCCTCCAACTTCTTAAAAGACCTCTGTAGGTGCGGGGCCAAGTGTACCGGTCTCGTCACTTGACTCGATTCAAAATTACTGTACCAGTTCGTAGTGGGTAATGCTGGCCACCCATACCGTGCTCCCTTAAATGAATAGCCAGAAATTCCGCAGTGTATATGACGTAAGGATAATGTCCAATCGACGGCGCATTAGAAAAAAAAATATCCACATATATTCGTGAAACATTCTTGTCCTATAAACCATATGGTCTACTAAAAATTTTGAAAACGTTCTCTTTACGTCTTAAATAAGTGTATTTTAATTTACCATCAAGCAAGCATCCGAGAAAATATTTCAGAATGTCAGAGAATCCATATGATCAAGACGGCTCTATTTTAAACGCGTTAAATCCGACTTACCTATCTTAACCATTATTAATATCTGTTTTCCTCATCCTGTAAGCTCTTCATTACTTTTCAAGAGAACTTGAAAAATAAGACCGCAGTCTCTCCCCCTTAATTTTAATATCCTCCCGTACGAATGAACAATTTTCTAAATAAAAATTCCAGTGTTTGACTGGCATAGTCGCGTTCTATTAAGTCCCATAACACTCGGCAATTATGGTTTGAGTCGTGCCCGGTAACGCTAATAGCACATGGGTTCAGTGATTATGAAAGGCATAATGATATTTTCCTTCCTCCATGGGAGAAAAAAAACACAGTCATTCGAAATCCAATGTGTATACTTTTCTTGGGAACACATCTTAATGGTTTCTGTTTTCCTCTTTTAGCTTCACGAATTTGGGGGAAAAGTCGTCAAATCGGGTATTTAATTTGGCAGATAGGTAGCTTCTAAGCTATTCATAAAGAATTAAAGCAATTTTAATTCGTAAATTACAATGACATATTATGTATAGCTGACACAAAGATAATTTTAATAGTTTAGACTCATTTATAAACTTCCTTCCATAAAATTTCTATTTCAGACAGAAAATTTTTTTATTTGTGTGATTATGTGCGTCCTAGTTTCCTTCCTACAAAATTAGTCTATTCATAAAATATATTATACTTATAATCAGTTTTAAAATATGATATATATATATATATATATATATATATATATATATATATATATATATATATATATATATATATTTCTTCTGTCCGTGTGTATGTAACTGAACTCCTCCTAAACGACTGGACTGATTTTTATGAAATTTTGTGTGTGCGATTAAGTTGAATCGAGAA
The DNA here is from genome assembly GCA_907164885.2 of Dolomedes plantarius. Lineage (NCBI taxonomy): Eukaryota > Metazoa > Arthropoda > Arachnida > Araneae > Dolomedidae > Dolomedes > Dolomedes plantarius. The sequence goes on along the minus strand of OU015497.1, from coordinate 158,860,526 downwards.
TGGTTTAGATTCACAATTTGATCCGATAGAAAATGTTTTTAATTTTTAATTATTTAATAAAAAACCAACATTTATAAGGGGGTGCGTCCGGTAAATGGAAGCTGTTACAGTTTGTGGAATCTTCCCTCTGGATAATGCCGTCCACGTTAGGTTTAGTTAGCAAACAGCGAGCGAAAAGATAAAAATAAATAAAATCAAAAAGTTTCAAGACATATATTAAACCAGAATAATAAATGAAAATAATAATCTTTCAAGTCAGATGTTATACTCTAAAATACATCAGATCCAGCGGCATATTCATACTCTCGACACGCGATGGAAAATTCGAATCATCCACGCTAAGTGACACGAGATCTATTTTAATCGCTACTGCAAACCCCCTCGCCTATATATTTGTGTCTATTGAAGAGCTAAAGACTAAGCTTATATCCTGCTAAATTATTTCTGACTAAAAACTCCTCTGACATGTATAATCACCAGCCCACAACAACTTTCGAATAACGAATAAGTTTCACTTTACTCAGTAGAGCACTGTGTCATCGTGGCGCATTCGGAAGGTCGCGCAAGTGCCATGCTATCGACCCAGGTTCGAATGCAGATTCGTGTAAATTTTGCTAGACCTGTTATTTCAGCATTTTTTAAGGCTTTTTATTTCAGCTTTTATTTTACTATTTTTTTAATCATTATTTTATTTTATTTTTTAAATTTAAATTTAAATTTAATTTTATTATTTTTTAAAATTATTATTTTTATTTTTTTTAATTTTTTTTTCAGCTTTTTTATGATGAAATATCGAATATAGCTGAAATCTGAGGAGTTATTATACATTTTAAATTTTCAATTGGGTTTTCATATTATTAATATGTATAACATTTCGTATGCTTATTTTTCTATGTTATTTATAGAGTTTAGTTTTTTAATGGATTTTTGTAGGTTTATTATAAATTTATATATTATCTATTTAACTTTTCAGGATTTTTTGCTCCAATGATAAAGGCTAAATCTTCTCTATGTTACTTATACTGTGTTTAGTTTTTAAATTGATTTTGGTTAACAAACATTCGAAAATTTGACATTTTTACTTTTCAGCTTTACTTTTCAAAATTCTTTACTTTCCTAAAGACAATTTGACATTTTTCCTTTTCAGCTTTTAGTGGTTTATTATAAATGCATATATTTTATGTTTTACTTTTCAGGGTTTTTTTTTTGCTCCAATGATGAAAGGCTAAATCTATCTGAATTCTGAGGAAATTAATGTAAATTTATGATTTTTTATATTGGGTTTCCGTTTTATTCATGCGTATAACATTTCACATGCTTTTTTTCTATATTATTTATGCTGTGTTTAGTTTTAAAATTGATTTTGGTTAACAAACATTCTTAAAATCCCGGGCAACGCCGGAAAAATTATAAACTGTGTAGGTTGATAATTTATAAATCTTAAAACTGTTCCCACATGTATAAATACCGACCCACAAGAACTTTCCAATATTTTTTATTAATAAATAACCAACAATTTTTGAAGGATGCTACTCTCGATTCACAGACGTACAGTAGATGGCGCCACTATTTTAAACTTTTAGCATTCCAACCCATCTGAAAACATGCACTTCGCTACGGAGTACATTCAAATTAAATACAACGTCAATGTATGCAATTAATGCCAATATATATATATATATATATATATATATATATATATATATATATATATATATATATATATATATATATATATATATATATATATATATAATAAATACGACGATCAATGTATACAAATAATGTTAAAAATAACAAAAAAATATATTTATAATAAAAGCGTAAGGGATATTTTTATAGACAAAATAATGTCGAAGAAAATATTCAAATTAAATCTAATAGGACATACTAAAGAATATAGTACAGTTAATATAGTACAGTTTGAGGAACATGTCTTTTACTTTATTTTAATATTTTTTTGGATATTGTCCAATCGTCTGCCGCATTAGCAAGAAAAAAAAATGTTGGGTCCATTTCGTTGTTACGTGACGATAAATTAATTTAAATTACCAGAAAAAGAAATCACATGATCAGCGTTTAATAAATTAAATTCTAAAAATTAATCTTTAAAAATTCACCAAAAATCAGAAAATGCAGGTAAAGATTCCAAAAAGATTTGAATTTAAAAGATTTTTTTTATCTTTTTCGTGATATAAATTTTATAACCCTCAAATTATTATTTTAAATGCAAACTTAAAAAAAGTTACAAAAACAGCTTAAAAATTTAATTTAAAAAAATCTAAGAAGAATTTTTCAAAACTCTTTCTTAGTGCTCCCCTACACTATAAGAAGAATGGCCATGCAAAATTTCAGCCTTTTAGATCCAGCGGTTTGGTCTGTATGTTGTATGTCAGTCAGTCAATCAGTCAATCAGTCAGTTACTGAACTGTTTTTTATATATAGATTTTTATTACTATCTTTATATCGTAACGTTGACTTCATGTGCACGTATTATTTCCCTAAGGTTTTTTTTATTATTTATACTGTGTTATTTATTATTATTTTTTTCTATGTTATTTATACTGTGTTTAGTTTTAAATTAATTTTGGTTAACAAACATTAGAGAATTTGACATTTTTACTTTTCAGATTTTAGTACTACAATAATGAAAGGCTGAAATTCTGAGATGTGTATAACATTTCACATATATTTTTCTATGTTATTTATACTGTGTTAATTTTTAAATTGATTTTGGTTAACAAACATCCTTAAAATCCCGGGCATTGCCGGGTACTTCAGCTAGAATTACAACGTTCGAACAGGACAACGTCTGTCGGGTCCGCTAGTATATATATATATATATATATATATATATATATATATATATATATATATATATATATATATATATATATATATATATATATATATATGTATATATATAAAGTAAAATAAAGCCACGAGGGACCCTCCCACCATTTTAGTTCTTGTAATTGCTCAAACGAACACCCTCTGGATGCGAGGTCCGCAGGTTTCAAACTTCCGGTTACATGTAGCCAGTCAGAAATTTCGCTTAGCTATCGTATCTCCTGGACTCTATTATGAACGAAAGTACGCCAGTCTTGATCTCTTCTGATCCACCCGAACGCTGTAGACGAGTCGCTCCAAAATACGGTAGTACAATCTTTTAGCTTCAGTTCAGATATTATGGTTTTACCAAGTCTAGCTTCAATTAGACAGGACAGGAGCTCTGGTCGGGGAATTGCCTTTTCTTTGAAGGGAGCCACCCTATTTCTAGCGCTGACTAATTATACTTTAATACCCTCTTAAGTTTTAACTCTTAAGTATGCACAAGTCGCGTAAGCCCTCTTGATAGCGTCGGAAAAAATATGGAGTGTTATCGTCTCTTAATTTTCGTTGTCGATGTTTAACCACCGGGGAATTTTAATTTATCTAAGTAAGGGTGATTGGCTCAACCAATGCTTAAATGATTTTCTCAAGACTTCGGAAAGCTCTTCATCCCACTTTATTTTGTGGATTCACGTTTTCTGTGGTATTAATTTAGATATTAATGTTACTGGGGAAGTGAAGTCTAGGCGGTCAAACATTTTCTGAGTTACCGACAAGATTTTTGTTTTTCTCAGTGGCTCACTTATTGTAAACGTTTCATAGATCTTGCAATTTAAACAGTCCTTTTCTAAATTCCACTTTAGATCTAACACGGGTACAATTTTCGGTCTAGTATCGGTCACGTCAGTTATTTCTATAGGCATAGTTTGATCGCCAGCATCTCAAATTGAAGCGTACGGAAGCTAAAATTGTTTTCGAATCGTGAAAGAATTTTTCAGTTTCTTCTATACAACTTAAGCTAACCAATGAATTATCGATATAAAACGATTCTCTTAAAATTTGAAATGTTTCTGCAAACTCTTCCGAAGCTGAATCCAAAAAGGTGATTGACCGTCACTGCTAGTAGGAAAGGACTCGACATTAATTCCAAAAACCACTCTGCTGTAACGAAAAATTTTCAGATTGTTGTCAGTATCGTACCACAAAAATCTTAAAAAGTCACGATCCTTCTCGGCTATCTCAATTTGACAAAAAGCCTTTTCAATATCGGAAGAGATACCAATACGATACTTTCGAAACTGGTTTATTACAGTAGGGATTATCTCTATTAAATTTGGTCCTATATCTAAGCAATCATTAAGTCAGGGAGAGTTTTTTTGAATAGGCAGAGGCATTAAAATCTGGTAGAATTGTAATCCTTACACTGGACTCCTTGATTACGGGGCGATGTGGTAAAAAATACATCCCTTGATTTTTTCTTCCGCTACTACTTCAATTATTTCATTAGTTTCCTAATAGTTAAACATATCTTCATATTCTTTTCTTTTGTTAGTGTTACTCAATTTAGCCTATGTCTTGTAGAGGTACCTCTCTGCCATAGATCGATTACTGGCTAAAACAGAACTGCCTACTACCCACGGCAAAGTTACTTCATATCTGTCAGTATTATCCCTTTTGACAGTTTCTAAAAAATGTTTTCGAGTTTTTTCTTCTAGTACACTTTTCCTTTTATTTTCTTCATTCGAAATACCTATGGTATCTAAACGCCACAGGTCTGACATTTTCGCATCAGTAACGTGCAGATACAGTGTTAGGGCAGACGAGGAACTATCTACTCTTGCATTCTTACTTGCACACGGTATGGCCACTCGAACAGATCTGAAGGCTCTCTTTAATTCCATCTCTGCGGAGATAGGCATGGGAACAGGTCTCGAGGTTCATGCTGACAAAAACTGGGTAGTTAGTTATTGGGCGAGTGGACTCAGGACACAATTGGCGCATGACTTCAAGAAGCTTACCGACAAAGTTTATTGGGTCAGGTATGTCTGCTGCTGATCTGCTACTGGTATGAAGAATTCTCCCGGTAGACCGATGGGAGTACCGTAAATCCTCTCTGCTGCCGTTGTGTGCAGATCCTCTTTCCATGCATCTCGGATTCCTAACATCACAGATGGTAGGATTTTGGACAATTAGACGATGTTTCATACCATAATTAGGTCTTGAGATGTCGGTGAAAACGCTCCAACTGACCGTTCGTTGCAGGATGATAAGGAGATGTGTGCCCAGCAATGCATTTAACGCTGAAAACAAGGACGACTCGAATTTGTGGTCCCTGGTCAGTAGTCACTCTTAAGGCAGGTACAAAACGAGCGATCCAGTATCCGTAGAAGGCCTCATACACACTCTCAGCAGAGATGTCAACCAACGAAATTGCTTCTGGATACTTTGTGAATCGGTCTACGCATGTCAAACAGTAGCGGAAGCCGTCTGATGGTGGCAATGGTCCCACCAAATTGATATGGACATGCTGAAACCGATCTGATGGCTTCACTAAGAAACCAATAGCACTTTTGGTGTAGCGATGGATCTTGCTTTATTTTGGCAAGGAATGCAGAATTGCACCCAGGATGCAATGTCCTTTTTCATACTAGATGAAACATAACGCTCCGGAATTAAGCCTATCGGTGGCCTTAACACCACAATGAGATAATTCGTACAATCTGGTGAAAACAATCTTTCGCATGTCTGCAGGCACAAAAGGTCTAATGCGGCCTTTGAAGATGTCGCACTGTAACTCGATGACTCACTCACCTGCTGACATAGGTTGAAATTCTAACCTTGTTTATATCGTCTTTTTCAGGTCACTATCAGTTGCTTGTAATTTTGTCATTATTTACAGGTCAATAACAAAGGGAGTCTCAATGGCGGAGATTTGCATTCTCGACAGGGCTTCAGCCACCACATTTGCCAAACCACTGATGTGTTGAATGTCAGTCGTGGACTGACATATAAAATTGAGTTGTCGAGTTTGCCGAGAGGAGGATTTGTCCGACTTTTGTCTGAATATAAAAGTCAGTAGCTTATGGTTAGTAAAAATAGTAAAGTTCCAACCTCCAACCATATGTCGAAAATGCTCTACAGCACCGTACGCCGCATAGTGGAGTATTTGTAGCAAAACCCTGGCAAAATTATTTTTCATGTGTTTTAAAGTTAATACCATTGCTTTTGACTTTTAACTTACTTTGTAGTAGTAAATACTCCCTTTTTTGTAAAAAAATTTTAAAAATTTAAAAATTTAAAAATTTAAAATTCTTAAATTTTAATATTTTAAAATTATTTTTTTAAAATAAAATTTGCTTTATAAATCAATCTTTATCATATATATATATATATATATATATATATATATATATATATATATATATATATATATTTACATTTAATAGTTACCAAAGTTTAGTAACTATAGGGATCTTACTACTCTAGTGACTTCAGAATCTTAACTTTTTCAATCTGATTCTCCTGAAGTCTGACCTTCGTCATCTTCTCTAAATTCATCTTCTTCATCACTCTTATTTCTTAAAACTTATTTCTTTTTTTGTCTCAAAGGCTTAAGAAGAAAGTTTTATGTGTTAACAAGATTTATACAGGTTACATCTATAGTTGTAAGTCATTTTCAAATCATACCCGTCAAGAAATTATCATGAAAATAAAAAAGGGTTCTTTATAAAAAAAAAATTCTACACTGCTGGCCACTGTAAATGCAACACCCTGAAGGAAACATGCAAATAACATGAAATTTACAACATGCATTAGCGGAGGTGAGCTATGCAAATGATTAGAATTTCAGCGCAGACGCACATCACGCGCGCCTGTGGCGCCACTTCAAAGCGCTATTTAAGGCTTAGAGATTTCGGCGATTTCAAGTTCGGCAATTGTGTTTTTCTTGTGGTTTTTTCAAAAAAACGATCAATTATGCCTCTTCGAAAACAGCGATCATCTTGTGATCAAGTATCCGAGTTCGACAGAGGAAGGATAGTGGCCTACCGAGATTGTGGATTATCTTTCAGGGAAATCGGTAGTCGTGTTGGACGAAACCAAACAACTGTAATGCGAATATGTGATCGTTGGATGCAGGAGGGTACGACGGACCGGCGTGTTCGATCGCATCCACCTCAGCGCACCACTTCACGTGATGACGGGCAAATTGTGCTCATGGCAGTGACGGATCGCTCAGTCACATCACGAACCATAGCACAGCACATGCAGTCTGTAACGCATCATCCAGTTCCTGCGCGTACCATTCGACGCCGTTTACAGCAGAGTGGTCTGTCTGCAAGACGTCCATTGCTTTGTCTACCCTTGACGCAGAACCACAGACGTCTCCACCGCCAATGGTGCGATGACAGAAGGATGTGGACGGCAGAATGGAATGAAATTGTCTTTACACACGAGTCACGCTTCTGTCTGCAACAGCACGATGGTCGCATTCGAGTCTGGAGACACCGTGAAGAGAGGATGCTGAAGAGCTGCGTTATGCACCGCCACACTGGTCCTGCACCGGGTATTATGGTATGGGGCGGTATTGGATATCACTCTCGCACACCTCTGGTACGCATTGCCGGTACTTTAAACAGCCAGCGCTACATCTCCGAGGTGTTGGAGCCACTTGTCCTTCCTTACCTTCAGGGATTGCCCACGGCCATATTTCAACAGGATACTGCGCGACCACACGTGGCACGCATTGTCCAAACGTTCTCCGTCAATCGCCAGATTGAATTGCTTTCCTGGCCGCCTCGCTCTCCGGATCTTTCGCCGATAGAAAACATGTGGTCCATGGTTGCTCTACGATTGACCCAGATTCCATCCCCAGCTGCCACAGCAGATCAACTTTGGCAACGTGTGGAAGCTGCTTGGTCTGCTGTACCCCAAGAACTCATCCAAAGTCTGTTTGAATCAATGTCGAGGAGTGTGGCAGCGGTGATCTCCAACAACGGCGACTACTCTGGCTACTGATTTTGGCAGGAACCACACTTCACAGAAGTCTATAAATTTAATCATTTGATACTTGGTCAACATGTTATCTACAAAATAAATTTTTTTGTGATATCTCTTGTCTTTCTTGGTGTTGCAATTTGGGTGGCCAGCAGTGTATATAAAAATGGCAGCTGTTTGCGGAAAATTTTTTCTTTGAAATAGACTCTCAATATTATATCCATGACGATTATAGTTGAAATTAGGTCCGACAAGCCCCGACACACCTTCATAAAACTTTTAAGAAACTTAAATTACAGCTAAATTGATTAAAAAAAACATTTTGTAAGTTTTCAATTTTTTAATATGTTAATAATAAACTAAGTAAATTATTATATATTTTAAAACAAAGCTCTTACCTTTTTTAACACATAAACCTGATTTAATTTCAAAACACTAATTCTTAACGCCACAAAAAATATAGATTTAAACTTACAACTTGAAGCTGAAACGCAATCAAATGACACGTCCATTCGCAAAGAAATCTGTTCTTCAACTGAGGCAAGAAACTGCTGAGAGTTACTTATGCTGCTGGAAATGATGTGATTCACACAGCAGTTTGTTAGACATGATAAAATGCACTTTTTACAATTATTGCGGAATTTTAATTTTTACACTTTTGGTCAGGTTTTTGCGTCAAATACTCCACTGTACGCCGCTAAGAGTTTGCGGTCATACGCGCTTTATTTCTATTGTGTCGGTGATAAACTTTTCGAATAAAAAGCTAACGGCTGCCAATTATCATTTCCTTTTTGCTGTAAAGCGGCACCCATCGCATAGTTTAATGCGTCAACAACTATTGATAGAGGTGCTCCAGGAATAAAATATGCCAAAGTGACAGCATGTGCTAGCTCTTCCTTTCTTTTAAAAAGGCAGCATTAAATTCTTCGGTCCATTGAACTGGTCTTTTGTCGATTATTTATAACGCCTTGCAGGTATTTGTGTAAGACCGTTTGCGTGTGTGCAGCATTGCAGGCGAAACGCCGGTAAAATTTAAGCATGGCCAGATACTTAAGCAAATATTTTATTATAGTGGGACGAGGAAATTCGAGTATCGCTTCAAACTTATCCTTCATTGGACAAATGCCCTCCGAGGAGATGCTGTTTCTTAAGAACCTTTGAAGTTTGAAAAGGAAATGGCATTACAGACCATAATGCTCTGTTGTTGGCCTGTATAGTGTGCGATAGTAAGGACAGGTTCCCCACGCTGTCCTGGACGTCTCAAGACACGTCTTCGGTGGTCATCAGAACACAGTTGGAAACGGGGCTCGTCACTAAAGATTATACGACCCTAGTCAGCGCAGTTCCAGGTTTATGGAGTTAAGCACCAACTGCAATCGGAATAGGCAATGTACATGCGTGAGGGGTAAGCGGCGTATCAGTCGACGCGACCGTAGATTCCACACACTCAGTCGTCCGACAATGGTCAACTTGGACACTTGTGTGCGGGTCACGAGTCGCATGGTTGAAAACTACGAATCCGGAGCTAAGATAGCTGATCAGATAATCGCTATACCTTCCCGTTCTGTTGTGAACCTGGGATGATCGCTGCAGTCCTAAAGCTTAAATATGCCATTGGTGACCCACTATTGCTAGTAGCGTGTTATCACTGCATCCATTCGACCCATATATCGAGCAATTCTTCGGTTTGCCGAACCAGCTTCTTTCATTCCGATGACACGGCAAGTTTCAAAATCTGTAATATGCTCATAGTGAGCCCGAATCCTTCTCATTATGAGCATATATCAGATTTTTAGAGTTGGAGTAAGATATCTGATGTCGGATGGTAACAAACATTTTTAACATCAGTTCAAGAATTGCTCTTTATATACACCTGCTGGATGCGGAGTTCATGCACTGGAGCTCCCGCTGTTCATTCGTTGGACATCATTCGCATGTGTTTTAATCATCAGCATGTTTTAATCTTTAGTATGTTCGATGGAAACATCTTTGCATGTGAAATTTGATTACAATCGCACAACTTCTTATTGGTGCGTCGATGTTTTCGTTATATATATATATATATATATATATATATATATATATATATATATATATATATATATATATATATATATATATATATACAGGGTGTCCACAATTAAACTTCCCTACATTAAAGTTGTTTACAGTCGAAACTATTCTTCAGAAAGTTATGAAATTTTGTGTAGGGCATATTAAAAAGATGGGAATTTATTTCAGCGAATAAAAAAATTAGTTCAAAATTTCACAACCAGAGGGCGTTTTTGATGAATTATACATTAAGCCAACATTTACTATAGTTAGAAACAATTATTACAACAAAACATGTTCAACATGACGGCCATCATTTCCATCTACCATTTGAAATCGCAAGATAGCATGTTCTATAGTTGACCGCAGTGTGTCCGGGGAAATTCTGAGAACATGTCGTGAAACGCTGTCTTTTAGATCAGGTATAGTTCTTAGTTTATCAAGACTGACTAGGTGTTTCAAATGCCCCAAAAGCCAAAAAACGCATGGGTCGAGGTCTGGGGTTCGGGGAGGCCAAACATTAGGAAAGTGACGGCTTATGTCACGTTCGTCTGTAAAGCGATTTTTGAGAAAGTTTTTAAACGAAGGCTAATGTGTGGAGGAGCTCCAACTTGCATTCAAATTGTGCCTGAAAGGCACTGTCGGGATTGCAGATCCGAAAGTATTTTATTCAGTAACAAGGATGGACATCGCTCCCCGGTGATCGAGCATATTACTGGACCTCTAGGACATAATTCCTCGAAAAAATACGGGCCGAGAATAAAAAATGCAGAAAATCCACACCACATGGTTACTTTCGGTGAATACATCGGAACATATAAGAATAAACGCTGATTTTCTGGTTCCCAAATTCGGCAGTTGTGAGTATTCACCGAACCGTGCAAATAAAACTGTGCTTCGTCTGTCCAAAGGATATTCCAAGGCCATTCTGCATCAACCTCAAAGGAGCAAGAAATTGATATAAGAACCTCTGTCGAGTCTCGAAATCATGTGTAAGCAACCTCTGCATCAATAGAAGCTTGTACGGATAATACCGGAGGATATTTCGCATGACCTTCTGGACAGCTGAACGGGGCAGATCGAATGCTTCTGACACACAACGGACACTGATACTAGCCTGTTCGTTGGAAGCTTTGTCCTCATCCACCTGAAGCGCAACCTTCACTACAGCTTCTACGGAAACAGGTTTCCTTCCTCTTCCAGAACGAATGTTAATAGAACCAGTTTCTTCAAATTTGACTACCATTAATCGAAGACCTTTAACAGTCAATAAAACTTTTCGTACCCCCTTCAAACTCCGAAATTTTCGTAAAGCAACTAGTGCTGAATTACCGTTTTGGTAAAAAAATTTTACTAACAAAGCTCGATCTGGAAATCGTAACGACGACATTCTAATTAGCAATAGCAAGCACGCTAAAAACAAAATCTCCATGAAAGTTTCTAGGTATTATAACAGCTTCTGCTCTACGTCGGCAAAAATTAATTTGCATATTTGGTTCTTCTTCGATCCTTCAAATCTTTTGTCCGAAAATTAGTTATCGAACAAGTTTCCAATCGACTTTGCAATCGCTTTAAAGATTGTAAAATTTAACGAGTATGAATTATTCTGTTAGAGTGAACAATGGATAAAAAGATGGTGAAATTTTAAGTAAAGAACCAGTCGTAAATGTGTAATTCATCAAAAAACGCTCTCTGGTGGTGAAATTTTGAACTAATTTTGTTATTCGCTCAAACAAATTTCCATCCCTTCAATATGTCCTACACAAAATTTCATAACTTTATATGAACACTAATTTTGACTGCAGCCAACTTTAAAGTTGGGAAGTTTAATTATGGACACCCTGTATGTATATATATATTCACCCAAACCATGATCGCCTGTCATGCTCACTTTTCAAGAAGCATATACAAATATTTGTCGCTATATGTATGCTGAATGCGGAAGAATGCACTGACGAGAAAGTGAGTATCGCTACATGTTCCAAAAGAGATCGTCTATCCCAGTTGTATTTCTCGTTGCACAGAAACACAAAAGTATAAATTTAAAAAAATATCTCCAGTGCGAAATCTCACATGATACCGGCGTATTAATCACGGCGGAACCCCTAACAACAGGCTTTTACTCGCTCGTTCACCCCTCTCTTTTCTATAATTACATCTTTAATTACTCCGCTTTTCCAAACCTGCATCGCAGTGGCGGCTAATTGCAATCACATGGCGCCTCAGAACGGAGAAAGAAATCCCTGCGAGAAAAGTTTCGGAGTGAATTAACATGGGTGCGAAGCAAAATGGCGGGGGGGGGATTAGTTCGCGGAAGATTGATTTAGATGCTCCGAAACCGCTTGTTTGAAAGGGCCTAAGAGTAATGGATGACGGCTCGGTAGAATTTGGAGTAAAAACGGAGAATTAAAAATTTTAGGGTTATTAAGAATCTCACGCAAGAAAATAAAAGTGTACCTTTTCTTCCTTTGAAAAGTACCACCATAGTGCTTTTAAAATCGATCATCGAATTTTTCTGTGAAGTTTACACGGCCAGAAACAAGTTTTCAAATGCAATGCCGATACCAGTGCTCCCTAATCTTTTTTTTCGAGTCGTGACCCCTTTCAGTGATTTCGAACGGTCCTGCGAACACCCCTCCTCTTCTCCCATGTCCACCCTGCATACTGTTTATAAAAAATGACTTTTAAGACATGAATAATAACATTAAAATAGATTTCCAAGGATTTTATTCTTACTCAGTGTTTAATTTAACAACAGCAAAAAAAGAACGGTGGCAGTGCCCCAGTTGGCCTGATCATTTGGCGAGTTAGTGATCTGAAAGTCACTGGTTCAATGCTCGTCGCTGACAAATCTACTGTCGTGTATACTATTGACGGCTGGTGCACGTAAAATCTGTCAAGGCTGCAACATCCTTCATGTTCTCAAAATTACCTCTGGAGGTGCGGGTCAAGTGTTCTGTTCTCGTCACTTGACTCGGTTCAAAATTATGGGACTGGTACTTCGGCCAAGTCGGACCCTTGTGGTGCCAGTCAAATCAGTAGCCGCAACATCATCGCCCTTAGCCTTCGGGACCTCATCTGACGTTGCTGTCGGTAAAGTGGCATAAGCAACAGCAACAACAACAAAAAATGAAATCTTTAAGAAGTGGAGAACATTAAGAAGACATTATTCCCTCAGTCAAAGGTGTGGACATGAAAGACCAAAATACAACCGAAATAAGAAATAATGCACCTACTGATGAGGATTCAGAATGATTCAGAATTATATAACACTTACCTAAACAGAAATTTATTTATTCCATTGGAGAAACTGCAACGGCCATGTCAAATGGGAAAGCACTGACTGATGAAAGACAAATTCACGGTTAGAATTTGTGTACTGCGCGCAGTAAGTAACCGCGATTTTCATTGACCATCTAGTAAAGGCGGTAGATATCTGACGAGCTGAGTTCATGCTTTGAATGAGACTTTTTCCTTAAAAAAAATCACTTCCCTAGAGTTTAATGGTAAATAAATTTTGACAAATATTTCTGGGAAAATTCACAAAAGTTACTTTAATTCTATAAAACCCTGACGATACCTTACGAACCTGACGAAACACTTAGCGATCACCTTAAGGGTCACTACCAGCAGGTTGAGAACTCCTGGCCTATTCGTATCCTCAGCCCCATGGGATTCGCTCAGCTCAGCACTAACCTATAGGAGAAATAATTCCAACAAGGGTCGAGTTGGTTTCAAATATTTTATTGAACTGTACTCCTTAATAGAGAGATAGGTTTTTGACTCTGCCGCCTTATTACACGCATTTATGAGTACACACACATATATATATATATATATATATATATATATATATATATATATATATATAGTATATAATAAACAAATTTCCTCGTAGTCCTATGTGGTCGGATAAAGTGAAGTCCATAGGTACAATGAAAATTATCTTCTTTTAATCTTTTTTCACTCATCCATTCTGAGCCTGTTTCAAAATACAGCGTATATAGTCTCTCTCTCTCTCTCCGGCATGTGTCTTAACCCATCAAAATCTCCATCGCTCTTAAGCTAAAACCTGCATCTACTATAAATAATAAATAAAGTTTTATATGGGTATATATATATATATATATATATAATGCTGCGACTACTTAAAAAATATCAAGATCTAATTAGAAAAATGTCTTCCCCCCCCCCACACACACACCCAAAAAGTTAAAAAATAATATTCCGTATACTTCTTTGGTTTATACTCCATGTTTCAGTTTTTTAAGCATAAATGTCACTTTTATCTCGAAATGGAATTATCTTCGAAATGCAGTTTTTAAATGAATAGAGATGTCAATAAAAGTTTACGAAATGGCATGTTATTATGAGGATTGCATTGCGAATACTACGACTTTATGATGTACATTCTTTTCGTGTTCTGTACATTCGTACATTGATCTACAGTTGTTCTTTAAATCCAATTATCTCGACATAAAATATAAAATAAAATAAAATATTTCCCGATTTGCCTTTCTTAACAAAAGATAAATCGAAATCAAATCGTAAGAACGTTTCAATGGAATTTTCGACAGCGTTATATCCGTTTAAAAATCTTAAAAAATTCCGAAATTGAGATCAATGGAACGTAAACTACAAGGAGGTGCATGCAAATAGTTCGGCATAAAAATGTTATTTCTGGGACATCGTATTTTGTGATATTTTATTCTAAAATTTCTGAAGTATATTTTAAATAATTATGCGATTTTTTGGGAATTTGTTTGTCGGGAATTTCTTTATAAATATTTCATATTCGGAATTGCTTCTATAACGACCTTGTGCGACACGTTATCTTGCTGAAATAAACAGTCCTCCCTCTACTGGTGAAGCGAATACCCCATTTTTATTACCCCTTCATTATGCTTAATGGAGAGGGGGGACGGAAGAAGCATATCTATCAATGAGTGATTGAGTATATTGTCTCCATTTTGAGCTATATTCAGCACAGAGGAATAAAACATAATTCTGAATGTGCGAATTTTGAAATCTATGAACTCGAAATATATTTAAGTGTCAAAAGGAAAAAAAAGGAAATTCATTCAGTAAATTGTTCCGGTAAATATTAACGGCAACCGTAATGATTTTGGTTGAAGTAAGGCTGTCTGCGAGATTTATTTTTTCGAAAAGTAAATTTTCTTAACGCAAACTTTTTCTCTATAATATCATTATCTTTTTTGCCAAAAATGGTTTTTTCACATGTATTTCTTACGCATTTTTACACACCAGTTACAATACTTTTGCTACAGTTTGATGAAGGTGTAAACATTTACGGAAGTTCACAACGAAAAAGATAACAATAAAAATAGTTATTCATTTACGCATTAAAATGACAAAAATGTAGTGACTCGGGAATCGGTAGACAAAATGTGTTTTGGGACCTTGTCATCTTGTGGATTAAATATTTTTCCTTTTTCTATCAGATGTCTTCCAATTCTCATAGTGTTTAGCGTTCCAAGGTTCCAAGGAGGGGGCTCGGGTTCGAATACCGAATAAGACATAGACATCGTTCTATAGTCCCTTCATAACGAGTGTTACGTCGGTTAACCTATAGCAGTTATTCTTAACATTTTTATGTCTATTTTGATAATCTTCTCACTCTACGCCTATATATATATTTACACTCTGTCAGAAAAAATATATGCACCCAGAAGAAATCGAGCTACTATCACGAAACTTGGCAGGAATGTAGTCTGGTAAGCGATATGCAAATGATTAAAATTTCGACGCCAATGAGACAAGGGTAAGCGCGCTTTGCGCATAAGAGATGCGCAGCTGGGAGAGTTTAAAAGCATGATTGCTCGTGTCGCAGATAATTCAAACAAATCTGTCGACTTGGATGGACGGTATTGTGACTAGAGATGCCTCTGAGACGTAACCAGCGACATTACGAGCAATTGTCGGACTTTGAGAGGGGGAGTATAGTAGGCCTCAGAAAAGCAGGTTGTTCAAACTGGCGTATCGGCCGCCACCTCGGTCGGAGCGATATGGTAGTTGCTCGATAATGGCAACAATGAATCGCGGAAGGGATAGTTTACCGTCGCGGAGTGTCAGGGCGTCCCAGGAAGAAAAATGTGCTCATAAAAGCGGTCATGTCTGCACCATCAACGTCGCTAGAACCGGTTCGACGCCATTTACCACCTACCAGACATCCGGTGGTATCGAAGGGAAACCATTCGGAGACGACTGGCCGACGCAGGTATAAGGAACAGACGTCCATTAAGACGCTTACCACTGATCCCACGTCATAGGCAGTGTCGATTGGATTTTTGCCGACCTCGGGCAAGCTGGAGCGTGACCGACTGGAGGCGTGTGATCTTCAGCGATGAATCCCGATTCAGTCTCAATGCTGATGACCAGCGCATACACGTGTGGAGGAGGCCAGTCCACCGGTCCGTTCCAGCATTTGTTGTCGAGAGGCATGCGACGATTTCACAAGGTGTGACACTGTGGGGAGCGGTTGGGGCACACGACCAAATCTAGTCGTCCTTCAACTCACTTTGACGGCACGCAGTTACATGGACAAGAATTTAACGTCCATCGTACTGCCTATGCAATAAAGTCTACTAAGTGTCATTTATCAGCAAGACAACGCTCGTCCACATACTGCGCGACTCTTCGAACAATGTCTTTAAGGATATGACGTACTACCATGGCCTGCCAGGTTACCAGACCTCTCGCCAATAGAGCACGACTGGGACGTGCTTGGAATGCAACTGCAGCCGTTCCGGAATACTGGTGAATTAACTGCCCAGTTGCAAAGATTATAGCATGAACTTCCTCAGGAGGTCATAGATGACCTCACTGATTCGATGCCACGCCGTTTTCCGGCTTGTATAGCTGCCAGAAGTGTATTTACTACTTACTGATTTCTAACCTTTTTCATGCCATATCTTCTTAATGAAACGGTATGTTCGTCTGAATTTGTAATAATATGCTTATCTCCTCATACACTACATACATGTTAAGTTTCGTGATAGCAGCTCGTTTCCTTCTCGGTGCAAATATTTTTTTGTGACAGAGTGTATATACATACATACATATATATATATATATATATATATATATATATATATATATATATATATATATTTATTTCTTTATTTATTTATTTATGTATGTACATGTATATGTAAAATACGTTATTCAATTATTGTTTGCAAACCCTCCGCATCCCCCCTGAATATCCATGATGCCTCTCGACCTAGGAGGTTGCGCACCCTAGGCTGAGAACCTCTGACCTATATTGAACTCTCATAATAAATAAGAATCAAATCTGCAGCTGGGTATTTTTAATGTAGAAAAGACAAGATCCTACAGTGTTGATAAAAAAATTCCTTTATGTGTTTCGAAACAAAAGTTGTATAATAACTATACTTTTCAAATACATTTTACTACTTATTAGTATATGCATTCCCTATATTATATTACATCAGTTTTAATTATTTATTCAAGGATAGATGAAACATTTAAAAATATTTATAACTAAAAACATATTATAAATTGTAGTAAACTTGTGGATAACGCAACGTAGAACTACAGAATTTCTAGAAATCCTCAATTAAAATAAGAGGGGTGGCAACAGCTTTTCACCCCTTTATACTCGTGTCACTAAAAAAATAGTTCTAAATGCAAATATTTGTTTGATATAAATTAAGTCCACATGTATATTTCTCTTTATATTGTGGTTAGCGTCTGGGTGTGGTCTCGGGTTCAAATCCCGGATAACAATTGCACATTTCCGTGCTGTCCCCTCAGAACAGTGTGGATTCACCTAAGGAAGTGTTTCCTAAACTTTGGCTGATCAGAAACCCCTTGCAAAGATAAAAAAAATGTATGGGACCCTCCCCAAATGAATCTTTCTGGAGGCAAAAATGAGTGTCTGAATAAAAAAACTTTTTATGATAAACAACTTTAAAATGTTACAAATAAACTTAATGATAATATCAAATTTAAAGTAAAAGAAAATTGAATAGCAAACATAAAACCGTACGAAAAATGATCCGGGATTTTTCAGCTCGCATTTTTTTTATTAAGCTGTAAAATTGCTGCGAAATGGCTGTGATGCCGCGTCACAGAAAATGTAACAGAAATGTAAAAACCGACGTTTCGTAGTCGACGTTTCGTAGCCGACGTTTCGACGTTCTTTCACTTTCGTTCATCCACTTTCTGACGTTTCGCCTACGAAACGTCAGAAAGTGGATGAAATACAGGAATTTTTATAATTGGAGCAAGAATATTGGGGGAATTTTTTTTTTCGACCAAGTTCTTAAATAAGACTTGTCGCCGATTGATTTTCACTTATTCCGCTACCTAAAAGAGTTTCTCGGCGGCAAGAGATTCGCCACAGATGACGAGGTGAAAGAAGCAGTTCAAGACTGGTTATCCTCACAGGCGGCACACGTCTACGACTTAAGCATACAGAAGCTTGTAGAACTTTATAACAAATGTTTAAAAAAATATGGAAACTATGTAGAACAATAGAGACACATGTAAGGAATTTAAAAAATAAAGTTTTTTGAAAAAATCTGTAATGTTTTCTGTTTTATAAGTAAACGGACCTTAGTTTCCGAATAACCCTCGTATATATATATATATATATATATATATATATATATATATATATATATATATATATATATATATATATATATATATATATATATATATACATATATATACATATATATGAAATAATATAAGGAAGAAGCTCGACGGCTTGTAGTCGCATAACCGAGGTGTAGTCGAAGTGGCTGGAATGAAGAGGAACTAATTTGAAACCATACCAGAAAGAAGAGGCAGCTGGTTGAGAACATAGTCTTTATTTCCGAAAGAGTTTCGTGGCTGGACATTATTTGGACGGAATTACAGACATCTTAACTCCACAGATACCGAGGAAAAAGGCCCGATCGCGCCGACAACGCAAAGCGTTGAGGCAATACGGAATTCAAAACACTACATCTTGCCAGGCCAGAGCGAAACACACAAAAGACTGCAGACGCGCGAAATTTCTCGCCCGCGTACGGGTCTATACAACTTCTAATTCGCCAGAAACGGACACGTGATTAAGTCGAGTCATATGGGGTGGTGGTTTTCGAATGTTCCACGACGTTTGCGTTATATAACTGTTATATAAGCTTTGGCCACACGTGCCTTAGGGGAAAAACTAATAAATTACTTCGGTTTGGATTTAAGTAGAAATAAAGAAAGAGGAACTGTGTTCTGTTGCGTTAGGATGAAGAATTTGGAAAGGGTGTGTTAAAATATTTAAACGGATTAAAATTTTTTTCATATATATATATATATATATATATATATATATATATAATAAAAAAGTGATAAGCAACGATAAGTAATCCTACATTAATAAACCTACCTGATTTTTTTTACAAGTGGTCCCTGATGAACAAAATGATTCGAACCACTGGCCTATAAGTTTCTACCATAATAAAGTAGCCGATGAAATCTCGATGTGGAGGGCTGAATAGCTCCTGTCGTGTTGGGAAAGAAAAAAATATCCCCGTCTTTAAAAACAACCCCAAAAATGTAAGTTGTAATCCTTCGACAATAAAGGCTTTTAAATATTGGCATCTTAAATGGTACAAGTAAAAATGTTTCAGTGTATCTTAACACAGATATGTCTGTTGTTTAAATAAACCTATAAAGAAAATGTTTTCCGAAGATTGCGTAATAAATATATCTTTGAATTATACGGGTATGCATTTATATTGCGTTATTTGGGATATTTATGTTGTTTAAAGCAACCTATAAAGAACATTTTTATAAAGTTTGTGTAACAAATATATCGCTGACATGATTTATACTGTTTCTACATACATGCGTCTATGCATTTATATTACATTTGTTCAGATACTCTTTTGGGATAGATTGCATTCTTGAAACTACTATAAACTCACAAAAATGTCTATATTGTGCTATTAACATTCCCTCTTACTTCCCGACACAAAGAAAAACAATAAGGAAAAAAAATTGTTAAAGCCTAAATCTATAGATGAGGTTTCCTTAGAAAGCCTTCCATCTCGTTAAGTAAATATGCCCTAACAATATTTTACACTATAATAATGTATATCATCATTCAAGGGGAAGCTTAAACATTGAGCCAATATTTTTTAAAAGTACATAATGGTGTTCAAGAATATAAAATTTTAAATTTAGGTGTACTATAAGGATTTTTTATTTACATTTTCTTTCATAAATCATTCTTTTGTTTATAACGTTTGAGAATTCTTATAGTCTCAGTATCGTACACACTAGGTGATTTTACGTATCAAAAATAATTCGATTATCTGTAAAAAGTAAAAAGAAACATAAAAATAAAAATCTAAAATGTCACATTGAATTAAATGAAACCTCGTTGATTCAATACAAAAATAGAACTAGAATACAAAAATACTTCAAGTTTTTCTTAGTATAATCGAGGGAAGGTCTGTACTAGAATGAAAGTAGAATGTTTTTTTAAAAGTCAGATTTTGTTCTCATTATTTCGAGAACCCTGTTTTCTTCTTTCTTTGGAAAGATCATTTGAATAATTAGCTGGTGAAGAACCATTTTCAATATTACCTTGGAGAAAATCTCGTTGTTTTTTCAAGGAGCAAAAGGGTTTAAAGTTCCCAGACCATTACCTAATGAGGCTGTAAAAACTTTTAGATTCCCTCTTTTTCTCTTTTATTCCAGAGCATTCCTGGTAATTTATTGCTTTATTTTGCATTCCTTGTGTAGTTAAATCCTTATCTCGGAAATTGTTATCTCAGGCTTGAATCGACCAGATTAACTATTGCTTCAGACTTTTCTGATTAAAAAAAAGGTAATTTGATAAATTTAACATCACTTGATTAAAAATATACATCTTAGAGTAAAGATGACCTCGGATCTACGTCTTCTATTTGATATGTACCTTTCATCAAAGCATCGTTGATGAGTACGCCGGAAGGAATGGAACTATACAAGCTTAACTTTACCCAGAATTCTATGGTCAATGATGAAGTACAGTCATCGAACCGGCTTCAGGAAGAACCATCGTCAATTACGAATTGCAAAAATTCTCTGTAAAAAGTAGTAGTTTGGTAGCTCCATGTGTAAGTCTGGAGTTGCATGTACTACTTTGTGATTGCCAGCCACATGGTGTAGTGGTTAGCTTTCTCAGCTGCCACTCAGTGGGCTTTGTTTCAAATCCTGAATACAAGTTGATCGTTTCCGTACCGTCCCCCTCATAGGGAATAATGCTGGCTCACCTATATGGTGCTTCCATAATAAAGTAGTAAAAATCGCTGTGAATAACAAAAGTCGAATGGTTAACGACAAAGTGCCTACGGATAAGAAAAAAAAAACTTTTGTTTGATGCCAGAAAGCGATAATATCTCCAATCGTTAGTTCTCATGTCACTCAAGAGATGGATCTGCCTGACTCGTTAGTTACCTGCTTTGTTCCTCAAACGACTGACGTAGTTTGTTTACAGGAAGGTCACACAGCACTTATCAACAGTGATTTTTTGGTTCTAATAAATACTGTATAACTGCAAAATATAAAGATTTAATGGAACTTGCCCGCAAATGCGCCACACAAAATGATATGTGGTTTTACGATGGACTAAACGACGCACCAAATTAGCCAGATATTACAGAGGGAGAATATAACGATTGAATAATGCAATTTTCTGTTTGTAAAGCCAAAGTATGGAACTTTAAAAGTTGCAACCAGGTAAGTACAAAGTAAACAGGGGTGAAATTTTTATAGCCTTTCAAAGTAGTAACCAGCATTGTTTTGCACCCGTTACTAACGTTCTGGGATCTGCAGGATAACGTTGGCAGCACCTGATCTGTTGATATTTCGAATGTGTAATAAGCGGGATGTGAATATGCGTTATCTTTAGGCTGCGATCTAAATTGGTAGGGACCATCCAGTCGAAGCTGTCAGTCACAGATTTACAGTACCGACTCTTCGGGGCGCCATAGAGATACTTTGTACAGAGCGACAATACCGATGTCTTAAAACGTCGAAAATTCAGGAGTCAGCTATAAAGGTGATGTCAAAGGTCAAGAACCAATGAACTGTCCGGTGAGAAAATGTTGCAGACACGGGCAGGCGCCAGAATTAATTAAAATGCATTGAAACACTTAAGATGCAACCAATGCAGTGACAGGTACCGGGAATATAACCTATGAACAGAATAACCCGTCCCTCATCCCAATAAAGGGGTGTTGCGAGCGGATAAAAATGCAATAAGGCCACAGCCAACGGGAAAGAAAGAAAATGAAATATATATATCAGTGTTGGAGCGTTCCAAGGGAGACCCTATTAAAAGGAAAAATAAACTAAGCTGCTAGAGGGCCGATGAGAATCATGATACTACGAAATATTGAATGCCCAGCTTGAGCCCCTATTAAATGAAAAATAATCTAAGCTTCTACAGGGCCGACGAGAATCTTGATACTACGAAAGATTGAGTGCCCAGCGAGAGCCCCTATTAAAAAGAAAAATAAATTAAGCTGCTACAGGGAGGATGAGAATCCTGATACTACGAAAGACTGAATTCTCAGTGGGAGCCCCTGTTAAAAAGAAAATCAAACTATGGTGCTACATATCCGACGAGAATCCTGATAGTACGAAAGATTGAATGCCCAGTAAGAGCCCCTATTAAAAAGAAAAAATAAACTAAGCTGCTACAGGGCCGAGGAGAATCCTGCGACTACAAAAAAATTTATTGCCCAGCGAAGGTTCGCAAAGGAGAGGAAGTTCAACTACACAACAAGTATGGAAAAGAAATGAATAAACTAATGTTTCCTGGCCATTACCTACATGAACTAGTACATACCCTCTTATAGTGGTTAGACGACGAAGGAACCTACGGAGACAGTAGCTTGTTGATCAGAGCTTATCGGAATAAAAAATACTACGAGATGCTGAGGTGAAGGCGCCTATGACCGACGACCATTTCTGACAGACCCGCAGATCAACATAGAGGTGATCAACGCAGATCAACATCCTAGGTGTACTCCCGAGTTATCGTCGACCAATGAGATCCTGAACTCTTTTAGTTACGAGATCCAGAACTCTTTCCATTACGAGATCCAGAACTCTTTCCATTACGATATCCAGAACTCTTTTTAATAGAACTGTAGTGCACAGTGACCAACGGATTCTGTACAAGGGTGGTACTGTACTTGGTGTACAAGTGGTGGAGACGAACTCAACTTACAGTGACAGCAGCCCCATGGGTGAGCAATGCTCACCTATGTAAAAATGTATAACAAGAGTGCATTATTTGAGAGTTGTAAGAGTTGTACCCTTTTAATTAGATAAGTTTCTGAGACAGAATTGGTCGCAACGTGACGCAAAGGTACTTTTACGATCACAGTCTAACGACCCCACGGGGTCACTACAGAATGGAGCCGTCTACAGCCTGCAGAATCTCTGGAATGGTATGGGAGCGAAATACATTCATCGGATCCTTCATCTTGGGGATGAGATCAAAGTCACAGGGACCTAAGTTCGGAGATTATGGGGATGGTATAAGCACTTCCGAGCCCCAGCGAGCAAACACATCAGCCATTGTTTGGGCTGCATGCGCACAAGCATTTTCCTTCCAACAGTACGATGCAAAAGTTATTTCGTACAATAGGCCGGTAACTAAAACACGACTGTGTTTCTCCTGTCACAGTGCAGGTGTGTGATGTTTGTTGGGAGAGCGCATTCGCTATCAGATAAGGCAGGTATGTGACTTGCGTGAGGTGTAAATTGATTTCCTGCGTTCTGCTCCGTGGAATCTCTACAACAGTGTTGAAACTGTGAAATTTCTAACTCTCGTATATGCTGTATTCCCATCGAAGTTTTCTTTAAATACAATAACAGGATAGTAGATTGTATTTTTTTAAAAGCTTTATTCGAGGCGTAGATAGAACATCGATTTGGTGGCAAGAAAGTGGTAGTTCCAGCAATCATACATGTGCCGCGTTATCTAGATGAATGTTTGAGTGAAAATATTGTAAAAAATTAATATGTAAGAAAAATTAAAGAAATTTTTCAAACAGAATATTTTTTCACAACTTAGAATTTTAATTTCCAAATTCTTTTTTAAGTTTTCTGAAAACTTGACCAATTGGAGTTAGCTTCTTTTTGCACAAAACCCTTCAATTGTGGAAAGAACCAGATGACAATGTCGATTTCTTACATCATCATCTTTCCCTCTGAAATCCATGCGACAATTTCGATAGCAGATGGGTTTTGTCCATTGCTAGTCAAAACTGAGAAATTCCAATTAAAGATTTCCATTCCCTCGAGCTTGAAATGCTTTGATGGGGACAAACACAGCAAGTTTGAACGTTGAAAGGTTGAAGCCCTAGTCTCGATTATCTGTACGCAGAATAATTTATATTTTCGCATAAGGACCTTCTTCTATGGAACGATCTAAGAAGTTCGAAATAACTTCATGAATTTCAAATTCCATCTAACATTTTGTGTTGTTACACACAATACATCTGACATATTCTCATTAGGATAAAAAATTAAGTGTGCTTTAAAAACCCTCTCTACTGCCTGACTTTAAAGATCCCTCTCTACTGCCTGACCGTTTTACGATTATGGTGGTTTGAATATGGTGGTTTGAATGCTACATGACAAAACCTTAGATACACTTTAACGCAGATATAAATTGTCAATTTAAAATATACCACTGTACTAAGTAGCATGATTTTAGTGGTATATATATACACACACATATATATATATATATATATATATATATATATATATATATATATATATATATATATATATGTCAGGCCTGTGACGCAGCTGCATATAAAATTAATATAAATCCACTGTGCTTGAGAAATATATAAAATTAAAGACGCAGGGATTATAGGAATCCCATGTCGTGCCGGGGAGTTTATTAAAACATTAGTTATCCAGTCCGATCCGCCAAATTCATCTCAACCCCCACCAGCGGGAAAACGCGCGTATTAACTCTATCAAAGATCTCCCTAATATGCGTAATTTCTTTTTCTTGTGCTATATAAAGGCGTGGGCTATCATCTAGATCCCCTTTCTGTTCGAAAATTCGGGGATTGCGTCAGACAATTCGGTGACCCTAAACTCTCCGCGAAAACAACAACACCTCGCCAACGGGAGTTCAGTATTCGTTAGTGAATCTTTTCCTTTTTTAATAATAATTTCTAGATATGACATATATATATATATATATATGTGTGTGTGTGTGTGTGTGTGTGTGTGTGTGTGTGTGTGTGTGTGTGTGTAATGAAAACGAAGAAAGTGGTGGACATCAGGTAAGAATATTCGTAGAATTTCATTCAGTCAGGGAGTAGTCGTGACGATACGTTAGACAAGACACGGAGCCGGACCTGAGTTACAAAGGCATTTATTCGATCATAACACAGTCTTTATTTCTTGGAATTTCTGTTGGATAGCTTACATTTTTAAAAACTTGGACTACACATAAACATTTCTCTGAAATATCAGTTTCACTGTTACTTATTCCGGAACCTGCCGGAGCAGCACAAGACAAAGGGACGTAACGCGCAAGAGGGACATGTTGACGGATCGGTGGCAGATACACAACGTAGGAGATGGCGGTGCGTTAAAACTTTTAATTGGTTAATTGAGATCACGTGCAACTCATCGGGCGATTCTCTCGAATTTTTTATAACATTGCATCACACTGTTTTTAGAAACAACTTTAGCTTTTACACGTGTATTAGGGGAAATCTAATCGGTTACTTTGGTTATCTTTAGAACAGAATTTGGATTAAGGGAAGGTACTTTTTTTAGATAAAATGGAATAATTTCCAATAGGTGTTAAATTGATGAAAGTGAAAATATATTGTTTCATTCATTTTATATATATATATATATATATATATATATATATATATATATATATATATATATATATATATATATATATATATATATATATATATATATAAAGAGGATAATGTCCTTATATGTCATAAATTTCGGAAAAAAATAATTATATCTTTCAAATTATACCCTATTAAATTATTTATATTTTAGCTTAAAATTATCGAGATGTGTAGATTTACCTAAAGTTAACATTGACTCTAAGTTTTTTTTTTCTTTTTAATGATTTTTCTGTGAAAAATTCCTTTCACAGATAATCGCTTCCGAATTTGTTGCCATATCTCCATCGCATCGAAATCAGCCTTTTTCGTAATTTCCTCGACTCGTCTGAAAGAGAACTTTACTCATTTATCTCAAGTAACAGAGAGGGAGAAAAGAAAGAAAAAAAAATACTTGGCTATAACCTGAGAGCGGGAGACAGACACAGAACAATCGAACGTATGAAGAGGAGTGATTTCATGTGCAAGAAACGACAAGCGGCGGTTTAAAACCGTGAAATACTGCAGCTCCGCGGTCGTTTATGTAAAGAAACTGCTCTCTCGGATACATTCTTGTTTATCTCGGCTTTTGTTCTCTTGGAGGGGGGTTGTTTTCTGTGATTCAGAACTGCTTGACATAAAGATTACTTCTCTGTTTTTGGAGTTCATTTTCTTTCGTGTTGTCAAAAGAGGCGAAAAATGTTATCCTTTAGAGAAAAAAAATCTGTAACGGGAGTACATATAGTTTTTCTTTCTATCGAATTGATGTCATGGTGTTGATCATCACGTATTTTGTAGTAATGACACACAATATTACATTATATTATATATATATATATATATATATATATATATATATATATATATATATATATATTTATATATATATATATATATATATATATATATATATATATATATATATAAATATATACAGGGTGTCCATAATTTAAGTCCCACTTTCAAAAGACTGCAAAAAAAGAACCACTGGTCAGAATGACTTCAAATATGAACTGAATATACTGGAAGAAAGGGGAAACGATTTGGCATAATAAAAAAAAGTTCCGAAATGTATCAATAGATGGCGCTGTAAAATTTTGGAACTTTTTTTTCATTATGCCATATAGTTTCCCCCTTTTTCCAGTATATTCAGTTCAAATTTGAAGTCATTCTGAAGTCATTCTGAAGTCTTTTTTGAAGCCTTTTGAAAGTGGGACATTAATTATGGAATACCCAGGGTGTCAATAGGGTATATATATATATATATATATCAGTATATCAGTGGTACCTCGGTTTACGAAAGACTCGGTTTACGAACGATTCCGTTTACGAACAAGTGCAAGAAATGTACTGTCATCTTCTTGTGATGAGCGATGAAAGCATTCGTCACACTTGCTTTGGTTCGCGAACAGTCCACATGCCAAGCTCAGTTGGTCTTTCTCTAGCATAGCTCAAACAGTTGTTGCTCATTAATTTCACAATTTTTTGTAGATATTTTTATTTAAATTAGCCCTCATTATGGTTTCCAAGAAAATGACAAGAGCAAGTGATATTGCTAGCAGTAAACCTAACCTAACTATTGAGAAAAGAAGAAAATAATAGCTAAACTTGAGAAAAGTGTTTGTTTTCTAATTTTGCCACGCAGTTTGGATTGGAGATGTCTACCATTTGTACTATTCTTAAAAGCAAAGAGGCAATAAATGTAGCTGATGTGGCTAAAGGAGTGACTGTTTTAACAAAGAATAGGCCTCGAGTTTTAGAAAAGGTAGGAAAATTATTGCTTGTGTGGATACGTGAAAAAAAGCTTTCCGGTGATATTATTAGTGAGGCTTTATCATGCGAAAAGGTTAAGTTGCACATTGATTTGGTAGCTAAAGCACCGAGTACTTAATGGTGTTGAATGTGAAGATTTTAAAGCCAGTGCAGGCTGGTTTGAGAAATTTTGCAAGCGAAATTGAATTCATAGTGATTTTTTAGGCATGGGGGCACTGCAAGTTTAGATAAAAGGGCTCCAGATGAATACGTTGATGAATTCAAAAAGTTTGTGGAGAGTGAACCCTACATGCGAAACCAAGATTTAAGTTGTGATGAAACAGGATTGTTTAGGGAAAAAATCCCAACAAGAAACTACATTACCAAATAGTAGAAGGCACTACCTGGCCCAACCCTATGAAGGACAGGGTTACACATATTATTATGTGCTAATGCAAGTGGTGATTTTACAATCCGCCACTGATGGATTGTAAAGTTACATATTTTACCACATCAGCAAGTGGTGATTTTACAAGTCACCTTTTAGTTTACCACTCTGAAAATCCTCGCGCACCCAAGAAAAATAATGTGATGAAGGCTAAACTGCTTGTAATGTGGAGAGAAAATTATACTAAGGCCTGGGTAACAAGATTCATTTTCATGGAGGGGATTGTTGAGGTCTTCTCACCAGATGTCAATAAATATCTTGAGGAGAATGGTTTGCCCTTGAAGAATCTTCTCGTCATAGATAACGCTCCTGATCCTCCTCCAAATTTCGAAAAAGACCTGGACATCAAATTTAACTTCATTAACGTCAAATTTCTACCATCCATGACAACTCCTTTGCTTCAGCTTGTGGACCAGCAGGTTGTTTCTAATTTTAAAAAACTGTGTATCATGGCAATCTTTACAAGGTATTTTCAAGTCCCAAATGGCACCTACTTGACCATGAGAGATTTTTGGAAGGAGCACTTCGTCCCCCAGCATCCTCATATGCTCATCTGCATCAACATTATTCATCAGACCTGGAAGGGGAGGGGTTCTTATCGTACCTTGCACTCTGCCTGGAAGAAAATTCGTCCAACTTGTGTGGCAGAGAGAGACTTCAAGGGCACTGATAATGAAGAGGCTGAAACCGAAGGTGGGGATGAGATAGTGTCCATTGGCAAAAGCATGGGTGTGGATATCGACTGTAAAGATGTGGAGGAGCTGGTGGAAGAATACAACGAAGAACGCACCACAAAAGAACTTCTTTAGCTGCAAAGTCAACAGGTAAATGCTATCCAGGAAGAGTATTTATCAAAGAAAGACAATGTGTAAGGTATACATAAGATTCGATTCACAAGAATCGAACTTTTGAGTGAATGAATTAAAGAAGATGCTTGAGATATGCTAATTTCGGCATACGTGCTTGGTATAAATACCAAGCAGCTTGATTAAAATAAGAGGTGTTATTAAAGTTGATAGATAAGCGAGAGGGAGCTACGAGGTAAGCAGTTCCAGGTGTTAGCCGGCGCTAGTGCTTAGGGGGCCCAAAGTTTACGTGGCAGTACTGCTGGTTTGACTCTCTGCTGGTTTGTGAGTATTTTCAAAGTGTATTTCTATTGAATGTTAATATATATTCCGTACAAGTAGTACGTATGCTTATTGCTGTAAAAGCAAATTCTATATGTGCAACGAATTCAATAAACATTGTTTCATGTATAAACTGTGTTTGTATCAAATTCAAATAGAGTGCCCCTTAGCAGCTAAACTCTATAAATGATAGGGATAAAGTTTCCATTGGCATGATAAAAAAATATTTGCAGCAAGTGGAGTGAAATTCGGGCATTTATTGAAAAGCATCACCCTAATAAATATATGACCAACAGAGCCGTTATTATTCTAAATGATAATGGGATGTCCCACTTCTGTGAAATTCTTCGGAAAAGCAAAAGACAAATTTCTTTGGATCGGTTTCTTGTGTCAAAATCAGCTAGTGAAATTGAAATAAGACGAAGAGAAAAAACACTAAAATCAGAATTGCCTAGTGATATTACGGAAGATGACTGACCTTCCAAGCAATAATATCTATAGTCATCCCTTCCTTTTCAACAATCAACCATCTGTACCAGCCATTAGCCACTACAAATCTAAAATGCTGCACTGAACAATCATTGTGTGTTTGTTCTTCATAATACAAACTGCTTACATTTATTTTCACCATTTCTTTATAACTGAACACATAAAAACAAGGAAAAATTAATTGTGCCCTAGGGGGTGACCTAGAACACAGTTATTTCTGGTTTGTACCGCTGTATATATATATATATATATATATATATATATATATATATATATATATATATATAGGGTAAGTATGCCGAATATGAGAACCCTTTTGATTTTCATATATAACTGGGAAATTAAGTGAGGAATTATAGTATCAACTTGTTATCCTTTTAATACATATATTTTACTACATATAAAGTGACAGAAAATAAAAATAACCTTTCAATTTTCTTTTATGAAATTATAAACACAAGTGTTCCATTTTTGGGGTCTGAAAAAAGTAGTCCTCATATGAGACCTCATTCTACAACTCTAAAATGAATTAGAATTACTGCAAAGTTCGTAAAAACCAAAACTGTATACAGTAATTAGATAATAGTTATCTATGTACACTAATAGGTGAAAATGAAAAGAGACATTTTAAACAAATTAGCTAGTTTACACTACAGGTTTTGTTTACTTTTTGTTTTTAGATTCAAACTTTTCACATTGTTTACAAATAAAAAGTTCGTCAGCTCTACAATCTTCATGGACCCACCTGAAACACCTTCTACATTGGCGCCACTGCTCTGCACGTTTATCTTCTGAAAATAAACAACCACAAAAGAAGGTATTCAGCGTCGTGTTCATCAAAGCTATCATAACTGCTGTCACGGAGAGAAAATTGTTTTAATCATCTTCAATTAAGCTGAGATCATCATAGCTATAATTAGGCTTATTCGTTCTCTGTTTTTTAAATTTCATACTGTAAATACTGCCCCTATGTAAATATTTCCCCTAGAGTAGATTTAGATATCATTAAATGTTTCACATCGAGCCTGTTTCCGTGTCCCTGTGCCAAAATGAGGACTCGCCCGGTTTTGGAAGACTTTCGCTTTTCATTTCGATCTTTAACATCTCGTGCAAATGGATACTCCTGTGGTTCCTGCTGTCTTGATGCTGTTCGGATGCTCTACATATTGTGACATTCTGCTGATCCGTTCTCTGAGTACTTGATGTTTTCATTGATTAATTTTTAAAAGTACTTACAAACATTTCTGGGATCACTTTCGGTTTGATGTATATGTATATTTAAACGCACTCGATGAAAGAATTTTCCCTAATTTTGACAGTTTAACAGATACTGACAACTATTTTCATGAATAACACATGACGTTTTGATGGTTTTGAAGAATTTTGATGTTTTAGAACATTTAAAAGTGTGTGCTATTTTGAGGAATTTTGATGCTTCTGCTGATTATAATATTTGTGCTATTTAAAAGAATTTGTTCGTGCTATTTTGAAGAACTTGTGTTATATTGAACTATAAACACGTATTGTTTTGAAAATATTTGTATGATAATATTCGTGTGGTTAAATTTAAAATCATGACAACCTTCCAAAAAATTCCACATATTTGTGTCTCACTAAAGAAAGGTTCCACTAGAAGCGTCAAACTGTTACATCAATTAATTTTTTAATACGATGATGGT
The DNA here is from genome assembly GCA_907164885.2 of Dolomedes plantarius. Taxonomy (NCBI): domain Eukaryota; kingdom Metazoa; phylum Arthropoda; class Arachnida; order Araneae; family Dolomedidae; genus Dolomedes; species Dolomedes plantarius. The sequence continues at coordinate 158,829,238 of OU015497.1, read as the reverse complement.
CGGTTGAACCGTAAGCATTTAAGTGAATTTTCTGGTTTTCACCTTGTAACATTTGATATTGACGAAAAGAAAAAGATCAATGCTCATGATTTTAACCTGCAAGAATTAACGTCTGTCTGCAACATGTTGTCCTAAAATTTTTCTGCTGCTATTAAGCAATGTGTCGTTACAATTTTAAATGCATTATACGACTTTTCACTGCTGGAAAGGCTCACTTCGGAATCTGAGTCAGATGACGGTTCCATTCAGGACTGCAAAACACACGTGAGTCAAAAATCGTTTTCGATCAAAAACGCTGATTCACCAGCTAGATTGAATTTTGACCCTGACCAAAGCGGAAGTAAACAGAAATTTTTGCATAGTCAGACAGATTCGTTTCGTTCCCCCTTTTCGTTGAAAGACCTGGTGGAATTAACCCTTCAGTACTTACGTCACTAGCTGCAACACGAACAGTCGCGTGGGTGACAGGTGTCGCCCACTTTTATATCGTGTTATATCCATAGGCATTTAACTTTTTTGTAAACTAATTATTTTTATAGTTTTTTAGAAGTGTATAATATAAATAAAACGCAATTAACTTTTAGAAAAAGAAACATTAAATATTACAAATCAACCATATATTCAAAATACAAAAAATTAAAACATTCTGCACATACATTTTTCAAATGGTCTCTTACATATCCACTTTCGGTATTTCTAGCACCACTTTCACGTTATTCTGTCTCTCTGTCGTCCACAAGCGCAACAGCGTCAGTGGCGCACCCAGGAGGTGGGCGAAGGGCCCCTGCCCCACCCCCAAATAAATAGAAATTTCATTATGAATGTTCAATTTGCATTATAAATATTTTAAACCGTTCAACTGCCCCCCCCAAAAAAAAAAATAATAATAATTCATCCTGGGTGCGCCACTGAACAGTGTCCTCTGGCACCTTCTTTTCCTCTTGAGGTACACTATTCCAAATACACTCATGGACAAAACATATAGCGCACCAAGAAATAATTGCGGGATCGTAACGAAACTTGCAATAAAGGTATATGTCGAGGAGATATGCAAATGATTAGAAATGCAGCGTGATTGCGCATTACGTATAGCCGGTACAGGGCGTCGAACATCGTACTCTGTGGAGTATAAAACAGGTAACTAAAGCTTGTTTGAGTGTGCTGAATCATTTACAAAAAAAGAGCTGAGATAGACATGCCATTACGCCGTGATCGAAGACAATATAAGCAGTTGTCGCAGTTTGAGAGGGGGAGAATCGTCGGGATGATGGAAGCTGGGTGGTCAGCTAGGCGAGTAGCTCGTCAATTAGGCCGCTCTGATTGTGTTGTGAGGAGGTGTTGGGACCAGTGGACCCGAGAGATGTCATGTACACGAAGACCAGGCTCAGGACGCCCTCGACAGACCAGTCGTAGAGAAGACCGCCACATCGTAAGAAATGCACGCGTACATCCAACTGCTTCATCGGCCGCCATCCAGGCACAGGTAGCACCTTAACTAGGGGCCTCTGTGTCTTCTCGAACCATACGAAGTCGCCTGGCTGAAAGACAGTTGGTATCGCGGCGCCCATTACGTGTGCTGCCCTTGACGCCCACCCATCGACACCTCCGTTTGGAGTTTTGCCGCGCACGAGGAAACTGGACTGCAGCGAAATGGAACCAGGTCGTCTTTAGCGACGAATCGAGATTCAATCTCGGCAGTGATGACAATCGTGTTCGTGTGTGGAGAGACCGTGGTGAACGCTTCAATCCTGCCTTTGCTGTACAACGACACATCGTTCCCGCAGCTGGTGTGATGGTATGGGGTGCCATTGCCTACAATACATGGTCACACCTAGTATTGTTCCGTGGCACCATGACAGCCCAGCGGTATGTTCATGAAATCCTCCAACCACATGTGTTGCCACTCATTCAACGGCTCCCAGGAGCCATTTTTCAACAAGACAATGCTCGGCCTCATACGGCAAGGGTGTCACAAGACTGTCTCCGCACTGTTACTACCCTTCCTTGGCCTGCCCGATCCCCAGATTTGTCTCCAATCGAGCATATCTGGGATCATTTGGGACGACGAGTTGGGCATCCCACGAGTTTGAACGAACTAGAGGCAAGGTTACAGCAAATATGGAACGAAATGTCTCAAGACATCATACAGAATTTGTATGACTCAATGCCCGATCGTATCGCATCATGCATTCGTGCTAGAGGGGGTCCAACGGAGAATTAACTCCTCCGTTCTTTTGCCCTTTTTCTCTGAAATATATTATCCTTTTTGTTTGATTTTCTTATCATTTACTTATATCAAAGTAGTCATTACGTATGTAAAATTTCGTGTCATTTTGACGACTCCTTCTTGGTGCGCTAATTTTTTTGTCCATGAGTGTACATTCCTTATGGGAGCAAATTTATCAAATTCTCGTCGAGATGTCCTATCCCGAATGTCATCAAAATGAAGGCAACTGAGAGGAAACGCAAACCTGTTTCTGCTCATTGTTAGGTATCATGATTCTAACCCATTACCGTTCGAGCTATCCCATAACTTATCGGTATTTGTCCTGGAACTTTTATAAGTGCCTATCAAAAGAAGGACCAAATAAGGCCCTGACCTCTACCTCGTTGGTATTTCTGGCATCGCGATCCCTTTCAAATTTACATTTGATAGAATCAATGTAAATATTTGTGCAGTCTGCTATTATTTTATAGACTTGTTCGTCAATAAACAAATCTAATATTTTTTTCTGGTGAAAACAAAATTGCTGCTATGCCTTTTGACCCTGGAAGATGTGTTATAATGTTTTAATGCCTTGTTCTGACATTTCTAACAAACGTATTTTTTATCACATTCAAAAATGTCATAAAAAAGTTTGTTGTAAAGAACCTATTAGAGATTGACTCTCTCTTATTAGATTTTTAATCATAAATAAAGAAAAGGATGTAAAATCTAAATTTTTCAGAGAATAAAATAAATTCACTTTCCTTGAAAAGTTACGTAGATGGTCGCGTGGGGGACAGGTGTCAACCAGTGAACTATGGCGCGATTTAATCGAAGAACAGTTAGAGACTAACTAAAGTGAATAGAGAGGGGGCAAGAGGGAAGGCTCATTTGAAGGTAGAAGGAAAAGGGGAGATTTCCAACCTTCCAATGGCCGCCATTAGGGAAGATGAAAGCAGGTGGGTGACATATGTCAACCACGCGAGTATTGAAGGGTTAATTACGCCGTTTACTAGAAAGGGCGACATGCCAATTGAAAGTTTCATTATAGAAATAAAAGAATTTGTTTCATTGTATGAGATTAAGAATACTATCCATCAAGTCTTTTTTGCGAAAAAATGTCTTTCGGGTTCCGCGTTAAATTTAATAAGATATCTTCGTGGCATTAACTCGTGGAATGAGTTGAAACAAACTGTCTTGGATGAAATCTCCGATACGATTAATATTATTCAAATACACAAAGCCTTGCAACAGCGCAAATTGAAACCACATGAGAAACTGTCCGAATATTTGGTTGAGCTGAGACAAATCGGTGCTAGAGGTAACGTTGATGAAAGTTCTTTAATTGAATATTTTATAGGCGGAATTCCAGATACTTCCCTTGATAAGATCCTTCTTTATTATTGTAAAACCATTAGTGCATTAAAAGATAAATAGAAAACCTATGAAAAATTGTTCAACTTAACTAAACAAAAGTCTGGTAATTACAAAAAGCCATTTGTGAAATTTGATGATAAAACTAGTGCTAAAAAGATAATTTATTTCGTGGAAAACCGCCTATGGTTACATGCTACTCTTGCGGCATGCAAGGACACAAAATTTTGAATGTCACAATCGAGACCGAGGAAAAATGGTTTTATGGCTGTTGAAATTTTCGACACATTCATTCTGAATGACCTAAAATTGCAAATTCAAAAGCTGGTAATGATACTATAAAAGTAAAACTATGTATGTAACTAAGTATGTAAGTAAAACTATAAATAAAGGCGATGATAAACACGTCAATTCAGTATTACTAAATCCTCTGCATATTGAAATAACTATTGACAATGTTTCTGTAGTTGCTCTTTTTGATATTGGTGCCTCTGCTACTCTCATTCGCAAAAAAATTTATAAACAAATTGGTAAACCACCTCTTAAACCATCTTGCATTACATTTTCTGGACTTGGTTGCAACAAAATTCATTCAATTGGGTTTTTCAAAGGAACTATTGAAATCCAAACTAAGGTGGTACAAACAAATATCCATGTTGTACTTAACAAAGACCTCCCTTTTCATGGTATTGTGGGTATGGACTGTATTAGTCAAACTCAATTTAATTTTGTAAATAATGGTATACAAATAATTAATGATGATGATGAATCTAATGTTTTGGTGAATGTTGCGAATGTTTTTGATAATCTAGATTTAGCTCACATTCTGAAAAAAGATGTTAAAAAACAAGTAACTAATTTAATTCAAAATTATAAACCTCTAAAATCCAAGACAACTGATCTTAAGATGAAAATTGTCCTTTCTGATAACAAACCTATGGCTCAAAATCCCCGTCGACTTGTATTTTCTGAGAAGCAAGAAGTTGAGCGACAATTAACCAACAGGCTAGATGAAGGAATAGTATCGCCCAGTTCTTGTGACTTTGCTGCTCCAATCGTTTTGAGCAAAAATCTTGACAATTCAATTCAAATTTGTGTTGACTATCGACGTCTAAATTGAAAAACAATTAAGGATAGATTCTCACTACCTCTTATTGATGATGTACTGGATACTTGGCAAAATGCTAAAATTTTCACTAATATCGATCTCAAAAATGCATTCTTCCACATTGATTTACACCCCGATAGTCGAAAATTTACTAGTTTTGTTACGCCTTCCGGTCAATATGAGTTTAATAAATTCCCTTTTTGGGTTATGTAACTCCCCAAGTACCTTTCAAAGATACATTCAAATTGTCTTTCGGGATCTTTTTAAGCAAGGTATTCTAATTGCCTATTTGGATGACCTCATTATCCCTTCTCTGAGCGAAGAAAATGCTCTTCAAAAATTAAAACAAGTTTTTAAGACTGCTTCAGATTGCGGTTTGGAGTTCAATTTTAAAAAATGTAACTTTCTTCGAAGACAAATCCAATTTCTAGGCCTTAGAATTGAACATGGACAAATTCGACTCTCTGAGCATAAAATACAAGCTGTTCTAAGTTTCCCTACTGTCGCGTTGCTACATCCAGTTTTTAAGTCAATTGGGCTCGGATCGTAAATTTATTTGGGTTAGTACAATTTGTCTTAGGATTTATTTGGGTGCGTTGTGTTTAATAATTATTTTCTTGAATCCAACCCAATTCTCTGGATGTCGAACTTAGCAACAGAACAAAACTAAATACTATTCTCAGTTTTAGATTATTGTAAATTAACAACAACAACTTTCAATCTAGACAGACTAAAAAGTTTAACATAAGAAAATTTAGTTTATTTACATACTCAATATTTACATGTAACAAAATAATCTTTCATTTTCCGAAAACAATGCACAATAATAATTTTTATCTTTCACAATTTATATTTTAAAATCACTTTGCTAAGGTGAGGGAGCGTCCCTAGCGCAACAACAAAATACTTTTCTATTCGTTCAACACTAAACCTTTTCACTAAAATAACTCCTTGCTCACGAAAGACTAAAATCACTTTGCCTGAATCGGAACTGAACAAATCAAAACCATTTATTTAACACTCACCCAATTAACCTTCATCAATTCAAGGTGCTCTCTTGGCCTTCTCGCCTCGCCTACGGTCAGGGATCACGTTCCTACGCCGGGCAGGGGGCTAAATTTCTTTCTTTCACGGTGAACTACCACTTCTTTTCTGTCGATCAATTGTAGTTGGGCTCTCCTTGGCGCGTACCTTCACTATCTTTGCACGGGCGCTGGGTATCTCTTCACGTCGTGAAACGGGATGGTGGGGCTCTTTTAACTTCTCGGCTGGGGCACGGGAGCTGAGTCTCTTGGTCTCGTCTGCAATTCTGAGTGCGGACCTCTTTATTTTACTTGGTCAACGCAGTCTCGCAGATGTCTTAACAGGTTTATGTGGACTCCTCAAGTCAACTTACATTTATTTATTTAAGACGTGCTGGAGATGGGAACCTACAGTCTCCCCGATCAAGACTCTCTCTCTCTCTCTCTCTTTTTGCAAACTCTCCAATATATTATTTTAATTCCCCTTTCATTCTTAAGACTCCACCTTCTCATAAACTTCCATCAGCCAATCTGGCCATCGTAAACTTTTTATTTGCTGTACTCCCTCTCTCACCTTCTCATTGGCTTCTTAACTCAAAACCGTTACGCCCTCACTTGCTTACCCTTGCGACCACCTGGTTTTCAAAATGACTCGTATACGAACCATACTGCCATAAATCTAACAATAAAAGGCTTTTGTAAATATAACGTCATCGTCTGGTTCCGTCACCTTATCTGTGTCTCCATCTCAGACCTTCCCCTCTTCAAAAACTCATAAAACTGTCTTGCAACCGGCTAAGTCCTAAATTACTCCACTCAACTCTATAATTATCTGTCGGCGTTAAATTTGATTCCGACCTTTATCGCAAACATGTAATAAAGCCATCTTTTTATTTAAAAGCGCTTTACTACACCTACACCTAAGACACATAAGCAAATTCAAAGTTTCCTTGGACTAACAGGCTATTTTCGTACATTTATTAAGAACTATTCACTAATTGCAAGACTACTGAGTGACCTACTTCGAAAGGATACGCCTTTTCACTTTGGACCCGAACAAGAAAAAGAGTTCCGTGCTTTTAAAGAATGTCTTTCAAACGAACCACTCCTTCACATTTTTACTCCAGGTTCATCCCTTGAATTGCACACTGACGCTAGTTCATTCTGTTTTGGTGTCGTCTTACTACAAAAATCTGCTGATGATGAAAAATGGCACCCTATACATTATATGAGCCAAAAAAATCCCCCCCAACAATCTAAATACTCCAGTTATGAGCTTGAAATTCTCGCAATAATTGAAGCTGTCAAGACATTTCGAATCTATCTTTTAGGAACTCACTTCAAAATTATAACCAATTGTGACGCGTTTCAAAAAACATTAAGCAAAAAAGATTTGGAGGAATTTGATTTTGATATTCTACACTGAAAGTGTAAGTCGTTGCCACATGTTGAGGCTTTGAGTCGTTTCATTGCTTATCACGTAGTTTACCATGACCCTACCACACTCCAAATTGCCAATGCTCAGGCTGATGATGAACATATCACAGCATTAAAAACTCTGTGTTCTACCAACAACACCAATGAAGACACCCTAACAGATGGTAATTTGTAAAAGACTGACAACGGTGATGAACTCTTGGTTGTTCCACAATCTCTAGAGACAGGTAAAATTCGTGAAATTCATAAAAAAGGACATTTTGCAGTTTCAAAGACCAAAGTTTTACATTCCAAAATTACGCCAAAAAAAGTTGAAAGTGTGATCGCAAACTGTGTTCATTGTATTGTGTACAATCGTAAAAAAAGGCAAACTCAAAGGCTTTCTTCATCCCATTCCAAAGGGTCAAGTGCCGTTTGACACATACCGCTGTGACTTTCTTGGACCACTTCCTTCCACCAATAAGAACTATCAATACATATTTTCGGTTGTTGATGCGTTTACAAAGTAAATTTGGATATACCCAGTAAAATCAATTTCGACAAACAGCGCCATTGATAAGCTTAATCTACAACAGCCCAATTTTGGTAATCCTAAAATCACTGATAAAGTTAGCACTTTCACCTCTAAAGATTTTGAACAGTTTTGTAAAGATGAAGACATGGAAACTGTCCAAATCTCTACAAGTGTGCCTCACGGCAACGGACAAATTGAACGACTACATCAAACCCTTATTCCTGTCCTGTTTAAACTTTCTATTGATGACCCTGCAAAATGGTACAAGTACGCATCTTCTGTCCAAAGAATCATTAAGAGTACACCTTCTGATCCTACCAAATATACTCCCTTCGAACTTTTAATTGGCATAAAAAAGAAAAACAAAGAAGTCCTTAAAATTAAACAAATATTAAATGAAGAATATCTTGATTCTCTGATTAATGACAGTAACGACCTACGTATTGACGCTAAGACAAACATTGAGAAATTAAAAGTGAGTAACAAGAAAAACTTTGATAAACACCGCAAATCGCCATCGATTTATAACATTGGTGATCTTGTAGCCATTCAACGGACACAATTTGCCACTGGACAAAAACTGCAACCCAGGTTTTTTGGTCCCTATATAATTCACAAAGTGCTTCCGAATGACAGATACCAAGTTGAAAAAGTCGGGTCACATAAAGGACCAAACCTAACGTCTACGGCCAGTGATTGCATGAAAAATTGGTCGTCACAGTACTTTCATTATATTATTTGAACATTAATTTTTGTGTTTGCGACGTCTGTTTATATTTACTTCATATGTTATTCAAGAACAATCTCCATTCCTTTCAAATTTAATTTCTGAACTGAATCTCTAAAACACTCTGAATTGTTCGATTGGACATCTAATTTTTTCAATTGTGATGTTAAAATCAAATGATGATGAAATGTTTGTTAAATCGTGATGTTAGAAAATTATGTTTTCTTAATTGTGGTGTTAACAAATGAGGATGAACTTGTGATGTTTGAAAACGTGACGTCGACACCCTACTAATATTTTGTTACCTGCAAGTGACTTGGATGCTAGTTTTACGTGGTGCCAACCTCATCTCGCCGTTACACCTGTGATGAAAAATTTCTTTTGATGTCATCTGATGCAAATGAGACAGTCCAAACGACTTTGTCGGTGTGTTTGTGGAGATGATTTTCGACGAACATTTCTTCTGCTTTCGTTTCTCTCTCTTTCTTTCTATTTTGCAGTCACTGTCTGTCCACATACCTGCTGTCCCCGAGGTCCGGTCCCGCCAGGATGAGCCGAGTACCCGTGTGGAGATGTCACACGCACCGACTTCAACCAACGATAGCGCCCTTTGTGGCGAAGCGTTGAGTTAGCCAGCAGACACGATGGAAGAACGCCGCTGAACGGATGATAGGATATGACTGGGCAAGAGACACGACCGCCATGAGGAACTTTCCCGCTTAAATTGCATACTGTAAATACTGCCCCTCTGTAAATATTGCCCCTAGAGTAGATTTAGATATCATTAATTGTTTCATATCAAGCCTGTGTCCGTGTCTCTGTGCCTACACACACACACACACACACACACACACACACACACACACACACATATATATATATATATATATATATATATATATATATATATATATATATATATACGAGGGCCATTCTAAAAGTAAAGAGCGTTTTGATCTGACGAGCCGCGTAATTCTCCAACCACCCCCGCTGCCGTGAAATTTATTTACCCAATCATTCCCGCTAGTTTGACTCTAACAGCGAGCACCTGTGGTCATTTACTGTATATTTTTGCGATTTTAAAATGTGTGAGAAAATTAGGGATCCCGCCAAGTGTGAGGATATGCATCCTGAAAGCATATGCTTCCTGAAAGCAAAACGAGTGCGCCCTATTGAAATTTACAGACAGATAACTGAAGTTTATGGAAATGTCATGAATGAAGCTTCAGTTCGAAAATGGGGCATTATATTTAAATGCCGCAGCCTACTGCCAGACCTTTCACCGACTACGCCGTACCATTCAAAACATACGGCGTGGATTGTTGTCCAGCGGCATTGTGCTTCTTTATGATAACGCTCGCACGCATGCCGATCCGTTGACAAATGAAATTGCATCAGCAATTTAACTGGGAAGTTGAAAACAGCCGCCTTATAGTCCGGACTTTGCCCCCCGTGATTACTTTCTTTTTAACAAACTGAAGGATTTTTTGGGCGGAAACCACTATGGAAACGATGACGAACTGAAAGAGGAGATTAGTGACTGGTTCAAAAACTTGGCGGCAAGTGAGTATGCAGAAGGCATAGGAAAGCCGGTACAAAGCTATGACAAATGTTTCTATATGAACGACGACTACGTAGAAAAATAGGTAAAATATCAAAATGTGTTGTGAAATAAGTTTTCTTTCATTATCTTCGGTAAAAATGACAAGAGAAACAAACGTTCTTTGCTTTTAGAATATATATATATATATATATATATATATATATATATATATATATATATATATATATATATATATATATATATATATATATATATATATACTGCTGGCCACTGTAAATGCAACACCCTGGAGGAAACATGCAAATAACATGAAATTTACAACATGCATTAGCGGAGATGAGATATGCAAATGATTAGAATTTCAGTGCAGACGCACATCACGCGCGCCTGTGGCGCCACTTCAAAGCGCTATTTAAGGTTTGGAGATTTCGACGATTTCAAGTTCGGCAATTGTGTTTTTCTTGTGGTTTTTTCAAAAAAACGATCAATTATGCCTCGTCGAAAAAAGCGATCATGTTTTGATCAAGTATCCAAGTTCGACAGAGGAAGGATAGTGGCCTACCGAGATTGTGGATTATCTTTCAGGGAAATCGGTAGTCGTGTTGGACGAAACCAAACAACTGTAATGCGGATATGTAATCGTTGGACGCAGGAGGGTACGACGGACCGGCGTGTTCGATCGCATCCACCTCAGCGCACCACTTCACGTGATGACAGGAAAATTGTGCGCATGGAAGTGACGGATCGCTCAGTCAAATCACGAACCATAGCAGAGCACATGCAGTCTGTAACTCATCATCAAGTGTCTGCGCGTACCGTTCGACATCGTTTACAGCAGAGTGGTCTGTCCGCAAGACGTCCATTGCTTTGTCTACCCTTGACGCAGAACCACAGACGTCTCCGCCGCCAATGGTGCGATGACAGAAGAATGTGCATGGCAGAATGGAATGAAATTGTCTTTACTGACGAGTCACGCTTCTGTCTGCAACACCACGATGGTCGCATTCGAGTCTCGAGACACCGTGAAGAGAGGATGCTGAACAGCTGCGTTATGCACCGCCACACTGGTCCTGCACCGGGTATTATGGTATGGGGCGGTATTGGATATCACTCTCTCACACCTCTAGTACGCATTACCGGTACTTTAAACAGCCAGCGCTACATCTCCGAGGTGTTGGAGCCAGTTGTCCTTCCTTACCTTCAGGGCTTGCCCACAGCCATATTTCAACAAGATAATGCGTGACCATACGTGGCACGCAATGTCCAACGGTTCTTCGTCAATCGCCAGATTGAATTGCTTCCCTGGCCGCTTCGCTCTCCGGATCTTTCGCCGATTGAAAACATGTGGTCCATGGTTGCTCTACGATTGACCCAGATTCCATCCCCAGCTGCCACAGCAGATCAACTTTCGAAACGTGTGGAAGCTGCTTGGTCTGATGTACCCCAAGAACTCATCCAAAGTCTCTTTGAATCAATGCCGAGGCGTGTGGCAGCGGTGATCTCCATCAATGGCGGCTACTCTGGCTACTGATTTGGCAGGAACCACACTTCACAGAAGTCTATAAATTGAATCATTTGATAATTGGTCAACATGTTATCTAAAAAATAAATTTTGTTGTGATATCACTTGTCTTTCTTGGTGTTGCAATTTGGGGGGCCAGCAGTGTATATATGTATATATATGTATATATATATATATATATATATATATATATATATATATATATATATATATTATATATATATATATATATATATGTGTATATATATATATATATATGTATATATATATATATATATATATATATATATATATATATATATATATATATATATATATATATATATATATATATATATATATATATATATATATATATATATATATATATATATATATATATATATATATATATATATGTGTATATATATATATATAATATATATGTGTATATATATATATATATATATATGTATATATATATATATATATATATATATATATATATAATATATATATATATATATATATATATATATATATATATATATATATATATATATATGTATATGTATATATATGTATATATATGTATATATATATATATATATATATATATATATATATATGTATATATATGTATATATATGTATATATATGTATATATATATATATATATATATATATATATATATATATATATATATATATATATGTATATATATATGTATATATATATATATGTATATATATATATATATATATATATATATATATATATATATATATATATATATATATTTCTGTGTGTGTGTGTGTATGTATGTATGTATTATGTATGCATACGTACTAACATATGTAAGACAATAAAATCCGTTAATAAAATCCTTTTCTTTGAAACAAAAATCGCCATGAATAATTTACATCAGCGAAATGAGCACAGGATTAGCTGTGAGCTACAGATTTTAGAGCAGGTGAAATACTCATTTCTTTGCTTTTTCGGTTTTGACTTGTTTCTTTTAGCGAGGTTCCCTTGTAAAATTGCATAATACCTACATATTACATTACAGTTCTTAATGACAAAATGCCCCTCGGATGCCCATTCTCGTTCTTTGCGTCAAACTTGGTCGAAATATTTTAAATTTAATTCCATCTGCAAGAAGATTAGAGAAGGTAAAAATGAAAATTTCGAATTTTCTATTATTCAAAATGGTCAGATGTAGTTTTAACTTTTATGAAATGATGATTTTCATCCTAAAATGAATAATTTTGGTATACCATATTTTTCAATGGTTATGTGATAATGTTAATAAAAGAAGAAATACTTACCCATATAAAAGTACGTAAAATACATAAAGTGGAGAAATAAATATTTAATATTGTATTATATGACTTATCTTAATGGAACACTCTTCTGATTTGGAGACAACGATATCACTTATTCTACACGAAAACACATAAACAGGATTTTTGCACAGAAATGAATAACAAGGTTGATCGGGAGCTGGTTTTCAACCATTAAACATACTTCTGACAAAAGCACATTTCAGTTTTCTTGACTTAAAACACATGACAGTGCATTTTGTATCAAATAAAGGAAACCACGGGGTAACTGGTTTTTAGCCATTAAACATGTTTTTTACAAAAAGCAAAAATTTTATCTTCTTAGATTAACACACCCAACAAATCTCTTTGTATTAAATAAAACAAACCGCGTGAGAGATGGTTTTCAGCCATTAAACATGGTTCTGCAAAAACCACATTTACGTTTTTCTGGCTAAAAACTTACTACAGAGTCCATATTATCAAATAAAACAAACCATGTTAGAGATGGTTTTCAGCCATTAAACGTGTCTGTAAAAGCACCGTTACGTTTTCTTGGCTTTAAACATACGACACAGATCTTTGTATTAAATTAAACAAAACTTCTGTTTTTACAATGAAAACATTACAAGGACAAGTGCATTAGTTTTTTACTGGTGTCGTAAGCCTAATCAATAGGGATACGCAATTTTTGTATTTACGAAATACATGCGAATAAAGGCGAAATTTGCCGATATGAGCGAATAAATGCGAAAATTATTTCTTTATGACTTTTTGGCGAAAACTCGGTGATAAATGAATCTTTAAGCGAAATTAGATAATGATAGCAATAATTTATTAATATAATAGCGTAACTAAGACCATCCGAGGTCTATAACTGAGAAATCTCTCCATCGTATTTGCTCCGAATTTCACCCGGACAGTTTGCCCGTACCAGAGTCGAACCTAAAAATCTAACTGTAAAAATTAACCATCAAGTTTTGTGGAGCAATATAGTAGATTTAAAAACGTCTCTTGAGTGCCAAAGTCAAAGGTATTTCAGCTACTTACAGTAGTCAACCAAGAGACTCCTGTTGATGTTATACAGATCTTAATTGAAACGAAATGCTGCTACCTTAACCTTGCAAAGGCAGCTATTCAAAAATTCTATAGTCCAGTTAACAGAGTAGATGCTGAGGTATTTTATTATGTACAATATAATAATTAATGATAGAAGGCAATGACTTAAGAAACATAATGTGGAGACTACTACAATGTTAGCTTTTAACTAAGAATTTTGATACTTACCTATTAAAGTTAGTAAAATTTTTATTTTTTAATAAACTCGAAATTTTTGAATTTTTTATTTTATTTATTTATTTATTGCAAATAAATTCGAAACTTTATATTTTCAAATTTTTTTGTTGCGAAATTTCCGTATCCCTACTAATCATATGAGAATAAAATTCTTCGTATCTCTTTTTACCTTCAGGACCTTCAGGAAGATTAGTGGGAACTACTGTACATGGGCCATCTCTTTTTACGTATATCTTTCAAAAGATATATTTAAATTCCCTTTCAAGGTTTTCTGGGAATTCTTGTATAGTTTTCCTCTCTTCTCCATTCATTACCCAGTTTGGATTCATAGAGAAAATGCTATAAATAATTTCCCTCGCGTGAAATCTTCTTTCAAATGTTTGGTATTTTCCGCTTCTAAATGATTACAATTTTGATACATACACATATATATATATATATATATATATATATATATATATATATATATATATATATATATATATATATATATATATATATATATATATATATATATATATATATATATATATATATATATATATATATATATATATATATATATATATATATATAAATCCTATACATCGGTTATTTTGAAATCTTTCATATGCCAGAAATTGAGAAGAATTGGAAATAAAGAGACTGATACAGCAGATATATAAAAGAATAAATATATTTTCATTATAGAAATCTCAATTACAGATTGTTTATATTACAGATTGTTTATATGTGTGTGTGTGTGTGTGTGTGTGTATGTGTGTGTGTGGGCAGGGTATGGGTGGGGAGGGTGTGAGTGATATAATAAAATACATTTATTCGGCTATTAGCGATGATATAAAAACCCAATAATCAATGAAATTGGAGTTTTTCAAAAGCAAATTTTATTGTATTTCATGACCGTTTTTTCACATTTTATCAGACTTTTTTTTTACAGGGTGTGGCGGAATGGACTCAAAGAGACATAAAGAACGAATGAAACTATTTATATAAAAAAAAACTTTATATTTACTAAAAGTAATTATAATCAATTTTGTTTCCCACAGGGTTTTTAAAATAACATCCCTCAGGTGGCACCCGTTATTCTCGATGTGGACGGTCTCTTGTGTTGCCGAAGCCATTCTCTCAAGATTTCTATCACTATGTTGATCATCCGTGTTGCCATGGCAACAACTTCCTCACGAATAGCGTACTCGCGGAACTTTACACATTTTCAGTCGTTCTATAGTTCCGAGGACGACCGCTTGATTTTCTTGGTCATGCAGACCCATTTCCTTTCGCTTTTGAATCCCATCGTAGGATTGTTTTTCGATCGGAAACGGCATCAACTGTATAGAGGACTAAATGCCCTCTGTGTCGCGGTTACAGAATCTTTGTTTTTAAAGAACGCCTCGATCACGAAACCTCGACTTTCACCGGACCAACTCATGGTGTCTACTGACAACTAGAAAATCCCCCGACTGTTGTCAGCTCTCCCGTCTGTCCTACCCCACCAGTCCCTAACCAGGGACCTACAGAATTGTGGGAGTCGATTCTGCCGCATCCTGTAGTATTTCCAAGATGGATGAGAATGACTAGGGCAAGTACCATAAACTGAAGACTACTTAAATTTATTCTGGATGTGCTTAAATACCTATGCATATTAACTTGCACTTTCTTCGCATTAATTTTATTTCGTTTTCTGAACCATTAACAACGTAAGCAGAAATTGGTATTCGTTCATTTATAACCAATACGAAAGAAATATATTAAAATTTAGAAACACCATCCATTTAATATCGGAGTACAGAATAGGTATTTCAGAGATTACATTAGTTTAGTTTCTATTTATCCTTTCGGAACTGACATTAAATTTTACGCCTTGGGCACAGCGAGGGAGCAACCAAATGTTCCCCAAAGAGCAAATCATTTTTTTCCACATTTTGGCGAAAGATTTGCATACCTGCTTAAAACGCACTAATGCAAATCTTTAAAAGAAATAATGCCGAAGAAGAATACATTTATTTTGTTCGAAATCAATTTGTCATTTGGCTAATTCTGTTCCTCTTCAAAGATGAAATACTCCATGCAGGAAATATTTATTTTTTGAAATTTGTTTCTTGGGAAGAAGGTATATTATAAAAGTTAATTTCGGAGTATAATTTTCAGACTCTGAAAACTTGAAAATCAGAGTGATAACATAGATTAATTAATAGAAGTAAAAAACATGATACTTTTGCAAAAGCAGAAATATATATCTTTTTATTATCCATGGTATAAATTATTCGTACAAACTCGTTTCAAATTGACTAATTGTACACAAAATGCACAAGCGGAGCTTAAAGCAAAGATAATATTTCGAGAAGTTAAACTCATTAGGTGTTAGAGTTTGTGAATTGTCCACATGTACAATCAAGCCTATTGCTTCTCGGCCTGATAAAATTAATTTGCAACGAGAAGCCACCGTTATTTTATGTTATGAACATTATAAAATTGTCTGTTGCTGTTAATTGATAGATTTGTTGTTATCTTTGAGACATCTTTTTGATATCTTACAGGGTTCCGTGATCACCGTTAACAGCTTCACATAGAGAATAACGACTAATCCAGAAACTAAATGGAGATACCTGTACAAATGCGTTTAAATTCGTCCTTTATAGCCCCTTGAGCAGCTTTTCTCAGTAAAGAATACGTAAAAAAAATTAGATCGATATTCCAAATGAATCACTTGCATATAATTTAGCTAAATAGGCACGTCCGCGTATCTGTGATTTAGCCTTTATGCATTTCTTTGTGTGTCTAAGGGGCGGTATTGCAGACAGAAATTAAATTGTTTTCATAAGCACAAATGCCGTTTAGATTCTTTTTACCATCAAATGTGTTCTTTTAGCCAGGTCATCAAACACATTAAAAAAAAAGTTGAAAAATTTATATATCTTCATTTAATTTTTAAATCATATTTTAATCTCGATATTTTTTTTATACATTAGCCTGTACAATAACTCTTTTTGTTGTTCTTTTTCAATTTCGCGAATAGGCAAGGTTGTAGAAAAACTTGTCTCAAGAGTTTAATTTATAACACTGTTTGTCAATTCCGGCTGATGGGTCACTATTGTCAAATGCTTGCGCAAGTTAAACGGTATGGGTTAAAGAGACCTTAAATTTTTCGAAAAAAAGTGATACCTGACTAATTATACCCTCTTAAAATTCATATAATTGTTCTTAACCGTTATTAAAATCTCTTATTTTATCTCTATTTAAAAAACTAAGAAAATTATTTTGCGCGGTTACAGTTTTACACTTCACAGATGACCGCTTCGAAATGGTATCTAACTCTAAGAACAAAACCTGGCATTTATGTCATTTCTTCCTTTGTCTTCAAAAACTTTGCCCGTTTGTCTCAAGCAAAAAAGAGAGGAAGAAAATGAAATTTGGCAATATCCTGAAAGCTGGAAACAGACGTGGAACAATCTAAGAATCGAAACGTTTGAACTGGAGTGATTTCGTGTGCTTTAACAAGCGGTGTGGTTTAAAACTGCGAGTGACTGGTGCCCGGCGATCGTACCCGCATAAATTCTTGTGTATCTCAGCTATTGAGCTGGCGTAGAGAACTGGCCACCATAAACAACACTACTCTGGTTTGGGGTGATTTTTTTCTGGTCTCTGGATCGAAATTGGGCATGAACGAAAAAAAAATATATATATATATATATATATATATATATATATATATATATATATATATATTGTAACAGGTGTAGATATATTTTCTCTACCAAACTACACTTAAACAGCGTTTAAGATTTATATTTTTACGGTACTCTTTCATTGTAAGGGAAACGCGAGAAGACATCAGTATGAACCTTTCCCACAAACAATAACGGAATGCTGAGGGAAAGGAGATTAGTTTACTGCGAATGTAGTTTTCCAGAATTTTATTTTGAAGACTTTCGGCACAGCAAATGGAAGGACGGACTGCCACAAATGAATACACAGGACCGTAAAACTCAATAACTTTATCAAAAGTACCTGAAATACAGATTCATTTAAAAAGGTCTTGGTAGGTTTCAGGTCAGTTAAACCATTAATATACGCACGTATATATATATATATATATATATATATATATATATATATATATATATATATATATATATATATATATATATGTATGTATGTGCGTGTGTGTGTGTGTGTGTGTGTGTGTGTGCAAGAAAAAAAATTTTGCCTGATTAAAGGCATTTCTCAAAAAAACAATTATTTAATTCCTGTTTGGACACTTTTATAAAACATTTACTTACACCTAAAAGAGTAAGGAAGGCAAACTGGCTTAGCAGATTTAGCAAACAATACCACTAGGCCTGGAGGAGCCTAGTGGTAGCCCTTCGGCTTTAGGTGCCGAGGGTGCTCGGATCGATTCCCGACAAGTGACTATTAATACCTCTGTGTCAAGGCCGGATATAAGCCCGTTAACCTTCCAGCAGCCACACTATGTGGGAGATACACTCCAGTTGAATTCGGTTTTCATATCTTTAGACTAGAGAGCTTCGAACGCCAGCATTTGGCTATTCTACCTGCTCAGTTTGTCATGCTTTCAGTCATCGTCTCAATTTTGAGTCGTTAATAGGAACTGAATAGGGGCGTTAATAGGGTGAGCAGTTAATAGGGAATCCGGCATTTGTAGTTTAGATATACGCGCGACTGTTCGTGTAAGTTTTCGTTATATCTGTGTTTTTTTTTATATAAGAAACCTTTATTGTTTTATTATTAAACATTATGGTTGTAACTTTTGCATCTAATTGCTTTCAATGGCCCCTTGTGAAAGAAAACTTTGACCGAAGAGCACGTACCTCTCTGCTTAGTGAGCTAAAAATTAATTTGTTGAAAATAAAAGCAGAACTAGGCGTTGAAGAAGTGGAAAATGCAACGTCAGGGAAAAAAATATGCAAACCCTTCCAAAAGGACAAGCGCATTAGGACCAGGAGGTTCAGATGTGAGATTTGCAAGAAATTTATATGTTTGGAACACTCTAAACACATTTGCCTAGACTGCACTAGTTGAGTAGGGTTATGTACAATTTCATTTATTTTATTTTCACCTCATTTCAACAATTATCTGGTCATTTTCATTGTTTTCATGATTTATATTTACGTTGTTTCTGTTTCTTTAAATAAAGGAATAATTTTGTAATTTAAATACCATTTGTTTAAATAAAGCGTACTTATTAAATATTAACTAATTGCAACGTAATTTCACTAATTAAACTGTTAAAAATTTATATTTTACAATAACGAATCTGGGAAATAGACGCGACCTTTCACGTTGGAATAGAGAGCGCGACTGCTGGGAGGTTAAATACGTAAACCGGAAATTACTTTGATGTCAGAGAGGGTGGGAGAGGGTACGATCCCTCCAGATATAACCCCTGGGAGTGCTCGTTCGAAATTGAAGTTGCACCTGGCTAAATCGGACTCCGGCTCTTGTGGTGCCATTATAAACTGGAGCCACACACATCTGCCCGCAATGCCTGTATGGACCTTATAGAGTATGGCTACTTCTACCCAGGCTTGGGTGTATATAATTTGAAGTGGTACTCTAAATGAATTTGATACAAACACAGTTTATACATGAAACAATGTTTATTGAATTCGTTGCACATATAGATATTGCTTTTACAGCAATAAGCATACGTACTACTTGTACGGAATATATATTAGCATTTAATAAAAATTCACTTTGCAATACTCACAAACTAGAAAGTCAAAACAGCAGTTCTACCACATAAACTTTGGGCCCCCTAAGCATAAGCGCCGGTTAACACCTGGAGCTGCTTACTTCGTAGCTCCCTTAACTCGCTTATCTATCAACTTTTTTAATCAAGCTGCTTGATATTTATACCAAGCGCGTATGCCGAAATTAGCATATCTCAAGCAGCTTCTTTAATTCATTCACTCAAAAGTTCGATTCTTGTGAATCGAATCTTATGTATACCTTACAACCTGGTCTGGAACTTCAGGCCAAGGGGCATTAAAAACAAAGCAAAATAACAACAACAGCCAAACACTAAACATACTTTGACCTTTGAATTTAATTTTTTTAACGAGATTTGCAAATTAAACCTAAATTTTTAGATCTATAAAAAGACACATTTTAAGAGGAAATATTGTTACAAATTTCCTTTAGCACCTTAAGGCAAAATTACTGAAGAGTAGAAAATGCGATTTGTATTGTCCTTACAGGTGTGCAAACATTCAATTCAAATAATGTGGAATGAAAAATAGAAATTAAAATGGCTTAAGGGAACGCTAATTCTGAAAATCAAAATGATAATTAAGCTAAAAAATTAAGTGATATTACCCCTTACTACCGCTTATTAATAAAATTAATTACCTTAAATTGAGTTATGCATTGAGAGAAAAAAGAAACTTTTAGACTCCCGGAAAGCAGCAAAGGGAAAAAATCCAAGAAACAGACAGCATAGAGTATTATTTAATTATTAATTCCCATTCAGTATTATTTCGTTGTATGCTTTATGGCGTATATTTGCTGTAGCTAAGAATAATAATTAAAACTAAATATGCCTTTAAAAGCATTATAGGAATTTCCTGAAATCCATATACATACCAAATAAAAGCACCAGATATCTTTTTTATACCTTCGAATGGAAGAATAATTAAGTGTAAGAGAAAATATATAAAAGTAGCATAAAATATTAAATTTTAAATTAAGACAACGTGAAGAAATTACGCTTTTAAATTTTGTAGATTAAAAAGCCTTATTTAATCAACATTTAACGTTCTCAAGAGTGTGGCCCCAGACATCAATTAACATTTATTATTCCGGAAAAAAATTATTTATCACTGATGGAAGCTAAAATGCATTTTAATGCATTAAAATTATAATCGATCTTCCCTTGCGTAAGCTCATTTATCGATTCGATGTGTTAATTGTGGACACGGTGTTGTGTTGAATTTATTAAATAGCTGGGTATGATATTTTTCGGCGGAAAAATTCACCCACGACCAAGCAGAAACTATCCCAAATCGAGATTCTTGCGTACATAGCAACTATGTCATAATCATTTTAAAAACGGTTTTAATGCCAGTTTAAATTTTATTTGATAACGTTTTGCGGTATTATATTCCTCTGATGAGCTGTCAGTATTTCTAAACATTTGTAATTAGACTTTATACACCCTAAATTTACGTTTATTTTGTATTCAATACCGTTTACTAACTGCCACTGGGCGTTCGATTTTAGTAGGTGGCCTTTTGGTGAAACTTTGGCCAATAGTGGTGAGCTTACCCATTTTTGGGGTGCCGAGAGCGTGCGGATCTCGGATCTAAATGTTTCATTTTCATTCATTTGTTTGATGAAGCTCAGCTGCTCTGTGAGAACTGTAGGCCTGTTATGGTGCTGGTGTGTGTACTGAGACAAATCTGTAGTCTTTTGTGGGCGTTCTCTGTAGTCCTTACTGACTGTGTGTAATATTAGGGGCTTGTTTAGGACTAAAGATAAAATAAACTTGCGTCGCTGTTATCGCGAGTTGACAGTTACAAATATCGTCGAACGGGAAACTTATTACAATATTTTTGTCATTGCCTAATCTTTGGTCATATAGACTTGTTTGCGGTTGACGTAGCACAAAGTGATTGCCTCCTGTTGAAGAAATTCACTTGACTACTGGATGACCAATATTGCTAAGTTTAAAAATTCAGTCCCTCTGAAATCTTACAGTATCTGGCCAAAAGTATTCCGACACCCCCTATAGAAGTGGATCTGGCAGGTGACGTAATGTGATGGTAACCGAAAGCTATAAAAGTGTTGGTAGTGGTTTGTCAGATCATATTTGTGCGTTTGTGAGACAATGAGTTAAGTCAAAGGAGCTTAGTGTCTTTGATCGTGGCATTATAGTGGGATGCCACCTTTGTGGGAAATGAGTTCGCGAAATTTCGGACATTCTACAGAAGCCAAAATGCTCTGTGAGTGATGTAATTGGGAAGTGGAAACGTCGAGGCAGTGAAACTGCAGAAAAACGAAGTGGCAGGCCAAAAAATATTTAGTAAACGCAGCCGTAGAGCTCTTACAAGGGTAGTGAAACAAAATCGCAAGTCTTCGTTGATTGAAATCACTCAGGAGATCCAAAGTTCATCAGGCGGTAGTGCTAGCAGCAGGACTGTTCGTCGAGAGTGAAAAACCTGGGATTCCATGGTCGTTCAGCCGCTCACAACACGAACATCACTCCCCAGAATGCGAAGCGTCGATTGCAATGGTGCAAAGCTCACCATTATTGGACTGTGGACATGTGGAAAAATGTTCTTTCGAGTGATTAATCTAGCTTTATAATCTCGCAGTCCGATGGACGCGTCTGGGTTTGACGGATGCCCGGCGAGCGCTTCTTACGTGACTGCATTGTGCAAACTGTTAAATTTTGTGGTGGCAGTTTAATTTGGTGGTGGTTTTAACGCCATAAAAGCTACAACGAAATAATACTGAATGGGAATTAATAATTAAATAATACTCAATGCTGTGTGTTTCTTGGATTTTTTTTCCTTCGCTGCTTTGCGGGAGTCTAAAATTTTTTTTTTCCCTCAATGCATAACTCAATTTAAGGTAATTAATTTTATTAATTAGCGGTAGTAAGGGGTGATATAACTTAATTTTTAGCTTAATTATCATTTTGTTTTTCAGAATCAGGGTTCCCTTAAGCCCTTTTAATTTCCATTTTTCATTCCACATTATTTGAATGGACTGTTTGCACACCTGTAAGGACAATACGAATCGCATTTTCTACTCTCAGCATCAAGGTGTGGGGGTGTTTTTCATGGTTTGGCCTGAGTTCCTTAGTTCCTGTGGTTAGAAACATGAACTCTGAGATTTGTGTGTGGACATTCTGGACAATGCTTCTCTCCCAACTCTATGACAGTATTTCGGGGAAGGCCCATATCTCTTCCAGCAAGATAACTGCTCCATTCACATATCGAGACTTGCGCAAGCATTGTTTGGTGAAATATGTGTTCAAAAACTGGACTTCTCAGATCCCCGATCTAAATTCCACTGCACATCTTTGGGACGAATTAGAACAAAGATTACGTAGTCAGCCAAATCGACCATCCTCGCTGACAGCCCTCACACCAGCTGTGATGGACGTCCCGAAGTCAAATCCTATGGACACCTATCAAAAACTGGCGGAAAGTCTCCCCAGACGTGTGCAGGCTGTCATCGATGCAAAAGGAGGACCAACGTCATATTAATATATGCCTCAGGACTCTCCCAGTCCGTATCACTGGGCGTCCGGATTTTTTTGGCCAGATAGTGTAGGAGCAAGATAAGTAATCAATATTTCTTCCAGACCAAAATAAATCCAAAGGATGATTTCAAACCCATTCATAGTTCATCGGTCACACCGAGGAGCTTAATTCTCAACAAGCAAAATTGAAGTCTCTAAGATTAATTACGCATCACAAATTTGTCAAAAGAAAATAAAAAAAAAAATTATTTCCTTTGTTAAACATACAATAGTACTTTTTCTAGGTAACATCCTGAGAAACACACATCGTCGGCAACAAAGCAAATTTTCGTTACGTCATTGGGGAATTGTTACAGTTGATAGAACTTCCAGGTACAAATAGGGGCCAAATGCAAAATGTTGATGCTGGACCAAGAATTATAAAATAGGGTTGTAACAACTGCAAATAAATGATGTTGCGGCAACAATTATAAAATGGTGTTGTCCCAACTCCAAATGAGAGTTGAACTGCTCTCCCAATGGTTGGGCCAACTCACATCCAACCACTGAGTGACATGCCATGCCAAATAATGCTTCAACATAACCCCAAGGCTCATTCCAACTATTGGCCAAAACTATGCGAAATACGGTTGCCCATCCATATATATATATATATATATATATATATAACAAAAGTAACCCTAGTAAAATACGCTCTTTCCATAAGTTTTGCTAACTATCCAAGTCCATTTAAAGAGCCCTAACGTCTCCACAGGTTAAGAACAATTCTTCTAAAAGTTTGTACACTATATCTTTCTTTCATATTTATTTAACTGTGTCCAGATCTTTCAATTGAAAGTAAAAAATATTTTGTATGAAGCAGAGATTAATCAGAAAAAATTATTTGTAAATTATTAAGTATTTTTGTGCTTAACGCGTTCATTCTTGTTATCATTATGAGTGTGTGGTTTTTGGTCTTTATTTTAAAATATTTCGGGCAAAGAAACAGGGATCTTTAGTTCAAGATTATTTTAAAATTATTTTAAATCTTTCCTTATAAGTAATTCACAGAAGCGAATTATTCTTGCGATTCAATGTTTGTAGTTAATATAATGTTTTGTGTATGAAGGCGTATGAAATATAATATTTCCATATTCCGTAATGAATGTACATAAATCTAGCATACATGCATAAGAAAGCGAATTTCCATCCAGCAGGCGATAACCGTTATACGCTGAAACTGTCACAGAAATGCCACGCCAGTGTGACAGGCGTCTCCTATTTTGCGACATTTCAGACGTTTATGATTAAAGATAAGTGATAATGGCGTATATATATAAAGCAGAACGGAATATCGGACATGTCGTAAAGTTCCCTTCAAGGTACACGTCTGACCTGTCTCTCAGGCTTAGAATTCAGTAACCGGGTGCAAATTTCATTAAGACACATCGCATGTAAGACAAATTGCGGGGAGAGGGGGGATATTCTAAAAAAATGTTTATATAATGAATGAAAGTCGTGGATTTCCGATAAAAACTCAATTTAATCTAAGTTTAAATTTAAGAATTAAATATTTAGTACGTATATTTTTCAAATATCAAGAATAGTGAGATTTGCTTAAGCACATATTTATTTTCGATTTTTAATCAACTAATCAAAGAATATCCATAGGTACATAACAAGTGTGGCACAGATAAACAGTGTTAATAGCCATTTCGGGGTGTCCATATACTTAGGAGTGTCCAAAACAGAAAAAAAAAGTTTCTTTTTAATTCCAAAGAAATTTTAAGATTACTGTTTCTCTAATGTTTCCTTTTTATACATCATTCTCCAATTGCTAGAATAATGAACATTTCTCAATTCTTAAATAGTTTTAATAGCTTTAATAGATATTTTACTTTTGATTATTATGGCAAATGATTCCAATCTGGCATATATATTAAATGGTCACGATTCATAGCATTTAAGTTCAATATTAATTGATCAACATTGTTCTTTGTTTCCAGGTCTGACCTCCTGACCATTGCTTCAACTGAGGCACCGGCGTCAGCCGATATTTTAAATATTCGTCTGGCTCTTATAGTCCAGTCAAATTGTGTTTTTAGGAGGAAAATTTTGGGGTAGTTTTGATTTCTTCCATTTTTTATGTTTTTTGGGGTGCTGAATCCAAATCTGAGGTTTGTTAACAAAATTTCGTGACGCAACATTGCAAAAAAATACAAAAAAAGGTAAAAATTTTCATTTTTTGGCGGTTTTTGCTTATAACTCGGAAACTATCAACTTTTCGTATGTAACAAATCAACTTTTCGTATGTTCAAAATGAAAGTACATAAAATTTCCTACAAATTTCACTATTTAGGTTTTTTTCTCCGACGGACCGTTTAGGCTCAAGCGCTATTTGAAAATTGGCGTATTTCGGCTGTCTCCGCAAAAACCCACTTTTTCCACTCCAAAATTCTAATTTATTATTAATGGCTGTCAATTAGTGAATTCCTCCCAGTTCTCTGCACATACCTTATTTATATCGTATATGTAGAGGTACAGGTATTTTTTTCCAAAAAAAATAATGTTCAAGTTATTTAATGAAGTCCGAAATTGTACAAATTCAGCTACAAAAAAGTTGAAATTCCAACGAAAAATCCTGAAAAATTATTACACTTTATTATATTGTATTGCAATACATATGATCATATATTATATTATATGAGCCGTTGTCGTTTACAGGGTCCTGGCTGAGGTTCTCCGAAGGCGGCGAGTCCTGGCATAGGTTCGGGTTGTTCTGTCGTCAGCGTCGGAGCTTGTTCATCTGGAAAATGAAAGAGGTGGTGAGAAAACGACTTGTGATCATATCTTAAGGAGAGATGAGTGATTACGAAATACATTGTAAGATTAGACATACCTTCCGCATCATGTAAGCGTATTTCTTCAGTCTGTTCTTCGGTCTCTTCATCGTCAAAGTCAATGTTGTCTTCCGGGAGCTCGACGTTCTCACACAGCTCTTCACACGATGTGCATATCGGGGAGTAATGGGGGCCAGCCTTACTGCATGAACAATTGCGTTGGAAGCCTTTTTTACATTTACAACAAATTTGCGGAAGTATCGAGTCCAGTGCAGGGTTCAAAGTGGTTGGCACTGGCACGAGACCATTCCTTGTTTTTTTCCAACCCCACTCGTTCAGGTCTCTTTGTTGCTCGTCGAATGTCGTTTGACCGGATAAACACTGCTGCATCTGAAAGTAAACTCTCAGTGAATGTTGTCGTGCAGCAACTTCGGTGGGGGGTAGTGAGGCAATGTTGGTTTTACTTTTGTATGATGAAGATACGTATTGCCTGTATCTCAAATCGTTCAGGCTATTCTCATGTCCTTTCCCATACAGAGCCATGAGAAACACGTTTCCTGCTTCGGCAATCTCGTCCTGGTAGGCCTGAGGGTCTTTGAAAGAATCAATGACTGGTTGCAAGTCATTTTTCCTCTGCAGGACAGAAATTTCAGATTCCCCTGATTAAACAAAGCAGAAGTGGTGTCACAACCACTCATCGCGTGCAGGAACAATGTATGGTCTGATAGGATTTTGTCAGCGGCAAGACGGGGATTGTAGAGGGTTTGAGACATCTTCCCTTTTCCTGGTTTCAAAAAGAAGACGTTCTTTATATCAGGGCTACACAGGCCAATCAAAATCCCCAAAAGGTCGATATCTTCCCCCACCACTGTCACATATTCATTTGACGGGGCTAACATAAGAGCTGGTGTGATAATTAGGATATCAGCGTCCTCCACAGCTTACTGTGAATCAATTTTTGCATCATCAAATTTTTCCATTAGCATAGATATCAACCGGCTCTTGTTTTTGGAGTTTGCAAGGAAAATCTCCTGCTAGACAGTGGACACCATCGATTCTGTAAATGATATTGCAGCATATTATTTTCTTTGCGCTCTTCTCAATTGTTCTATGCGCTTAGTGCTTTCACAAGCTTCGTCAGGGTAGCCATCAAAAATGACAACGGCATTTTATTTGTAGTTCGACATGACATATGATACATAACTGTTGCAAATTTCTGCATATGTCTGGCCGGGGTGCCATTTGTCCCGGTGTAACAAAAACCCTCCGTCAATGACATATTTTGTATAGCTCAAGTCCCCCTGTTCAGTTGGAGTCGGTGTAAAAGCCCTGTACAAGCTCGATTTAGTTTCTTTCCTCATCCCATGCTCATCGAAAAGAGAAAGAGAGTAGGGGCTAAGTTCGTAACGAAAAAATTCTCCCAGATCTTCATATGAATGTTTCACGATGGTCATTCGTTTTAAAAGTGTGGTTGGATCCTTGTCTTGTATCTGAAGGGAGCTATTCATGATCGCAAGAGGCTGCACTCTTCCGCCTCGTTTGAATTTTGCAGCTTGAAAATCACCACAAACAATGCGCTGTATACCTATCATGCCCATCTCCTTGGACAAGTGGCAGTTGATACTCTCATCTGCGACAACACCTGTACTTAGTGACATTAGTTCAGTGTTCTCTGGATTTTAAAAATGCTACATTGTATTGGAAGGAGGAATTAAATGACAGCCTTTAATAAAAAATTAAAGATTTGGAATGGAAAAAGTGGGTTTTTGCAGAGACAGCCGAAATACGCCAATTTTGAAATAGCGTTTCAGCCCAAACGGTCCGTCTGAGAAAAATACCTAAATAGTGAAATTTGTAGGAAATTTCATGTACTTTCATTTTGAATAATGAGGTTATATTCGAAAAGTTGATAGTTTCCGAGTTATAAGCAAAAAATCCCCAAAAAGTGAAAATTTTTTACATTTTTTTGCATTTTCTTCAATGTTGCGTCACGAAATTTTGTTAACAAACCTCAGATTCTGATTCAGCACCCTAAAAAACATATAAAATGGAAGAAATCAAAACTATCCCAAAGTTTTCCCTCTAGGGCCCCTTTTGAGCACAAATTGACTGAACTATTAATGATATAATTGAAAACCATAGAGAGGTTGCGTTGAAATGGTTGCCAGCGCACTGCGGACTCCTGGGAAATGAGGCAGCTGATTCTCTGGCAAAAAAGGCAACCGGAAATTGCACAAATAACAGATAAACCAATCCCTTTCTATACCGCCAAACGTTTAGTTAAAAAATCTATTAGAGTGAACTTTTGGAATAACATAAAGTAGGCAAATTAAGACAAGAAACGAATCGAGGAAATCACTAATATTCCGCTATGGCCAAGAGACAAATCTGTTGCCATTTTTCGTCTCGCTACTGTCCACGGTTGCCTCTCCAAGCATCTATACCGAATAAAACTGCTTTCAAGTCCTCTCTGCCAATTGTGTAACATTCGTGAGTAAATGAATGTGAACCATTTGGTTCTCTGCCCTGCACTGGTCTCGGGACACTTGTGGGAAAAATACTGGAGAGCTCGGCACAAGATGAATGATTTATAGACTTACTGTAGTTCAGTTTTGTTAATTGTTCTTGTTCTATTGTGGTTTTCAGTCTACAGTTGTCTTTTATTCTGGCATTAGAAATAAAAAAAACATTGTTCTTTGTTTATTTTTAATCAACCAGATATATAACACATGTAGCCCAGATTTACAGGGTTAAGATATATTTGGGATTCTCTAGATACTTCGGAGAGCCAACCCCCCCCCCCCCCCCAAAAAAAAAAAAAATAATAATAAATAAATAAATAAATAAAAGTTCTATCTGTTACCAAAGAAATTTTAAACGTTGTTTTGTTTCAGATTTTTTCTTTTATAAATCATTCTCCATTTGCTAGAAAAATGAAAATTTCTCAATTCTTGGATAGTTTTAAAGCTTTATTAATTATCTTTCTTTTGATTGTTATGACAATAAATGATTCAAATTTGGTATATATCGAGTGGTTGCGATTCGTAACATTTCTGTTACATGGTGATTGATCGACATTGAGTATTGTTTATTTTTAATCAACCTAAATGTAGAATGCACTGATCGACAGCTATAAGTTGCACCAAACCGGATGGTTATTAGACGCGCCGCTGTTTTAACGTAGGTTTACGTTCCTCAATAACGGTCCTTTGTGGAGGGAAAAATTGTCTTGCGTCGCGAGTTATAATTTTGGCAGCGTGCCAAACCCAGTAGCAGTAAACAGTTAAACAGAAAAGTACCAAAATGCGTTTAAAAAAAGGTAAGCAAACGATAAGTAATCATCCTTTAATAACCTTCGGTAGTTTCGTTAGAGGAGACTACCTGAAATATTTTTTTTCATTTCGGGTATTTTGATTTTGGTGCAAGTTTACAAAATTTTAGCTGAAAGCCGCAACAAAAAGTTATAAAGTGCCGTTGATTGCTTCTCCCCCCCCCCCAGTATGTAACAAATTAAGGCATCGGATAATACGGCGTAATTGTTTAATTTTTAAAGAAAATCCATGTAGGAATCATAGAAAGAATATTCTTTCGAAATAACGAAATATTGTAGTTTGTCATTGAGTTTAACCATGTAGATCAAGCGTGTCAAACTAAAAGGTTGACATGGGCCAAATAAACAAGGTTTAAGTGTATATGGTCCGCAAAAAAAAAAAAAAAAAAAACTGCAAAATAAATTTTCGTAGAAATGGTTTATTTCGAAAAGTATAGTGTAAAAAGAAAAAAAAGAACAACAATAATATTAATGTTTTTTTTCTGACACTCTTTGTACTTGACCATTAACTTTCGGGCTTGTGGCGGCCCCGTGGTACAGTGCGCTAATTTTCGGTGCTTAGGATGCTCGGATCGTATCCCGGAGTTGCGCCACTAAAAGCCTCCGTTTGTGTCGTTCCTTCATAGAGGATAATGCTAGTCCGCCTATATGGTGCCCCATAATAAAATGGCTAGCCTAGCAAGACTGCGGTGTACTATGGCGGTAATGATATTGCCCAAGAAACCGTCTGCCGCATTAGAAAAAAAAGAAAAATAATTAATTTACTAGACACTCAGTAATTGCCCAAAATAATAAGCGTTCTCCGAAAGCAAAAAATAACCTGATTTGCACACACCAAACAAACCACTTCGTACAAGACTACTTACATACCAAACTACTGGTCTGACATGTGGTAGTCGGCTGCTAAAATACTCACTGCTAGTGCGGGGAAACGTTGCGCCCGTGTTTAAAGCGAATAAGATGACACGATATTTGCATACCATTATATTGGCTAGGACTGGATGGCACAAATAATGGCTTAGGGCTCGAGTTGGAAATGCGTGAATTAAAGAAATCTCTGGTGCTACTTTAGCCAATGGGATGCTGAAAAAAAAAATGATAAACTGGTACGGCGGTTTCCCTAACGTCATCGCTTTCACGAGTAAATTTGGAACCTGCATCTCGTGTTTGTTTTCGGTATGCATTTGGCAGAGCATGCTCTTCTGGGACTAAAAATATACTTTAGGAGTGGATTTCATGAAGTTTTCAGCGATATGACGTCATACGGAGAGATCGGCTTCGCGGACTTGGCGGAAACCGTATTGCCCTGTTTTCCTCGAGATTAAAAATAAAATCAAATAAATCGTAAATACGAGTATCTTCGCAGCTCTGTGACACCCGACATGTAAGGGGCACGTGGCATTGTCCTTAAAGCACCGTGCTTCTTCCATCGGTAGCGGGAAAAATCGGTAATTTCGTTATCTGACGTCGCTTTTTTTCATGATTAATTCAGAATCAGAAGCAACGCTGTATTTTCGGCTCTCTGGGAATAAGGCTTTTCGAGTAATAAACCTTTAGCATGAATTATATGTGTCTCTAGTGCTTTGCAAATAAGGTGCCGAAAAAACTAAAAGCTTGTACGGCGATTTCATTGATCTCATCGCTTTCTCGAGTAACTTTAGTCCTACGCCCCAGTATTCGTTTGCGGGATACATTTGACACAGCATAGTTCTCTAAACAGCTTTATGAAGAACTATCATCGACTCTTCAGCGATATGACGTCATACGGCGGGGTCTTTGACTTCGCGAACACGACGGACTCTATATCGCCTTGTTCTCCTCGGGATTTTAAAAATTGTGGCATATTCGAGTATACTTGAGGTTCTGCGATACCCTACACGTGAGGGGCACGTGGGATCGTCCCAAAATCTCCACGTTTCGTTGATCGGCAGCGGAAAAATCGGTAATTTCGATAATCTGACGTAACTGCTTTCACGTTTAATTTGGAATCTGCACTAACGGATTTTTCCAGGTCTCTTTGCAGAGGGCTTTGGAAGTAATAGTGCTTTGAATTAAATCAAGGGTGTCAAACTCAAAGACTGAGAAAGTGGGGGAAATGGTGCGCCTGTGCGAGAGGCGCATAAGGTGACACGATATTACATACCTTAATATTGGCTGGTTCTGGGCCACACAAACAATCGTTGAGGGCCGCATGTGGTCCTCGGGCCGCGAGTTTGGCATGCATGTCATAGATTCTTTCTTAAATTAAATGTAAGTCAAAGTTTTTATATTTTAGGAACTTTTGACTGAAATATAATACCGAATGAATACTTTAGGTGACATTTATCAAAGTTATATTTTTTAGTCAACATATCCGAAAATAATTTCGCAATTCTAGCCGTGAAACTTTAAACAAATCAAGAGGATGCTGCATCCGATTTTCATTTTGAGATAACAAATGGAAGTGTATATTGTTTCTTAGATGACTTTAGAATGCATTATCCAGAAAAAATATTTAACGTTTTTGTTTATAAATTTTCAATCTGTGTGATGGGCTAGGGTGCTTGTCCAGAATTAAAATTGGCAGGTCTGAGCTCTGCGATAGACGTAGATCTTTGTAGCCATTTGGGGTCAGCTGAAAGGAGTAGGTACCGGTTAGTCCATTCCTCCTGTAACAAAAAGTCATAGTAGGCCTACAGATGAAATAAAACACGAATTGAAAGTGAATAAAACCTGAATAATACACAGGAAAATGAATTAACGAAAGGTATTGGAAATTTCAAATAATTTAATTAACTTTTACGAAAATAAAATTATAATATGACGCAATTTGTCTCTACTTATTTTCTGCGTGATAGGATTCTTTAAAATGCCACATTTTGTTGCATTAAATGTTACCAATTCTTTATAAATTGTACACTATTTCTCTTATCAAATAGTTAAGAACATTTTGTTAAGATAATGTATACTTATACCCCCTGGCCGGATAAGCCCCCATCAGGTCCTTGGGTGATGCAAGGCGAATCGATGCGCATGTTTAGCACACGGTTATCAGGCACCATAAAGTTAGGAGGCCGACTTTTGCCCGATGACAACCTAATTTTAACCAAATATCCTCAAGTCCGAAATCTGGTGGACTTCTACCCTCCTTCTACACATACAGACCCAACAGAAAAAAACCTACAGATGTTACGTGCCGATACCTGACTTATAAACCACAACATTCAGAGGTTCTTTTCGTAACTGGAACTGAGGAGCATCACAGCCACATTACGAAGCGCTAACCTCTATGCTACCTCAGGACCATAAACTGTTTGTGGTCAATACATAACATTTAAGATAATTAGAATTAATATAAAAATGAAGAAGCCGTTAAACATACCAAAATTTATATTATATGAGAAAAAGTATATTTTCTAATATCACACGCTCTCCTATCAAAACTACGCAGTCCATACGGCAACGAAAAATATCAAGAATAAAGTCAAACGGGAATAAAACTATAAACTTACAAAGAAATTTTAGTTTCATGAAAATCAGTGTGTATATGCAAAATCATTCATCACAATAATATTATGCTACTTTAGAGTATTCAAAGAAAAGCAATAGGCTATTAAAAATAGAAAAATAGTTATAATTAAAACACCTCATAATCTATTTCATGACCTAATGACAATTCAGAGCACGGCAGTACAACCGGTGACGTCACTGTGGCAGGATCCTGTTTCAGGAAACCTCTGTTGAGCTTCGTACAAGTCTAAACACGCGACGTGACTGGAAAAAGCCGGTTCCTGTGTGCTCCCGTTGTCACGCGAGCCAGTCATCTTACATTAGTCCTGGCAGTTAAGTAGCCGGTGACAGTTGCCTGAAATATTAACTCATACTACGCTTCTTAATGTCCTGGAGTTGCATAAGTAATCAGCTCATGCTGGCTAATGAATAGCACTGTGATAGCTGCATATATACTGTTTAAGAAGCGAGAAATGTGCAATTACGAGAATCGAAAAGGTACTTTTTGCTACAACTAAATTTATTGCTAATGATGTTTGAGGTTTAAAAAAAACTGCTCATCCTTAATATCCCGGCTTAAAGCTGCTGTCTACTAACTCTATTAGATTCGCTCACATCAGTGTTAACATATGAAGAAAAGTTAAGTATTTACAGCTACATAAGTTCTGATAATTAAAATAAAAATGATATTTTCAGATAGCCTAAATATTTCTGCAGATTGCGACAGGATTCATATTATAAATTTTGTCCACCAAAGGGATTTATGAGCGTTTAAAACACACTATACAAGATTATTTCCCCGAATAATTTAAATTTTAAAATATTATTTGCAATTTTAAAAAACTGACCCAAGATGTAATATTTCTTTCTCTAATACGGGATACAATTTTTAAAAACATCTTTAAATCGAAGTCGGCAATCCTTCGCCAACTTTTCTCCATATGTTATGGCAACATTGAAGACAGTGAATCTAATAGGGGTAGTACACAAGAGCTTTAAAACACAACCACTCATTTCTACGATGAATACAAAGCTATACAGTTATTTTTTTAACTGTACAATGTCTGTGCACCTTTCGTTATACAGGGTTCCCCACCTATATCCGTTACATCCCCCTTCACTTCTAAACGGTGACCGCTTAGTCCATTAAGTTGGTGTTTAGGTATAGTTAAGAGGCCATGCACTACTCGATAAGACGATTTACATCGCCATCTATTGGCAAATTTTGAAATTAGCGTTTTTATCTCAAAAACGGTACGAGATACGGGGAGAAAGCCAATTATAAAGTTCTTCAGCATCATCAATTTATTAAGAAAAGACACCTTGAGCACATTAATAATCAAAGCAGAATGTAAAAAATCAACATTTATTCGGTCGTGATTTTCAACACTATGAAAACTCGTGAAACGCGAGCGAAGCTCGAAAAGACCACCTCACGGACTTGATAAATCCAGTCCAGAGTGCAAATGTGTATAGCGGCTAATGAAGAGAATATTCAGCAACATAAATAAACGATCATGAAGATAGGGAAGTGTCTCAGTTTAGTTTTACCACTCTTTATAACATGACAATTTTCGAAATCGGGACCAAACAAATGTTCATTTTCTACATTCTGTTTTAAGTATTAATGCGCCCAAGGTGTCTTTTCTTACTAAATCGGTGATGCTGAAAACTTTATAAATGACTTTTTTTCCCGTATCTTGTGCTGTTTTTGAGAAAATAACGCTAATTCTAAAATTTGCCTATAGATGGTGTTGTATGTTGTCTCATCGAGTAGCGCATAGCCTTTTTACTATACCTAAACACCAACTTTATGGCCTAAGCTGTCACCGTTTAGAAGTTAAGGTCGGTGTAACGGATATAGGTGGGAACCTTGTATTTCTACTATAATTGACTATGTAATGATCGTAATCAGTGGAAGTTAATTATATGAGCAATACTACATAGTTCGGGCAGTTCTTTACATTTCTAGGCCCGAATTTCCATTATTGGTGAAATTATTTTCCTGCCTTTCTGGGATGGTGCATTAAATAAAACATTTTACTTCCATGGTGTTCAAAACGTAATATAAGATAATTTGGTAATTTCTGTAAAGAAAATTACTTTAATTCATATTAAAAATTATTCATTGGAAAACAACTTTAATTCTTATTACACTTGCACACAACCATGAAAAAGCCTATAAAGAAATCCTGGCACTTTTTTTAGCCATATGTTGAAAGAAACCCCGGCAGTTAGGCTATTTTAAAAAATCTAAAGCTTTGTGAACAGTCAGTTTGAAACAAAACTTTTTTATTAAGCGAGCGATATTGATTTTTACTGACATCGTACGTATTATCTCGGGCCATAAAAAATAACGGATATTCTTACAAGTCCCATTTCACTTGTTTATTAGAAAGCTAAAACGGGTCTTTTGCACCCTTAAATCTCAGATGGTGAAGAAAAAACTGGATATAAAACGTATAATAGCTTGTCGGGGGAATATCTCTAAAAGTGTAATTCTCTTAACCACGTTGAAGCACTGTTAAAGAAATGAAAAAGCTAGAATTCAGTTTCATGTTTTTTTATACATTCGAGATATATATAATTTTTTTTTAATGTAACTCAAGCAAGTACTTTTTCAGGGATTAAAAAATTGTTTTGATGAAATTAATTACTGTTTTCAACTGCTGGATTCCTTCGACATTAAATTTTTTATGATCTTTAATTAATTACGCAATTTTTTTATAAATGTTTTATTTGTAACATAGTTAAATGTAAGAATTCGAAAAAAATAAAGTAAGAATATGTTTCAATGCATTATTTCAGCGGGGATCTCGTAGCGTTAAATAAGATTTTATGTTATATATCTTCACTGTTTATAAGCTGTTAGTAAGGGGCAAAAAGCTGAAAAGCAAAATTAAATGCAGTTTAACTGAAATTGGGATTTCGGCATATTGTTCGAACATTAAATTTTAAATTAATACTACGTGAAGATATTAATTTGTGCTTTGAGATATTGTCGTTTAAAAAGCCTTCTTTAATCAGAATTAAACGTTCTCAAGAGTGTGACCCTAGACATTAATTTACATTTAATATTCTGGAAAAATGTATGTATCACTAATGGAAGGTAAAATGTATCTTAATGCATTAAGATTATAATCGATCTTCCCTTGAGTAAGCTGATTTATCGATTCGATATGTCAATTGCGGACAAACGATGTTGTGTTGGATTTATTAAATAACCAGATATGATATTTTTCGGAGTGAAATTCTGCCGCAACTTAGCAACAATTACTCGAATGTTTTTTACTTCTTCCTTTGTCGTATTTTGTAATTGAAACATAATCACTATAATTGTGGGTTTAGTGCAAGTTGAAAACAGTTTAATAATGTCCGTGGTATTATATAGCCGAGATATAGTTGTAAATATTTTAAACGTTTGTAAATATTTGCTATTTCCCCCTAATTTATGTTTACGTTTAGTTAAATTCCATTTATTTTCTGCCTTTGATCGTTGGATTTCAGTAGGTGGTCTTTTGGCGAAATTTTCCTGAATGGTGGAGAGCATGGCTACACATTTGTTGACATTTGGGGAATTTTTGAGCACCCGGAGAACCCATCCGATTTCACAAAGCTGACGTGGTTGTCGAGGTATGGAATTATCTCTTTCTGGAACAATCGAGAATGTGTTGAAGGGTGTATAAGGATATCGATCTTAGTTCCTTCAGTTGAATTCATTCATTCATTTCTCAGTTAGAGATCGTCTGCTCTGTTTGAACTGTGAGTTCTGTTATTTGCCTGAATTGCGAGACATCTGAAGTCTTTTGCCGATCTTCGCTGCCGTCTTAAAGTGAGGGTTTCTGACAGATGTGCCATTTTTAAGAGCACAAGAAAACAGATTCGTTTCCCAGTTACCTGGGGGAGTCATTCACAAAATATCGCTGAACGAAATGCTACAATATTATAAAAGGAAAGAATTATAAATGAGAGAATATGTAGTAATGAGGGATTTATAGGAAGACGTTGCACTAATATATATATATATATATATATATATATATATATATATATATATATATATATATAACCAAAATGTCGAACCGAAAAACAAGTAATTACAACCGAATATTTATGTATGCATGTGTGAGTGCATTTCGTGACATATTTCGTGAACCAAGATATTTATTGCAACGTATTACGTAATAGAGCTTAATTTTCAAAACAGTGTCATTCGACTTAAAATTTATTTCTTTATTATTGAAATCAATGTAAGTCTGTTTATTGCAAACTTTTTTAGCTAACGGTTTTTAACTGATTTCCTTTGTTTGTATGTCTGATTCTGCTACAGTAAAAAGTAGCTAGTTCAGTGATTCCCAAACAGTCTGACACGGCATTTTTTGGTAACGAAATCGGTCAAGGGTGCTGCGAGATTTTATTTTGGATAAGCAAAAAATATTAGTGGGACTAACTTAAAACCAATATAAATACAATTACCTTCCTGTCCCACAGACTGTGACAGAAATCAAAGAACTTGTTCCTGAGGATGTTTGAGCTAGCTTCGTGCCCCCCCCCCCAATTGTTAGGCCCAAGATCAAACGTGTGCTCCAAGCGTCTATCGCAAGTCTCACATTAATAAACAAAAAACTCTATTTACCTATTTTGTGTAATACTAATAGTTATTTTTGAAACTGTATTAATATATAAAATTTTGGTTTTTGCCCCTCAAATCTTTTAATAAATTAGCAAAATCAGAGATAGAGTAAGTATTTATTTGAACTTAAATGTAACATGTTCCCGAAATGTATTACAATTTAATTTAATACTTAAAATATTGAAAAAAAATCTAAAATTCTAAGAAGAGCGCACCAAGTTTCTCATCTCATTCGCAGGGGTGTCGCAAACATTAAAAAGTTGGGAATCCCTGGTTTAGCTGGTCTTCGGTGAAGCCTTGCCGAGAACCCCATAGCAAGGGTGAGAACTAGGTATATGGCTGGCTGTACGTTGGAGATGTATATTTTTGCTTTAAGACCCGCTCCTTAGCCACGCTTTATGCATAAACAGGGATGAAAATTCCCGATATAGTTGTTAAGGGAACCATGGACCTTTATTGGAGCATAATCTTTTTTACTGTAATATTTATTGTATTATTGTAAATAAATATATATATATATATATATATATATATATATATATATATATATATATATATATATATACACTGAAGTGCCACTGAATTAGGGATAGCAAAGCCTGTGCAAATTGTGTAGCGCTGCGCATCATGTATGCGCAAGTGAGGGCGCTGTGGTAACTGCATTTATAGCGCGTACTGTGATTGTTCTGAATTAGTTGTTGGAATTGCCAGTATGGGTAAACTGCCCGATTTAGACGCCTTCGATCGCGGACAAATCGTAGGTGCGCGACGCATGGGCCATTCAATTTCCGAAATCGTCAGACAGCTAGGATTTTCTAGGTCGACAGTGTCAAGAGTATACCAAGAATACATGGATGGTGGAAAAAAAACTAGCGATCGGGCAAACTGCAAAGGACAATTAGCCTTGACAGTGCGTGGTGAGAGACGGCTCAGGCTTATTGTACGTAGCCAGCGAAGCCAAACATTAGCTCACATTACCACCCAGTTTAATGACGGTGCTAGTCGTACAGTCAGTAAACGGACTGTGCAACGCTCGTTTCACCGTATGGGTTTCGGGAGCCGTCGACCTACGAGAGTACCATTGCTCTATACTCGCCTTCGGGCTGCACGTCTTGCCTGGGCAAGAGAGCACAGAGACTGGAGTGTAGAGGACTGGAAACGAGTAGCATGGAGTAATGAGTCTCGATTCCGACTACTCAACGCCGACGGGAGGCTGAGAATATGGCTTCAGGCTCATGAAGCCAGGGATCCTGCATGCCTGGCTGGAACTGTACAAGGGCATGGTGGCTCAATCATGGTCTGGGGTGTTTTTCCGTGGCACAGTTTGGGGTCTTTGGTGCGCGTACCAACCTCCCACAATGCAATTTGGTACGTAGAGTTACTGTGTGATCACCTCCATCCGTTTATGCTGTTCTGTTATCCGCACGGTAATAGAGTTTTTCAGCAAGACAACTGTACCTCTCACAAGTCCCGGTTGGCTACTGGCTGGTTGGATGTGCATTCCTCTGACTTCTCTGTCATGACTTGGCCACCTAGAAGCCCAGACTTAAATCCTATTGAGCATCTTTGGGATGTTTTGGAACAAGGCGTTAAAGGCCATCACACAGCACCAAAGAACCTTGCTGAATTATGGACATTATGAACCTTGCTGAATTATGGAATTATTAGCCAATATTTGGCAAGCCATTCACGTGGAACGTTTCCAGAAACTTTTTGAATCTATGCCTCGTCGTGTGGCAGCCATTATCAAGGCAAGAGAAGGCGCAAGTCGTTACTAGGTAGATATCCCTAATACAGTGGCACTTCAGTGTATATATACAGT
This sequence comes from Dolomedes plantarius, assembly GCA_907164885.2. Classification (NCBI taxonomy): domain Eukaryota; kingdom Metazoa; phylum Arthropoda; class Arachnida; order Araneae; family Dolomedidae; genus Dolomedes; species Dolomedes plantarius. Next base: position 158,789,843 of record OU015497.1, on the reverse strand, counting down.
GTGTAACAAAATTATAAGACCACCCAAAATATCACTCATTTTAATATTACACTGCATAAAATGAATAATTTTAAAATTTGAAGGAAATGAAAAAAGTTATATTTTCTCAAATAAATCGCTTAAAGGAAAAAAAATTGAGTTAATTTCACACAGCAAACGATATTTTGAAATCTCGGTGTAACGTAAATATAAGACCACTTATTTTTTTATTTAAAATCATTTGCATTTTTAAAACTATTTTATTTTTCCTTTCAAAATCGTAGATAAACTGTAACTTTACATCACAAAAAAGTCCAAACTGTAATATTGTAAAAGAAAATAGAATTTAATTTGTTTGTTTTTTATGAGGAAATTTACAATGCCGCGTGGAAAAGAATTCTCTGAGCTAGAAGTTCGAAAAATTTGGTTTTATAAGAGCTCTGGAAAATCGGACGTGAAATAAGAAAGATACTTAAACGTTCTAAAACTTCTATTCATAACGTTTTAAGTAAAATAGATTTTTCTGTAAAATATAAAAGATCTGGCAGAAAGAGTAAATTATCAGCTCGCGATAATAGACGAATTTTCAAGCTTGCAACGAAACAGAACTTGTCTACTCGTAAAATAACACAGCAGACAAGTAAAACTATTTCACATATGACAGTCTGGCGCACTTTAAGATCAAATTCAAATGTTGCTCTTTGGACATTAAAAAGAAAACCAAGACTGTTAAAGCATCATAAAGAAGGAAGGCTGAAGTGGGAAAAGGAAGTCATGACCTGGGATGCTGCTTGGAAAAATATTATTTTTTCCGACGAAAAAAGTTTAATTTGGATGGCCCGGACTGTAATATTTCCTACTGGCATGATTTACGAACGGAACCTCGGGTTTTCTTCAGTAGACACATGGGTGGTGGCTCTGTGATGGTGTGGGGAGCTTTTGCATATGATGGGAAATGTGATCTGCAGCGAGTTCTTGGAAAATTGAACTACATTTGTTGTCAACAACTGCTTTAGAAAACACTTATAGCTTTGGGCCCATTTTTAGGAGGATCAAACTGGAAATTTCAGCAAGACAATGCGCCATGCCATGTGTCTAAATCAATTAAAAACTGGTTTCAAAAAGAAAAAATCGAGGTCTTAAACTGGCCAAGCCTTAGTCCAGACCTGAATTCCACCGAAAACTTGTGGGGCCATTTGGCTCGTCAAGTGTATGCAAATAACCGTCAGTATGATTCTGTGTATGAATTGGAACTAGCTATCATGGATGAATGGGACAAAATTCCCAAATATTTGCTCGAAAACCTAATTAATTCGATGAAAAATCGAGTCTTTGAAGTTATTCAAAAAATGGTGGATCAACATCATATTAGTTTTATTAAAAAGGTTTGTTTTAACTATTGGTCTTATAATTTTGTTACAGATATTTGACTGGAAAAATTTGAAATTGTTGATAAAATAATTAGTATATTTAAATATCTCTTAAAAATAATATACATATATTTTATATTTCATTTATTAACATCAACCTAATTTAATTTTAAAAAAATTATACTATTTATAGTAAAAATCACAAAATCCACAGTGGTCTTATAATTTTGTTACACACTGTATACCGGGTGCGTCATAAATTTCTGCAAAGTTCAAAAATTCGTAACAAAAAAATAATTCTCGAAAAAAAATTCTGTTTGCTCGAATAGGATGAAAGGGACATTGGATGTTTTTTTTTCCGTGTAAAAGAAAAAGTTTCCAAAAGTAAAGGAAAGAGGGCGCTTTTAAGTGACCAAGTTAAACCTGCTTTGCAGGAAAGACATGCGTTACTGTTGTCACCTTCATGCAGGATGGTGCCCGCCCCACATTTCACGTGTTATCAATACGTTTCTGTTGGAATCTTTTACTGAAGACTGAGTTCTAGAAGTCGCTGTTGTAAGATTCAGTGGCCCTCACGATCACCAGACTTGACCCCCGGGAAATTTTTTGTTAGGGGAATAGTTAAAGTCTCATATGTACCGGGGCTCCCCAACCAGTTTGGTGGAACTGAAAACTGTCATTCAACAGATAGTTGCTGCTATCAATGCTGCAATCCGTTGTAATGGGCTTTGTGACGCGTCTCATTTGCCTATTACCTTGTGCTGGTAGTAATGTCGAACATCTGTTACTTTTAAAATAATTCCACAGTCTCATGTTATTGTAATCTGTTTGATTTTCTGTTTGAGTTTGCCTGATTTGCATAAAACGTCTCAGTATCACGTGTGAGCGCCCTCTTTCGGTTACTTTTGGAAACATTTCTTTTTACAGGGAAAAAAAAATCCATTGTCCCTCTTATCTTATTGGCGCAAACAGAAAATTTTTTCGAGCATTACTTCTTCTATTATTAAATTTTGAACTTTGCACGAATTTATGACGAACCCGGTATATATATATATATATATATATATATATATATACACTCATGGACAAAAAAATTAGCGCACCAAGAAATAATTGCGGGATCGTAACGAAACTTGCAATGAAGGTACATGTCGGGGAGATATTCAAATGATTAGAAATGCAGCGTGATTGCGCATTACGTATAGCCGGTAGAGGACGTTGAACATCGTACTCTGTGGAGTATAAAACAGGTAACCAAAGCTTGTTTGAGTGTGCTGAATCATTTACAAAGGAAGAGCTGAGATAGACATGCCATTAGGCCGTGTTCGAAAATAATATAAGCAGTTGTCGCAGTTTGAGAGGGGGAGAATCGTCGGGATGATGGAAGTTGGGTGGTCAGATAGGCGAGTAGCTCGTCAATTAGGCCGCTCTGATTGTGTTGTGAGGAGGTGTTGGGACCAGTGGACCCGAGAGATGTCATGTACACGAAGACCGGGCTCAGGACGCCCTCGACAGACCAGTCGTCGAGAAGACCGCCACATCGTAAGAAATGCACGCGTATAGCAAACTGCTTCATTGGCCGCAATCCAGGCACAGGTAGCACCTTAACTAGGGGCCTCTGTGTCTTCTCGAACCATACGAAGGCGCCTGGCTGAAGGACAGTTGGTATCGCGGCGCCCATTACGTGTGCTGCCCTTGACGCCCACCCATCGACGCCTCCGTTTGGAGTTTTGCCGCGCACGAGGAAACTCGACTGCAGCGGAATGGAACCAGGTCGTCTTTAGCGACGAATCCAGATTCAATCCCGGCAGTGACGACAATCGTGTTCGTGTGTGGAGAGCCCGTGGTGAAAGCTTCAATCCTGCCTTTGCTGTACAGCGACACATCGCTCCCACAGCTGGTGTGATGGTATGGGGTGCTATTGCCTACAATGCACGGTCACCCCTAGTATTGTTCCGTGGCACCATGACAGCCCAGCGGTATGTTCATGAAATCCTGGAACCACATGTGTTGCCACTCATGCAACGGCTCCCAGGAGCCATTTTTCAACAAGACAATGATCGGCCTCATACGGCAAGGGTGTCACAAGACTGTCTCCGCACTGTTACTACCCTTCCTTGGCCTGACCGATCCCAGATTTGTCTCCAATCGAGCATATCTGGGATCATTTGGGACGACGAGTTGGGCATCCCACGAGTTTGAACGAACTAGAGGCAAGGTTACAGCAAATATGGAACGAAATATCTCAAGACATCATACAGAACTTGTATGACTCAATGCCCGATTGTATCGCATCGTGCATTCGCGCTAGAGGGGGTCCAACGGAGTATTAACTCCTCCGTTCTTTTGCCTTTTTCTCTGAAATAAATTATCCTTTTTCTTTGATTTTCTTATCATTTACTTATATCAAAGTAGTCATTACGTATGTAAAATTTCGTTTCATTTTGACGACTCCTTCTTGGTGCGCTAATTTTTTTGTCCATGAGTGTGCATATATATATATATATATATATGTGTGTGTGTGTGTGTGTGTGTGTGTGTGTGTGTGTGTGCGTGAGTGTGTGTGTGTTTGTGTGTGTGTAAGATAATATTACCAAAACAGTTTTTTTCTAGTAAAAAACCTTTTATAAATCTTCTAAAAAGTAACTAATAAAGGTAAGTATTGTAATAAACTTTAAATCTATTTTTCTCAAAACAGATTTTTCAAGGTTTTTAGGATTTTTTAAATGCTCCTTGCGACTTAATTTTGTTGACAGGTCATGAAATTGACAAGAAAAAAACCTGATACTGTTTACAAAGAAACTGGTTATGCATTTTACAATTTGACTTCATTAAGGTAATTAAATTTTATTTGTAGCTTATTAAAAGGAAAATTTCGATAAAAATCGGGATAGAATTCAGAAAAATATCTCTATTGAGTCTCAAGGAGCATTTAAAATTTTTTTTTTATAAATTTTGAATTTTTAAAAAATCTTAAAATTATAAAAGATTGGAAATTTCTGTTAAGATATTCTATATACTTAGGGTGAAATGTATATATATATACAAAATTTAATATCTCTATGATAAAAAGTTTTAAAAAATAAAAAAATAACGCCCACCGTTCTTCTAAGAGAGTGCTACTGTCACTCTTTTCTACTCAAGAACACGGTGGTTTATTTTTTTATGTACCGCCTTGTTGGTGCATATTGCCATCTTCTTGCATTGTAAATTTTGAACGACATTTCTTGATAGGCGATGATTCTTTCCGTAGTGTATAACTGAACAATATAAGTAGCCAATAATTGCAAAATTTTGCCGCTTCGTGACAGCATTTTTACTAGCTTTTCTATTTTTTTCCACCTAGCATTAGATGCCTAATATACTTAACGAAACAAAATGTCTAAATTTGGATACCATAAACGTTATCTACAATTTAAAGGTGCTAAAACGGAATTTCCTGTTTTCAATGAATATTTGTCAGTTATTGCATTGATTTTCGTTTTACTTAAGGACATCTTTCTAACCACATCATTTACTCTAAAAATTTCCATTTATGCTTTGTGTCTCGGATCCCATTCCGATTGCCTAGGGTTGTGTATGTTTTATAAAATTCTTAAGATATTCCTAGAACTGTAATGTAGAATGCTGCAACGAACTGCTGAATATTTCATCTGATTATAATTTACCTGAAACTAAGATTTTCGTGATCCATTTCCTTATAATACTGAGTCAGTATCACACTATGTTGCATGATACTGTCTAGCTAAATACATAGTTTCCAAAACGTGTCTTTCGTGTGCATGAGAATCATAGATTATTTTGGCTGCGGATTTCCGTGCAGACGAGGTGTAATAAGTATAGTTTAAGATTTCCATCTGGGACGCGCAGGGAATAGTATATGCAGATAGAGAGAAAATTATGGAAAGCTTATGGCTTGTGTCTTAAGCTCGTTGTCATAGTTACAATTATATACCCAACACAGTAAGTAATTTCCTTGCGGTGGGAGGCAAAGTAGATTTTACAACATTTAAGTGAATAAATGGTTTTAAATATAAGGGGCTAGGGTGTTTTATCTTTTTCTTAAGGCTCCTGTATATAAGCCCTAATGGATTCAATCAGTTTAGGCTTCAACCATAACTATGCAAGCAAGCCCATATGAATGTATAAGGATTATTGGACATAATATCTTTTGTTTTAGCAGTGTTCATACTTTGATGTAAAATACGCTGGTTGTAGAATCTAAAGAAGAGTGATTCTGAAAACATAATGTAAATGATAACAATTTTTACTAAAGGTATTTTACTTTCATTAAATAGAGAAAATGGAGGAAATTGGATGAAAAATAATTATCCGGTGAAATACGTGACATCCAGTTAGGATTCCTTTTAAAGCGATTTGCGGAGTCAACTGTCTACCAGGTCATCTGAATTGTAATTTTTAGCAAATTTTTGCTCTTTGGATACTTGCATATATAAGTTTAGTGGTTCTCAACCATGGAGGTTCCCCCCACCCCAGGGGAGGGGGGAGGGATATTCAAAAAGTTCTCTTCCCCTGCGCATATATATATATATATATATATATATATATACATATATAGGTCTTAAAAATATCTATTGTTAGATATCTAACATGCCTAACAAAAAAGAATGACTAACAATAAATACCATTAAAGTTTTGCAAAATATAAAAATTCTGTTGCTTTGTAACATCATTTTATACTAACATCTCAATGTTTTCTTAGTTTTAACTATCTCATTTACTTAAAATATTAAAACGCCGTCAAAATATGTATTTTATAAAATTTAGGAATTTCCTCTTATGAAGATATAATTACAATGATTCTGTCAAATTCAGTTAATTTTTTTCTGAATTAATACAGGGAAAAATTTCGGCTTGACTTAACGGTAAAGTCGGGATCTCCATCAGATATTTAAGCAGACGGGTTCATGCCGAAAGTAATCATGCCATTTTGTTCTTAAATGAACCTCATGCTATGTTTTCTAATAACGTGCAGTGCTGTAAACGTTTATAACTCATCTTGACGTACAATAGTTCTCAGAAGTCGGTCGCTTCTTGAGCTTGGATGCTATGATATTAGAAGCGGTTTATGTCAGCGATAACACAGCAACTCCTCAGCGTATACTAGCAATATCTATTCCCTTTGAAAGCCAAAAACTTCAAGTTATCAGAACTACAACGCGTCCCCTCGCTAACTACTGCGCACATGGGGCGTAAAATAAGCTCGAATCGCGTAAGTCTGTGAATTTCAGGTACTAACTACGTGTTGGAACAATACAAGAAAGATGTCTCAACGAGATCCGAGTAAAATACTTGCCTTCGTTAAGGCTGTTTACTATTTCTATAGCCGTCAGAAGTGTCTAAAGCGTATGTACTCAAACTACGTACCAAAACACACTCATTATCAGGCAGTTAAATTTATAAACATAATTTTCGAAATTTGTGCTTTAAAAATACAAAAATGTGCCATCTGCTACTAATGCTGTTCTCATCAACGTATATTTGTGAATCATCTTATTCCAAAATGAAATATGCGAACGTACATCGAAATCTGTTTATTGTTTCTTACCTTGAGTACATATTGAGAGTAGCATGTATCAAATATGAAGCTGATTTGCTTTAAATAGTCAAAAGTATGCCTCAACATTAAAAATCCCACAAATTTTTAAATAAACTCTTGAATAAATCGAGGTCTCAACATTAAAGATCGCATTAATTTTTAAATAAACGTTTGAATACATTGAAGTCTCAGCATTAAAAATCACACTAATTTTTAAACAAACGCTTGAATACATCGAGGTCGCAGCATTAAAAATCACACTGAATTTTAAATAAACGCTTGAATACATTTAGGTTTTTATTTTTATTTATTAAATTAACGTATTATGAGGTATAGTGTACTACGTTGCGATCCGCGTAATGTAGCAAACATATGTACTATGTGGCCCCAAAGAGAAAAAGGTTGAGTGTAGCTGGTTTAAAGTAATCTCCGCCCAGGTATATACAATCAAACCCAGGCGAAATGTAATAAAACGAAGAAAACCTTTTATTGGGAAATCATAAAAGGTTCCACTCGCCGCTTCCGAACGCATGACGAACATATTGACACCACAGGCCTGCACTCGACAAAATCATCCTGGCTGTTAAACATTGTCAATGAACAAATGCATTCGGTATATGTAACCCTAGTTTCATATCTCAATCTCCAACCGCAAGACGTATACTATGTCGAATCCATCAATTTTTAGCATATTTCTTCCATTTTTTCTCATTTCTCACCTTGTTTAAGTAGTGTTTGTACTTCATTTTGAGCGGCTACCGTGTACCATTGTGTTATGAGGGGTACCAGAGATACCCCATTGCGTTGTGTAAAATTGGGAGGTGATCGCCAAAGGTAATGATACGTTTATAAATAAAATAATAACATTTATTATACAATATTATACAAAAAGTTAGGTTTACATATTATAAATGAGAATCTTGAATATGTATAGTTTGTATCAGAAGTAGGCCATGTTGGACCCGCTTCCTGCGGCAGAACCATTAGGGCCTGTTCACATAGGAGTCCGTTGCGTTGCGTTAAGGAAAAGATGACGTTGAGACGAAAATAAACCAATCATTGGCGTTGAAAAGTTCATTGCTAATCGTTTGGAGGCCTATGATTGGTTTATTTTCGTCTCAACGTCATCTTTTCCTTAACACAACGCAACGGACTCCTATGTGAACAGGCCATTACGGGTCGATCGCAATAAAGTTCAGTCTAAACCAAATTGAGTTCCATTCATCAAAAATTGATGTAAAAAAACCCAGCACTATTTGAAAGGGGAGAAATGACCAACCTGGGGACCTTTGATGAGGCAGCAGGGCATGGCACTTAGTTGTACTTCTACGGGTGGAGTCCGCAGGTATCAGACGAAGATGATGGGGCACTTCGGTGGAGGCAGCAGGTTCGGCGCTGGCGGTTGAACGGACATCTCGCTTTAAAGGGGACGTCTTTCTCCTCCCCTGGTCATTGCGCAGCAGTCATCGGTCTATCTTCTCAGCTTGCCACCCAATCTATCATCCTCTGCTTCCGTTCCTCTCGTTTCTTCTCTCAAAATCTCGGGGTTCATTTTCCCCCCTTTTGGTTTTGACCCCTCCCCAGGTCGGTGTCTCACTTAAATTTATTGCTGTTTCGAGTATTTTATTCGTGGGCGGGATGATCCTACATCCCCACGGTTGACCCACGTGGTATTTTTATTTCAGCGAAAATTGGCTGTCCTTTAAGTCTTTCCTGGAATTTCTTCCTCAAATCCTAAGAAATTCTGGGGGTGCGATGTTTCTTGGAAATTGGACCCTCTTTTCCAATATGGCCGTTTTGTGACCCGTAAACGCGCGTTGCCGGAAAAAATGTTGGAAATGGTCAAAATGTCCAAATTGTGGATCCTTCACAACACATTCACTGACCTAGAATGTCTGTTCAGCGTACATTTGCTGTAATACAAAATAGATTGGATGCTTCATTGTGAAGTTAAACTAAACAGCTACGATAAGTATAAAATGTTAGGCAAGTTTACTGACACAGTATATTTAGCAACTAACTTGCCAAAAAAATGTAAAATAGCAACATTAATGCATTTTATTGTTATGTGCACTAAAAGATAATGTTTCAAGAAAATTTATATACATATATATAAAATATTTTATATCCTTAGTACAATATATATTTAACATTCCTTTCAATTAAAGGGACAAAAAATCAATTTTTTTGGCCACTTTTTTTTTACGTGTTCTCGAGAGAATTTTTTTTTTACTGTAAGCTTTATTTGCGCAAAATATTATGAAAGTCACAGTCTTAAATATGTGTGATAAATATGGGTGTAAAAAAAGGGCAGGATACTTAAAAAAAAAAAAAAATTTTGCCCTTGACAAATTAGATAATTTTTTTATCAAAAGGAAAAAAATTGTAAAAGTCTGCCGTGACCACGGTTAATGCAAATTGTCTTGAGTAAAGATACTTGAATTATTTTTAAACGATATTGGGCATCTTGAGTAAATTTTAAGAATGTCTGAATTTAATTGTCCCTCTATTCAAAGTGTAATACAACACACAAATATTTTTTTTTTCGCAAACTGGGGTGTATGTAGTGTTTCTCTCTCTGGAAGTATGATTTATAAAATATAAACAAATCTCTTGTAATTTAATATCTATCCATCTCTCTATCTCTCTTTCTGTGTATACATACATACATACACACACACACACATATATATATATATATATATATATATATATATATATATATATATATATATATATATATATATATATATATATATATATATATATATATATATATATACATATATATATATATATATATATATACATATATACATATATATATATACATATATATATATATATATATATACATATATACATATATATACATATATATATACATATATATATATATATATATATATATATATATATATATATATATATATATATATGTCGGACTTAAGCGGGAACGAAATAATTATTCCTAATTTAAAGGGGGCTTAGTAATTAATTTATTGTCGTGGCGTAATTCGCCACTATTCTCATATCTTGGTTCGAAATACATCGAGAGAAATCGGGGAAATTCCCTTTGGATCTGTGGCCACGCCTATGGTTCAACGCCGGTGTATGCGTCACAGAGATCATGTGGGCATGCGCGGTGACTGTTGATGGCAGAAAAACAATAGCGTTTAATCAGACGGCGGGAAATTCTTGATGGAGATAGTCACGCGTCTCGCGGGAGCTTGATGATTCTTGGATTTAATTTATCAGATTGAATCAGGTAGCTTAAGATTTTGGAAATAAATGATGTTCGATATATTAATTGTAGTTCTTTGCCACCGGCCTTTTAATTCATTGACTGCCATAACTTTAATAATTAAGTAAAGATATATCAAGAAGGAGTAAGTTTGGATGTAAGACGACGTACTGGGAAGGGTGTAAGTAGCGAGCCCGTCAACAGTCGCGCAGGATTTTGGGATCGCGCGAGGGAAAATAATTCACCCCACAGCCTTTAAAAATGCAAGTTAAAAATTAAAATTTTATCCAAGTTCTCGTCATGCTCACTCGTGACTGCGTTGACGCGTTGGTAGAGTAAAATATTTAGGTTTGGAGCTGCAATTTTCGTGCTGATGCTTCGTGCAGAAACCAATTACAACGATTGCCGTCGCAGAGTTCCAGTCGGGATACCATTCGACCTACATGATGTTTCGACTTCAATTGTGTGGATTAACAACGCTTTGCCTGCTGTTTGCTGCATTGTGTCTTCGGAGTGTCCAATTGTGCCAACACCGTTGCGCGGCGAGGATAACTTTGCCGTTCCGATTTTCATCAGTCGTCGAATCATCGCGCTCACGAGTTGTTCTTCAATTTTTTTCTCCCAGAGAGAGTCATCGTGGGTGTGTCGCAGTGAGTATCGTTCTCTCTGCGCTGTGTTTCGCCAATAGACCTCGAAACGAGGAAGTTATGTAATTTTTTTTTCTCCCGACTCTGCAACCAGCTTGAGTTATGTTAAAGACAGCGGTGCGTGTTTGTGAATTTGCCAAGCAACAGGAATTCTTTCAGATCTGCGTTTTAAAACAAAACGATAACGCCATGGTTTTCGGTCATCTAAAGCAGAGGCGGCTTTTTATCAATCATCATCCGGAGAACAGAAGAAGATTTTGTGTAAAAATAAAAAAATTTCAGCGTGCAGAAAAATTAAAATTTTGTTTGACGGGATATTAAAAAAAAGGGTAAGCGATACTTATTAAATTTTTAAATGTGAAATGGGTGTTAAATGTGAAAAGATTGTTTTTGAAAAGTAATGTTGGAAATGAAAATACTTTTAATAACGATTATAATGTTTGTGTCAGAATGTTACAGATATGGGTTTTTTGAGGAATATTATTTTTGATGAGATTAGTTTTAAGTTGATGAATATTTTTGTATTTTTGAAACCCATACAATTTTATAAGCATAGAGTTTTCCCACCCAGTTTCACTGAAGAGTATGTTAAACTTTAGTCACAACTTGAGGATTGGGTTATATGATGAATATTAACTGACACATTTTAAATAGATTTGTGATAAGATATATAATATTTTCATATTTTTTTCAGCGGATTTAATGACTGCTGAAAAATTTGTTGTTTTTGTGAAGGTTTTGTTTGAATTGATAAGGATTTTGAGTTTGACAGACTTATTTCATGTTTCAAGAAAAATTAATTGATATTTAACCAACAATTCGTAATGTTTTAAAGTTATACTATTATGAAATTAAATTGTGTATCTATCTTGTTCTTGGGGAGGGGGGGGGGAAGCAAAGTAATGTACTAAATTAGGAGCAATTTTAAAATTTTTGCAGATTCTGGTTTCCTGGTGCGATGATGATAATTTTATTCCTTGTATATATTTTTGTGTTTATTTGAGTGTCATGGAGAAGTATTTTAAGTTACATTTTGATAAATATCGTGTTAAATGTTTTTTTATAGTGTATATTTTTGGTCGACCGGCAAGCTTAATGAGGAGGGCCTCTGATTGTTAAGTGTATATTACAATATCGAAATAATAATTTTAAAAGAATGAGGTGTGGAATTTGCATTAATGTAAGATGTGAAAGTTACGAAATATTTTGGCCTTGAAATTGGTAAGATTTGAATAGCATATTGAAAAATGTGAATTTTTAACATGTTTTGTCAATAAATAATAAAATGATTAATGTTTTGACCGGGCATGAGCCTGTTTCACATGCCTCCTCATGTCATTAGGATTAGTTTTAAGTAAGTCATTGAGTGATCAGGAAAAGTGCGTAGTAAGCATTGAGAAAAGAAACTGCTTTGAGTAATCTAGATAATTTTGAAAGTTGATTACATACATTTTTAGATCCCAATTTACTGTTTCTCATATTTTTTTAAAATTCAAATTGTGTGTTCTTGATTTTATTGATTGGGTTGGTAAAATTTTATGATGTGTCTTTTTTTTTGTATAAAGAAATAGCAATAATGTAAAGTTCAGAGATCCATTTCTTAAGTGATTTTATATGTTGGGTGCCTAACACCCTCTTGACTCCAGATATGTGGTTAAACTTTATGTGTTGTTTATATAAGAAAAAAAAAAAAAAGTTTAAACGCTCTTTTTTAAGCTACTTTGTGTATATTTTATCAATTTGGATCTCATAAAACAAGTGTAATATTATGATGTAATTTCGAAAAATATGTTTTTTGGGTTTTGTGCACAGATGAAGAGTGATGTACAGCGTCTGATTTACAGAGTTGATATTTTTAATTTTGGTTGTACAGATTTGGACTTCTACATTTGTTAACAAGAACTGAGTGGTTACTATATTTACTTGTGATTGAGGTATTATTGTGTTTTTCTTTAATAAGATTTGATGATAATTGTGTTTTTTAGTGATCTTTGTAATTTTGGAAATTTATATTGTGATGATTAATAGCTCGTCAATGACAATTGTGTCTCAAATGGAGACTTGTGTAAAATGTATCAGTACCTCGATTCAATCTGGCTAGGCGTGAATAGATAAAATTTTGGGTTAGGTTTAATTTAATTTGTGTTGACTGGGGAGACGTCCCTACTCAGCAATCTTTTTCGGTTGATAGTTATTTGGTATTTTGAAATATAATCTTAGTGTTTTCTCTTCTGAAGACTTGCCGGATGGAATTAGCTACTCCATTTGTGTGCGTGCCTTCAGGGGGACGGGGGGGAAAGTTGTCGGACTTAAGCGGGAACGAAATAATTATTCTAAATTTAAAGGGGGCTTAGTAATTAATTTATTGTCGTGGCGTAATTCGCCACTATTCTCATATCTTGGTTCGAAATACATCGAGAGAAATCGGGGAAATTCCCTTTGGATTGATTGACATCTGTGGCCACGTCTATGGTTCAACGCCGGTGTATGCGTCACAGAGATCATGTGGGCATGCGCGGTGACTGTTGATGGCAGAAAAACAATAGCGTTTAATCAGACGGCGGGAAATTCTTGATGGAGATAGTCACGCGTCTCGCGGGAGCTTGATGATTCTTGGATTTAATTTATCAGATTGAATCAGGTAGCTTAAGATTTTGGAAATAAACGATGTTCGATATATTAATTGTAGTTCTTTGCCACCGGCCTTTTAATTCATTGACTGCCATAACTTTAATAATTAAGTAAAGATTTATCAAGAAGGAGTAAGTTTGGATGTAAGACGACGTACTGGGAAGGGTGTAAGTAGCGAGCCCGTCATATATATATTAGGGTGGAATGAAAAAAACTTTTTTTTGAATTTCAATATGCTCTAGTTTTCAAAAGTTGCCTTTTAACAAAATAAAGACGGAAATTAAATATTAGCGTAATTGGTGCATGTTTTCAGATAGCGCAAGGAGGGCAAACTTTTGGTTTTTATTAAATTTTTGACAAATTTCGCAATTATTTTAAAATTGAATACACTTGTAGTACAAAAAAGTAGCAAAATATGTAATTTAAACATTCCTTTTAGTCAGGAGATCTGCTAAACAGATTATATAATACGTTTTACTTCATAATAATATGTACACATAAAGGCACTTAAGGACGAGGCACTTAAAAGACACTCGGACATCACGGTGAACGAAAAAATATTCTTTTGGAACTTCAATATGCTCTAGTTTTTTAAAGTTGTTTTTTAAAATTAAAATTAAGAATATAAAATATTTTTGCTCTACTAAAATATTTTCAAGTGCCGCAAAGGGCTTCAAAATGGATATTTTTATGAAAAAGTGATTTTATTTGTATACAGTGGAATCTCGATCAATCGTTTTCAGATCCATCGTTTTTCCGTATGCGTCGTTCATTTTATCCAGTCCCAACGATCTTATTGCGTTGTTATGTTTCCGCATCTATCGTTTTCCCGCATTTATCGTTCATTTCTATCGGTCCCTTGGAAAACGATAGATCGAGATTCCACTATATTTTGTTAATTTCTTTTATAGTATATTAAAATAATGTATATTTGCTGTAAATAAAATATTCAAAATATGATATTTTGACAAAAAACTTGCATATTCTAAGTATTTCTAATTTTTAGATGCCATAACAGAACAACTGATTTTGTGGAATTTCGCGATTTTCATCATATAAATTTTACATTAGCATATTCTTATAATACACATTGGAATGAAAGAAAAACAATTTTTAATTGACGGACCTTAGTTAAAATAAACAAATCACACTTATTTAGAAAAATATTAATGTAATGTCTATTAAGGCAAAACATTATTTTGAAAAAAATATTCATGTTTTTCAAAAGTCCATATTAATCACACATGGTTTCCATTACTTATTTCATAGACACATTGAATTATTTTTCTTTTGTTTCAAATTTTGGCATTATTTTTTGAGAATGCATTTTTGATTTTATCAATGCATCTCTTGGAGAAATACCACGAACGGACAAGGATGATCCGGTAACTAATTTAACAATCCTTTCTACTACTTGTGTGTGACATGGAATGTTGTTGAAGTCAAAAATTTGTTTCTCGTGATCAGATTCTTTTGCTTCTTTTATAAACAGTTTTAGTTTGTCATCAGAAACATCCCTCGTCATAGGAGGTTCTGTTACTTTAACATCATTCCATTCAATCATATAAATATAATCCTTGGCATCAAAGTTTATACGTGGAACTAAATTCTTTCTGATGCCTCCTTCATTTTCCGCCCTTGCTTTTAGAATCCGGCGTAATCGAAGCTCTCTTACATGACTGCGATCGTCTAATATCATACAAAGGAGGAGATTTTCCGAAGCGGCAAAGTATACATTTCTTTGAATGACAGGGCCAATTACATTTTTAAGAGTCTAATTGAGGTAACGTGAATAGCTTACAAGTTTCCACAAGTGCTTCGATCCACGGATACCAGATGGTTTCAGCTTTATGTTAAACCAAATTGGTGCATAAACTTTCAAAATGTACTCAGTCAGTATTCGGAGATTTTTCACAGGACATTTTGTTCCCGCATACAAGCGAAGTATTCGTTTTGCTGATGTAAGCCATCGTGAATGACAAAGTTTTCCTGGTTTTCTCATGGAGAAATCAGAAGAGCACTTTCCAACAGAGATTGGATTATACATTTCTAACAAATATTTTGGGTCCACACTTAAATCATCCTTAATTTCTAGTAATGTAATGTTATTTTCTATAGGTGAAAATTCAATCACTGGAAGTTCAGAGCAGTTTTCTAGTTGTTTAAGAATTTCTCCTCCAAATTCATTTGGGCCTTTAGTTTTTCCATCTAGAAAACAAAATAGGTGACGTAGGGGCAGTTCATTTAAATTATTGACTTCAACAACATTCCATGTCACTCACAAGAAGTAGAAAGGATTGTTAAATTAGTTACCTGGTCATCCTTGTTCGTTCGTGGTACTTCTCCAAGAGATGCATTGATAAAATCAAAAATACATTCTCAAAAAATAATGCCAAAATTTGAAACAAAGAAAAACAATTCAATGTATCTGTGAAATAAGTAATGGAAACCATGTATGATTAATATGTACTTTTGAAAAACATGAATATTTTTTTCAAAATAATGCTTTGCTTTAATAGACATTACATTAATATTTTTCTAAATAAGTGTGATTTGCTTATTTTAACTAAGGTCCGTCAGTTAAAAATTGTTTTTCTTTCATTCCAATGTGTATTATAAGAATAAGCTAATGTAAAATTAATATGATGAAAATCGCGAAATTCCACAAAATCAGTTGTTCTGTTATGGCATCTAAAAATTAGAAATACTTAGAATATGCAAATTTTTTTGTCAAAATATCATATTTTGAATATTTTATTTACAGCAAATATACATTATTTTAATATACTATAGAAGAAATTAACAAAAAATACAAATATAATCACTTTTTCATAAAAATATCCACATTGAAGCCCTTTGCGGCACTTGAAAATGTTTTAGTAGAGCAAAAAAATTTTATATTCTTAATTTTAGTTTTAAAAGACAACTTTTGAAAACTAGAGCATATTGGAATTCGGAAAAAAATTTTTTTCGTTTCACCGTGATGTCCGAGTGTCTTTTAAGTGCCTCGTCCTTAAGTGCCTTTATGTGTACTATTTTTATGAAATAATACGTATTATATAATCTGTTTAGCAGATCTCCTGACTAAAAGGAATGTTTAAATTACATATTTTGCTACTTTTTTGTACTACAAGGGTATTCAATTTCAAAATAATTGCGAAATTTGTCAAAAATTTAATAAACACCAAAAGTTTACGCTTCTTGCGCTAACTGAAAACATGCACCAATTACGCTAATATTTAATTTCCATCTTTATTTTGCTAAAAGGCAACTTTTGAAAACTAGAGCATATTGAAATTCAAAAAAAAAGTTTTTTTCGTTCCACCCTAATATGTATATACATATATATATATATATATATATATATATATATATATATATATATATATATATATATATATATATATATATATATATATATATATATATATATATATATATATATATATATATATATATATATATATATATATATATATATATATATATATATATATATTTGTTTTATCGAACATTTTTTTTTCTTCTTTATAAAAAAAATTATATTGTAGTTAGATATTATTAAAATCATCTTTATATGTTATAATGCAAAGACCAGTGTGCTGAAGTGTTCTTCTTTATGCATGATTCGTCCGTATCTACTTCTGGGGAGCAACAAAGGGTCTTATAAACTAGTGACTACTGATGTTTATGGCGAGAAAGTAGTTTTATGTTTATGACGAGAAGCTAACAGTTTGAAGCTAAGCGAAATCGGAAGCCGGATGTAAGGTACTACCGCAGATACAACTGTTCCACGCACCGTACGTTTTCCACAATGTATACGAAGATGTTACACGCGAAATAAGTAGTTAATCCCTCAGCCATCCCCCCAAATTAACAAAAATAAGTAATATATTTAACTGATAATAGAATAAAGACTACAGTTTGATAAGTAACAAGACTGTTTGCATTTTCCCACAGTCCACAATGCATTTGTTAGTGTTGCTTGCGATATTCCCATAAGGTGGTTCTAAGTGATATTCCGTCAGGGCCTTTCATATAGCTGAGGGGGCTAGGCGACCGCCTCAGGTGCCGAACTGAAATAGGCGCCAACATAATGCCAGATAGAAAATACGAATTTTAACGAATAACTAAAAAATATTAAAACGTTCACCTAATGTATGAAGAAATTCATAAAATTATACAAATATAAGTAAATATCTAACTATTTTTTTATAAAAATACTGAATTTGATATCATGAGAAATAAATTTTGAATTCCTATTTCCAGATGTGTTTGTAACTCTAAGAATTATACTAACACTACATGTCACTGTTTCAGTAGCTCAGTGCAGTTATTCTAAACTGAAAATGTTAAAGATCTGTGAACAAAAAAACTCATAAGCGATTGGGTGATCTAGCTATCATTTCTGAAAAAAAAAAACAGTATGAAAATTAATAAATGATAGAGATGCAATAGAGCTATTTGCTGTCATAAATGATGTGTGATTGATTTTGAAATTATTTTTTTTACATAATAAATTATCAAATTTATTTACGTTTCTGCTTTTTTAAAGTTCTGTCATAAAAAAATCATGTTTTTTATACAAATAAATAAAATTTAAAAATAAATACATATTTTCTCCAAAATGTCCGTTATTCTAATAATTAGACAATTACTTATAGTGTTACTGTAGCGACATGTAAAACCTCGAGGGACAATCACTTGCATCAGGGGATTAAAAAAAATGTCGGGCTGCAGAAACATCAGTGTAACGCGTACCGAATTCTAACATTCTTTTGGTGTGGGGCTTTAAGCCCGCGCGTCTCATCTTTCCCAACAGCTTGGGAAAATCTGTGTGCTAAAAGTCATCGACCACCTTATATGCTCCTAAACCTATCACTTGGTGGCCGTTATTCAAAGATTTTGACGTTACAGAAGCAATAAGTTTTCACTTAACGAACCATCGGATCGCTCACACGATCCATATTCGGGAGCTAATCCCAAGTTCCCTCTCTCGAAAACAGGCGTTTTCTCGAGACTCCCGCGTTGCAGCTAAGGAATTCAAGCAGGATATGTTTTTCAGACTATTGTTTTTTGGGAGAGTCCTCTTAAGACCGGGACTGGAGCGGTCACAAGAACTTTTGCCCCCCGAAAGTCTAAACTAATTGATAGGAGAAGCCGCTGTTGAAATCTTTTGTAACCAGACATCTCGTTCATCTGTAAACTGTTCAAATGAACATTCAACCTGTTAAGCTTTGTTCCATATTAAATTTGTTAAATTTTAGAAAAATTCTGGCTTTTTTTTATAATCAGAAATCACTCGAGCATTGTTTATTATTTGACACGAAATCACTTAGAAGCCTTAGCACTAGCCAGAAGTTGTTAAAATACATTCACTCCTTGGAGTCTCTCCGAAAATTTGAAAAGGCGCTTATATTAAAACTTGCCTCAGACGCCACGATGGATCGGCCCGGCATTGCATTCCTCAGATTCAAAAGTACCACATACCATCCACATTTTTACTTTTCCCTGAGTACATTATAAAATACACATTAATAAACACTCGAAAGCTAATTGAGCTTGGAATTATAAATAATATAAAGTTAGGTGAATCCAGGGGCCCGATTTCACCTTTAAATGCATACAGAACATTTGTACACACTCATGTTTCTCGCGATGTATTTGTAGATTGTTGTCTGCAACATTGCCATGACATGTCCAATGCCATAATATGGTATTATTACACAACTAGCCGGGCTTCGCCCGGCTAGGCTCGGGCTTCGCCTAGCTACGCTCAAGCCATCCGTGTAACATATTTATGTACTTCGTGCCCCACAAAAGAAAAAAAAATCCTACAAATGTATAAAATTCAAGTGAATAAATTCCTTTCAATTTTCATTCCCGTCGCTGCCGACAGATGGCAGCACCATTGCACCAAATGATTTCGTTTCTCAGCAGTGAGTGATTTTAGAATGAAAATATCTCTAAAACTATTGAATTAACAGAATAAGTGTACGCAGAAAAAATTATCAGTTTTCGAAATCTTATCTTTCCAAATATGTAACATTTATGTACTTTCATGAGAAAAAAAAATTACACCGTTTCCTGTATATTTGTCGGCCATTTTTTTCTAGGAGTGGCCCACCCGGATGAGTTACGGTCACGTGATCTCTCGACATCCACTTGTCTCTTTATTAGTATAGATAAAATAAATCTGGAACGTCAGTCTATTGTCATTTTGTAGATTCAGAAGCACTGCATATTCTCTTGTCATGTTTCCCACAATACAATTGCAGCTTTTGACAGCGAAATTTCCATAACATGCTACATTAGAAATATATAATTACCTGAAAGTGGAAGCACGATTTGACGCATTATCTTAGATTCAAAAGTACCGAAGCGTTCTGTTATATACGTAAGTTTTATTCGCATGAAATGCAAGTAATTATCCCCGCTAACTTTTCCAAAACTAACCAACACAAACCTTAAATCAGACTAACTAGAAGTAGAACTTAATTTATCTAGAAACTATTAAACTACATCATAAAAGACCACTGCATAGAGAATTTTCCTCTGCAAATTAAATATAGGAACTCGGTTTTTACAAGACAAATCACCACAAACATAGTGCATACGGCTTCTATAATGCCTTTATGTACTTATACACACACACACACACACACACATATATATATATATATATATATATATGTATGTAAGTATATATATACAGTGGCTCCAAAAAGTGTTCATACACTTACGATTTTCAATGAAATAGGGGTCTATCCATTAATTAAAATGAATATTTCAGAATGGGTATTTAATAATAAGATCTATAATCTATTCTTAACAAAACTACTTGAAATATTTTGAAAATATAGTAAAACTTTATTTTTAAGAAACCAGTAATCAAAAAGTAACAAAAACTTTATCTCACAAAAGTCATCATACACTGAAATATTTTCGGATAAATTCATAATTAAAATTATCGTCTAGTGCTTTATTTTTATTATTGAATTGTGGTGGCATTTAAAATATCGTTTGACTTTAATTTTTGCTTGCCTACTCCGTAATATTCTATTTATTATTTAAAAATGGCTCGTAGTCGTAAAGAAGCAACAAAGAGCATTCGAAAATTGATTATTTTTCCTCATAGTAGGGGTAAATCAGTTCGGAATATTGCTAAATTACTTAATTTATCCCATTTTATTGTGCAGTATGTGATGAAGCGCTTTAAAGAAGAAAATCGGATCGAAAACAAAGTAAGAAAAGGTCGTCCGGCAAAGTTAACAAAACGTGATCAGAGATTTGTAATTAGAAAGTTTGGGGAAAATCCATGTTTGAGTGCTGTATAAGTTTCTGCAGAATTTAATGAAACATTTTCTTTTTCAATTTCACTTGAAACTGTTCGACGAGTTCTCAGAGCAGCTGGATTACACGGGCGTTCTTCAAATAGAAAAGTTTTTGTGAGTGAGAAAAACAGAAAGCTTAGGCTTTCCTTCGCACTATCAATGATAAATAAGCCCCAAACGTATTGGGATAATGCCTTATTTGCCGATGAAAGCAAGTTTAACATTTTTGGTTCCGATGGGCGTATAATTGTATGGAGAAGAAAAAATGAGGAACATTATCACGAGAACTTAGTAGGAACAGTTAAGCATGGCGGTGGAGGTGCCCATGTGTGGGGGTGTATGTCAGCATCAGGACTAGAGAATTTCGTATTTATTGATTGCATAATGAATTATGATGTTTATATAAATATTTTTAAGAGACAATTTAAAATTATCAGCGAACTAAAAACAATTATAGTGGAAGAATGGATGAACATTGATGCAGAAATTACAAAAGAACTAGTGCAATCTATTCCCAAACGTATAAAAGCTGTTTTGGATGCTAAAGGATATCCTACTTAATATTAATTTAACGAAATATTAGAATATTTACTGATATGTAGCGTTTTTTACAAGTGTACGATGACTTTTGTGAGATAAAGTTTTGCGTTACTTTTTGATTATTGGTTTCTTAAAAATAAATTTTTAGTATGTTTTTAAAATATTTCATGTAGTTTTGTTAAGATTAGATTATAGATCTTATTATTAAATACCCATTCTGAAATATTCATTTTAATTAATGGATAGACCCCCTATTCTATTGAAAATCGTAAGTGTACGAACACTTTTGGGAGCCACTGTATATATATATACACACACACACACATATATATATATATACGCCTGAGTTATCAATTTTATTCCTTTAATTATACATTTTTCATAATGATTTTCTCCTTATGTAACAAATTGCGTGTTTGTGTGGTACCTAGCTGTCACTGGTAATATTGCACCTAAGATAATCACGTCGACAAACGAAACTAATTTTATTTTGTTATCGTGGGAAATATGAAACAGGGCGTCACTTAGCGCCAAGAAGATGGCTTTGAACAGGACGCCTGTAACTCTCTCTGCAGAAAATAATTATTGTGTATAATTTTTGTTCGTTATATTCCTTGTAATATGTTAAACAACTAAATTAGTTTCTAAAGCTCATCATTTTATCAATGTGTGGTAGAGACAATAAACTGAATTATGCCATCGATTGGACCGTTTAACTGAGTTTGATGCCGTTCAAGCCCGACTGCACCTTTTCAGTGCAAAAAGCCATCGCCGGCCCTAGTGATGATCCTTTCGTCTGTTTCTGATTTCCGAATTTCGTTACAAGTGAAAGTCTTTATAAGAGATTTATTACATAACACATATATAACATCGTTCTGCATTTACGAGAAACATATATCTAGGACAATAAATACTATTCTGTCCCGTAGTCGATGGGGAAATTGCATTTTCATTCGCAATATTATGTGCTCTTATCTCCACCTGCAAACCATTAAGGACTCCATAATAGAAACGTTTTCCGCGCTCTATTGGCGGAGTGGGGAACAGCGGTGCGGCCTCGTAAAAAATGCATGGACGCCAGATAATCATCAATCTCTCTGTGTCACCTTCCACTTACATTGACGAGTTAATACCGAGCGGTCCGGCGTAAGCGAAGGAGCCTCGCGAATTCGCGGAAAAAATAGAATGTAGCACGTGACGGACCAGTAGGGATGTAAAAAGACTGGTTGACCTTCGAATATAGTCAGACACAGACTGTTAGTAAACTATCCGAGTTTAAGCATTCCCTTTATTGTGTATCCAATAATTTATTTATACATTGTAAATGAATTTTTTTCGTATTATATATATATATATATATATATATATATATATATATATATATATATATGTATAACAATTTTTTGATGTGTTTCATGATTAAATGTATTTATATATATATATATATATATATATATATATATATATATATATATATATATATGTGTGTGTGTGTGTGGCAAAAAGCATCACTCACTTAATTAGCTTCATCCCCTAACTTAATTTGTTTAGTTCATTACTTATTGTATTAACCCCTTTTATAACTTTTTGTGAATTTTATATATAGCATCAGGAGAACTACCTGCTAAAATTGACCAGTGAGGTATTAGACAGCTTGCAATTTTAAGAATACAGGACATTTCTTTATAAGGACTGGTAACTTTGAAATTTGCTGAAATAATGAGGATTCTGACCATATTAGGGTCCATATGGAGAATTTGGGTTATGAATTTGGGGAGAGGACACGTCTGCCGTGGTTTCACAAATGTGTCCTTAGCTATGAAAATCTAAAATTATCACTGAAGAGTGACCAATTTGGCTCTACGACAACAATTTTATGATGAGTTTCATGATTAAATGTATGTATTTATATATTTATATATGTATGTATGTATGTATGTATGTATGTATGTATATATATATTTATGTATGTATGTATGTATGTATGTATGTATATATATATATATATATATATATATATATATATATATATGTGTGTGTGTGTGTGTGTGTATACAGGTGGTTATCAAAATAATAGAAACACTAGGAAACATCATCAAAACCTTTAATAATACTGCGCAGGAGCACCTTTGTTATGTAATACCACCTGATTCACCTTGGAATTGGATTATATAAGTCATAAATAGTGTTTATGAATATATTATACCATTCTTCAGGGGAATGGTATAATGGTAGGATTTCGATACCTGGCTCTATCCGCTTATACGGCTCACGGTGGTTGGATGATATATAGTCGGGGGGATTCTACAGCGCAAGATAAGATATTTGACTTTTTTCATGCTCTTCAAACCAATACATGATAGATTTAGCTATATGTATAGTGGGATTATCATCCTGGAGTATGCCATCTCCTACAAGAAACAATGTTAGCATTATAGGACGCACCTGGTAAGCTAAAAGTTCGACATAGTCCTTCCCATTCAATCTCTCTTTTAGGGTTACAATATTGCCTGAAGAAAACCATGAGATTCCATCTTAAACCCTGATAGCTCTACCTCCATGATTGACAGTTGAGATGAGACGGCCAGAATCTTACGCTTGTGGAGGTGTTCTCCAGACATACGCATGTCCTGTTGCGAGGAACAATGTGAACAATGATTCGTCGGACTAAATGCCGTTATTCGACATATTTCTCGTTCAGTATTTGCACTCGTGGCACCATTATGAACGATATTTTGTATTGGCATCTATTATAAGTGGCTGGGAATAGATACTCTTCCGTAAATGCTTTGTTTGTGAAGTTCCCTTCTACCTCTAATGGTTGATACCAGAACATTCAGATGTAGATTGAGATCTTTGGTCATTTTGGTTGCAATTGTTTTCTTTCTGCATGTCACAATCCGCTTCAATACCTCGTCCGTCTCTTTCACTCAGCTCTCCCTTTCGTCCACTATTCTGTTTGGCAAAGGATGTTTTTCCGTGCACTCTGTATGCTATCATGACTTCCGATACCATAGTTCTTAAAACATCCATTAGCTTGGGGGTTGCAGTAACAGATACTCCAATTTAAACGCGCTCTAACAGTTTTCCCTTTTTTCAAGCTCTGCAAGATTTGACATTTTACGATGTTTCCCCCAAAACCACGATACCCTTAGCTTCATTACTGTTACCTGATAGTAGAGAAATACATACACTATATTATATAAGCAGATACATGTGGCCAGACTTGTTCTTTAAGGAATACGTAGCACACTAATAATAATTGGATAAACACCACTAATAATGATTGGTGTTTCCATTATTTTCATAACCACCTGTAGATATGTATGTATATATGTATGTATATACGTATGCACACACACACACACACACACATATATATATATATATATATATATACATAACTGTACACCTGTTAAAAACCTCATAATTTTTATTCTAAGTGTGAGTGAACCTATTTATGAGTGAACCTAGGTCATACTCTGAATAAACGGAATGCTGCGTCAGGTTAAAAAAAAAGAAAAAAATATATTTCTTAAAACATTATCTACTATTTCAGGGTGTACGGGTTTACCTGTTTCGCGTTATCCCACTTTTGTACCTTAAACATACTTTCTTTAAACATAGTTATACATCCATTTTTGTAGTACGTCCAGAACAGCATTTCATTATTAGATATATACAAATTTGAAATATATCGTATAATATAATGTATAATTTACAATATATTCACGTCGTTGATATTGATAATACTGAAGAAGTATATTTATATTACTCTCTAGTAAAGAAATATTACCATATTTCTACTGTATAGAAGAAATATAGTAAAATTTCTTATCTTACCATATATCAAGGTCGTTGGTGTTGAAAATACCGAAGAAATGTATTTATATTGCTCTATAGTAAAGAAATATTACTATATTTCTTCGGTATAAAAGAAATATAGTAATGTTTCTTATCTTACCATATATTAAGGTCGTTGGTGTTGAAAATGCTAAAGAAATATATTTATATTGCTCTATAATAAAGAAATATATTAAAATTTTTCATCTTACCATATAACACGGTCTTTGTTTGGTGTTCAAAGTTCTGAAGAAATATATTAATATTGCTCTATAGTAAATAAATATTAAGATATTTCTTTTATGCAGAAGAAATATTGTAACATTTTTGTACTTACTATATATTCAAGTCATTGGTGTTCAAAATACGGAAGAAATATATTAATATTGCTCTAATACTCTACTTAATCCTTCAAAGAAGTACTCGAGGCTTTTATCTTCATACTTCATTACTGCGCTGAAAAACAAGTGTTAAAATGTTTTGAGTTTCAAATAAAAGAGTATGAACATTTTTCCGTCTTACGAGAACTAATTTAATTAAACGAAGCCACGGAAAAGAGAAAAAAAAATTGTCAAACTCTCGAGAAAAATTATTCATAGAAAAACTCAGCAGATAATGGTTGAGTCCCTTGAAACGTACTCAAACTGCGAGATAATTTAATCTTTAATTATATTAAAAATATAATCTTGTAAAAATTTCTCGGAGGAGACCAAACTAACTTAACAGCCTAGCGAGAAGATCAAATGGCACAAAAAAGAGATTTTCTAATGCATCCTGCATTCCCCCTTCCATTTTTTAATACTTAGCTTTGTGATCAATTTTTTCTTGGCAAAAGAAATGTTTCCTTAAGACATTTTCGCGCCAAAAATGTAATTTTATTTTTTTTTTTATGAAAGAAAATGCATTGCTAAATTTTTAACACAGAAGAGTACTTGGAACTTTTAATTTCTCGTTATAAAACGAAACTTTTTCTTATTTCCCGTAAAACTACGTTTTAAGTTATAGTTTGAGAACGTTTCCATAACTATGCAACTGTAGATATTCTTTATTGTAAATTTTAAAATATAAGTCAAGGGATCAAAAAAATTAAATCTTTTTACTAATGCAAATTTGAAAACATTTATTGGTAAAAATTTTCATGGTGTTATACCAGGTTCTGTAACTAATTACAGAACTTAAGATAGACCGTTTTACTTAAGCAACTACTTAATTACATACGTCATAAAATGAATTTTAATCTTTTTAATGTATTCAAAAATATCTAAATTTCATGCAGACTTCACGCATTGGGTACAGAATTTTAGTAAACCCTGAATTATATAAGTATTGACGTGAACTTTAATATTTTTAATCTATTCAAAAATGTATTTATTTCATACAGACTTAAAACATTAGGTAACGCATTTTAGTAACCACTTAATTATATATGGTATAAAAGGAAATTTAACATTTTAAACATATTGAAAAATATCTGTATTTCATACAGTCTTAACCCATTAGGTGATTGGGTGGTCCATTTGTGGATTCTCCATAGGGACAATCTTACCAAATGCTCTTCAGCCTGACGAGAAAGTACAGAGGCTGTTCACACATTTTTTAGACGATGTATATTGTATTCACAAAACTAAATTACATAAAATTATTGTGTTTTAAATGTTCTATTTGACATCCCTTATTCTGAACTATCTTTCGACACCGCAATTTCCAGGATAATAATGCCTTTTGAAGTGTCAGAAGAGGTATTCTATCCCATTCCTCCTGAACAGCTTTCCAGAGTCCTGTAAGGGTTTTGGGACGACGTTTGGATAATGCAGATTTTAAAAGTCCGAAAGCACAAAAATCCATAAGTGATACATCGGGAGATTTAGTAAGGATATCAGTGAAGGGTGTGGCCTTGATACCAGTTTTTTGTTCCATTTCTTTTAGGAAATTTACAGTGGATTTTGATGTGTGACTGCTAGCTTTGTCCTGATGGAGTCTCACAGATTGATGGCACTGTCGGTAAAGCGATGGTATTTCATTCAGAAGAATTGGCTGTAAAATATGTTCCTGATAGTATTTGGAGTTAATCTTGACATTTTTTTCACTCTCTTTATTTTTAACTTGCCATTATAAGAAAAACCAGCAACAATCATGAATACCTTAGAAAAACTTTCTTTCGATTCATTGAACCATGTACTTAATTTTTTTTCTCCCCTTTTATGATAATAAATGGCTCTTTTTTTGTTGCAATCATTTAAATACACCCATGATTCATCTATTGTGACAATTGTTTTCCATTTTTCATTCATTCAGAAGAATTGGCGGTAAAATATGTTCCTGATAGTATTTGGAGTTAATCTTGACATTTTTTCCACTCTCTATATTTTTAACTTGCCATTATAAGAAAAACCAGCAACAATCATGAATACCTTAGAAAAACTTTCTTTCGATTCATTGAACCATGTACTTAATTTTTTTTCTCCCCTTTTATGATAATAAATGGATCTTTATTTGTTGCAATCATTTAAATACACCCATGATTCATCTATTGTGACTATTGTTTTCCATTTTTCTTTGGATAAGTGTTTCTCATATGGAATTCTGCAGCGTGTCCTGCGTTCAGCGATATGATTTGGAAGAAGACGTTGTACATTGCGTTTTTTTCGCTTTTTTAAGATTTAAATCAACGTTTATCATTTTGTTTACAGTGGACACCGAGCATTTTAATGATTTTGCAACTGTCCTTTGACTAGGGGGATTTTCTTTTAACATTAAACAACGTACTTTTGCAATAGTCGAATATGTCCGTTTTTTCCTTGGATACTTGTTTGGAATTTTTGTCCCACTTGAGGCTCCAATTTGACGTTTTTTTTCCTTTCTTGTTCATGATATTACCTATCGATGCTTTAGATATCACAAAACCATGACTCTCACATCGTTTTTGGATAACGGAGTATGCATATTTCTGTTCGGAAAGAGCATAAATGTAGCCTTCGAACCACTGCTTTCTTAAAAACGCCATTTTGAATAAAAACAAAACTTTCAAGCCGTAGACGATAATTTTGACTTTTAAAAACATAGTACAATTGCAATTATTTCTTTTTCAGCAAACGAATTTTTATTACCGTTTACCAAAATCGTCTAAAAAATGTGCGAACAGCCTCTGTATTAACTAGTTCAAAACTAGTATCCATTCTTTTATTTTTCTTACGTATATCCAGAAACTGTGTGATCCTATTACAATACAATTTTCATCTTAAACAAAATCAAAATCATTCTAAAAAAATCAAAATTAGTGAATTAATTCCTGTTGCCATTGTAATTTCAATATAAACGGGTTTTTGTGATACACCTATTAACTAAAGAACTATTAAATTCTCTTATATACGTGTTTCTGTATGTTTTTTATCTGTAAAATATTCTTTTAAAATAGTGTTTGGTTCTGTTGCGTCTAAATTATCTATTAACCATTTATCTTTTTCATTGTATATCATTGTTTAAAAAATGAATATAATTAAAAAAATTAAAGCATACCGAGTGTCCTGCATAATTTAGTAAATACTGAATTTTTATTACAAATACTAAATTTTTGTATAATTTCATACAATTTTCATAACTAACTGTAAACTATGGAAAAACGAATAACAAGAGAACAGAGATTCTCAATATCCACAAGGAATAATAAAAGGGTGACAACTAGTTTCTGATTAATTAATAGTTAATTACTAGCATTAGATGATTGGATGGTGCATTTGTGAATTCTCCATAGAGAAAATCTTACCCAGTGCTCTTCGGTTTAATGAGAAAGTATTAACTAGTTCAAAACTAGTATAAATACTTTTAATTTTCGTTGCGTATATTAAGAAACTGTGTTCTTTTATGGTACAATGATAAAACTTTCATCTTTTTTTTGTACCCCAACCGCGACTGTATTTTAACTAATAAAGATATTTCATAAATATTTAAAGTAAATTACTATACCGAAAATCTGTCCTGAGGTGTCAAAACAGCCTTTAAATGCAAAGTGTGAATACTTTTTAGAAACTCCAAAAAAAGTCTCAATCTTAAAAAAATTATAGTTCGAAAGACTATCTAAATGCGCATTTATATATCATTGATTTTAATAATGTACCTTTTTAAAAATTTTTTATTGCATGTGAATCATCGACGAAATATTTTTCGACTTCGAAATATTTGGTACTTGTACATACTAAATACAAATTAAATATATATTTATGTGTTTATGGTTTAAATGTGTTTAATTCCGTTTTTTTTTTTGGAAGTTTAAAATTTCTAAAAACTTTATTTAGTTTTGTGTAGTTATTATAATTATTGGAAAATAAAAATACACATAAAATCATGTGTATTTCCATGAAATCAAATACTGAATATCTAATAATTGTGCAAATAAGTTTGATTAATGTTTCCCCCAGAGGTTTATTTTTCCAGCAATCCATGGAAACATATTAATCATTAAAATTAATTTAGGACAATGAATAGTAAAATTTTTCTTTAGATTTGATAGTTTTTAAGCTTTTACATGTAGTTTGTAAACAGCATATAAATTGAAAAGAGAAAAAATTGTAATCAAGCCACAAAAAGAGAGAAAGTTTTAGCATATATTTTAGATGTAAATTAACAATGTTTAGAAATATTTTTAATTTTAAACTAATATAATCGATGGTTTCTTTAATGTAAACTAGGGAATAACTTTTTTAATTTTCTGAGAAGATTAGCCATCTAAAATCGACAGTTTTAATCCCAGACAACTCGATGTTCTATACCATAGGTTGTCAACATTTTTAAGTCTATGCCTCTTCTTTGGATGTGTTAATCCTATGTGCCCCCTAGAGGTGATATATATATATATATATATATATATATATATATATATATATATATATATATATATATATATAATGTAACGAAAAGCGCGTCGTCCTATTAAATTACATAACCCCCTTTTTTCAAATTGCAACCTAAAAACAATAAAGTTTATAATTTATATTGACCCGTAATGCACGTGCTGACCATTAAGCAAGCATTTGAAATATCTGAATTCAATAACATCCCCATATATCTCGCCGAGCGTCATTAAATTTGTATACAATAAATAACACTTGTTTTCAAATTCTTCCTTTTGGTAAAACGTAGAGCAAGCACGTGATCTGGACACCACACGAGATGATTCAACCCCACGCGCCTATTTCTTAATAGCAATTAATTATTCCCCGTGAAAACCGCGACGTTGGACACCACGCGACTAAATCTGACCAATTAAGTAACTTCTAGCCCTGGTTCCCAGATCAGAAAGAGTCATTTTAAATAGTTTGAAAGAACAAATATTCCTTTGTTTCTCTCTTAACTTTGTTATGTAAACAGCTCTACGCGCCCCTTCCTGTTCCTGACGTCCCATCGCCACTGATATTATGTAAGGCCACGGCACTTCTCTTAACTCCTAACATTTCCATGTAGCTACTGCAGACTCTTAGATGTCATGTCTTTTCAGGTCAAGTTATGTGGGTACTACATCTTGCTTACTGACAAATTAAATACGTCTATGGTATACGTCTATGTTTCCCTCTAAAATTTCCTAAGTGCTTTGCTGGATCAACACTTCGGCCGACTGCATTTCCAATAAGTTGTACGCAGTAATTCATTCAATTGTGATTATTATCACACACTCACACAAACACACACACACGCACACACACACGCACACACACACACACACACACACACACACACACACACGCGCGCGCGCGCGCGGTCGAGTCCGACTTGGCCAAAGGACGAGTCCCGTAATTTTGAACCAAGTCATGTAACGAGACTGGAACACTTGACTCCACATCTCCAGAGGTAAATTTGAGAACTTTGAGGACAATGTATCCACGCCTTATTTTACGTGCCCCGGCCTCGATTAGTGAACACGGCGGTGGATTTGCAGTGACGAGCATCGAACCAGGGACGTTCAGATCACTGGCCCGCTGGTCTTGCCAACTGGGCCACCGCGAAATGACATTTCTAAGATACATGCAAAGTTTAGATCTGCACGATAGAACATTTGGAGGGTGTACCTCAAATACAAGAATTCCGATAAGGCATAGAACCAACGGCAACAGAACAGACCGTCAAAAGTCTCTGGGTGATCGTGACCGGCGCTACCTGTCTAGAATTATTTGAAGAGAAAGGATTGCAACATTACCGCATATAACATCGCATTTCAATGCTGGGAACCTCTACTAACAGCTTGAGGACTTCACAACGGTCACTCCATGATATGAGCTTTAATAGCCGACCCTGAACCTTAAAGCTATTGTTTTCCGTACGACAAACAGCTCTGCTCCTCGTATTAACTCAGGAACGCCGCCACTAAACACCGGAAAACTGGAAACGAGTTGCCTGGACTTACGAAACTCATTTCCGACTAATTCGGGAAGATGGAAAGGTCCATTTATAGAGAACACGCCATAAATCAATGACCCCAGCATGTTAACAAGGGACTGTACAGGCTGGTAGTCCCTCCGTTATTGCATGGGGCGTGAGGCGGATCCTTAAATTTGACGTCTGATTATGAAGAATTTATTTCTTCCCCTATACAGAGAGCAAAGCGGCTTTGGCGGGAGAACTGTGGTCCTGCCTTGGCGACTAAAATCTTACGACTTCTGGTGATTATAGCTGCCTTGAGTATAAGAAGAACGGGAGCGGAACTGTCCTAGCTTTTCGCTTCCTCGTTATTTTGTCTCCCATGTGCAGCAGCGGAGCAGTGGTAGAGGATCAGAGTTTATTTATTACCATGTTTTTATTAACTCGCTTTCTTGTTTGTTTGTTTGTGTGTGTGTGTTTGTTTGTCCGGTACAAATCTTGCAATCGATTTTTAACTAACTTCCCTAGTAGCTAGACATTTGAAACTTTTAGAATCGCTCAGAACACGATGACAATGTATTATTTTAATACTTTTAGCCATCATTAAGCATAATTAAATCCTTTTTCGGTTAATTTTGTTTTGTAGACTGGTGCAGCCATCTACCGACCGGAACGGGAATGAAAAGTTACACGCAAGTTAACTTCCAATTAACTTCATTTTCTTTCAAGTTTATGGGATAATTCATGAAAAAAATTTAAAAAGTATTTATTAATACATAGAACTGTCAAGTTTATATGATTCAACAGAAAATAAAAAAACATGGTATATGAAAAGTTCTTTATATCTTGTAATTATTTTTTTTTCAACGGAGTTACTGAAGGAAATTCACTGGAGATATTGGTTTATGAACACGTTCCTGTTGTATTTAACTTATTATTTGTTGTGTTTAGCAACCCACTGGTGTTCCTTCCACTATAGGTGTGTTGGGCTGGCACAAATGAGGATCTGACATAAATCTACAACTTCTATGGTAACATCTATGGTAACGCTATGGTAACGCTATGGTGAACGCTATGGTAACATCCTTCCAGATGTGTTACAACTATTCATGTCATGCATTCACCGTCATAGGATTGAGTGTACTCCGACAAGAGAATGCGCCACCACACACACACATAGCCATCAAATTATAGTTTGAGGAACACTCATCCGGATTTTGGAACATGAAATAACATCTGTGATCCCCAACGCGCTACGTTATTCGACATATCTGAGATACCATGCAATGTTTTGCATATCTATATATATATATGTGAGAATGTAGTTGGCAACACCACTGAACTACTACTTCAACTTCTACTTCTCACTACTCCGGTGCGAAGGACTTGCGCGCAAACATTATTATTGACTGAGTGATGATACTGAGCGGATATGTTCTGCAAGCTCCCGATGTTTAGCTCTGTTAATGCTTTGTTTTTTCTTAATTTCATACTAAGTGTTAGTCTTGTCTTGTAAACATCGTCTAGTTTAATTAAATGTTCAAAATGATTAAGTCTAATGATTCACTTCTAAAGGAAGGAGTACTAACTCCTTCCTACATGGGTGCTCGGCCCTCGGACTCGAAAAATACCCCTAGCATGCTGAACTTAAAAAAAAAAACTTTATTTTCTTTCGACTTGATTTCGACTGGATTACTGTTGTCTGTCATTTTGGATTTGGATATCGAAACCGAAAGCCAAAGTGATGTGCCACGGACTCTGATGATACTCTGATGGGATGATGAGAACCAAAACCAGAATTGTAAGTAACTTGGATCATATTAAAATTATTTGATGCATACGTTGACGCTTGTTCAAGAAAATTTTGATGATTAAGGGAATTCTCAACTTATTGATGATTTAAGAAAACTGAAAGATATTTCAACGTTCTTTTGATGCAAGAATTTAATTGATGCTAAATTCATTTTTGAAGGTCTTTGACGTTGAATTTATCACTTCTGTTTTCTTGAAGAGAATTCTATTTCGATGAAATTATTTGATGATTTGATGAAAATTTCGACATTTAACTTGAAGAATCTTGTTTCCTTGAACAAACCACAACATAACATATATTTTGAAAGATCGCGAATTGAATACTTTTGAAGATTATTATATTATTATTTTGATGCATAATTTTGACGAAGCGAATGTTTATTTGATGACAACTTTGCTTATTTGATGCGCTTTGATGTTGAACTTAATTCTGCTGTTTTCTTGCGAGAATATTTTTTATTTTGCAGAATGCTTTGATGCTTTCGATTTCACAATTTTGATACTTTCGATTTCCCAATTTTGATGCTTTTAACATTAGAACTTTCACTATTATTTTGATGCTGCATTTACATCCTCTATTTTCTTCAACAGTGATTTATTTTGAAGATTAATTTGATGAATATTTTGCTGAAGTAATATCTAACTTGATACATATCTAAATTTACGTCATCTGTTTTCTTCAACCAGAGAAATTATTTTGAAGAACTTATTATTTGATATTTGATGCTTATTTTAGTTCATAATTTTGTTTTCTTGAACAAAACCTGTTTTAAAGATTACTTATTTTGACGCATATTTTGAGAATCAATATTTTATTATTGAATTGGTATTTGAAAAAATTTCGATTTGAAATATTATTTTCTACTTTTGAATTTGAGTAACTACGTATTATAATTAGTGATTTTGGTTTTGAATATTTGTATATTTGTGTACTATAATTGTTTGAACCTAGTATATAGTTATGGCTACTCTCAACGATTACCCCAATATTGCAAAATCATTAAAAATTGGTGGTACGAATCAAATAAAGGTTCTACATCGTTTAATTTTTGGTACAGACGGCGACAGACAAAATCGTACCAGATTACGTAAATTTACAGGTTTTAAACAGCCATTCGTGTTGGAAGCAACGAAACAGAAAGTACTTAAAGAGTTTTCACTTAAAGACTTGATTTCTATTTGTAATCTACTTCATTTAGAATTTTCAACTGACCCAGACAAATGTGCCAATACCATTCTTATGAGTCTTAGTGATTTATCGTTATTAAAAGCAGAATTTTCTGATCTTTCGGAATGCGAAGTGAATGATGACTCACTTCCGGATGCACGTTCATCCCAAACTAACAGCGTTATAGAGGAAAATAGATCTCCCTTTTCCCCCACCATTGACGCAAAAGAATCTTCGAATAAGCAAAATACACACATTTCCGTTGGTGAATCACATCAAAATTCATTGCCTTCAGTTGAAACTGCGAATCTCTCTTTCCAGTTGTTTAGTCTGAAAGACGTTGTTGATTTAATAAAACCTTTCTCGTCTCGTGATAATTACAGTGTTGAGAATTTTATATCTGACGTTGAAGAACTTTTTTGTTTATATCACATAAACAATCCAATTCACCAAATTACTTTTGTTAGAAAATGTTTAACTGGTCCCGCTCAAACTTTAATTAGGTCTATTCGTGGAATTACAAATTGGGAACAATTGAAGCACCATTTATTAGACGAATTTTCGGACAAAATTAACGGTATTCAGTTACATAAATTAATGGAATCTCGACGTATGAAACCGTTTGAAACCCTACAAGAATATTTCTTAGCTATGAGAGATTTGGCACACAAAGGTTCTCTCGATGACTCCTCTCTGTTTGAGTATGTCATAAACGGAATTCCTGATTCAACAAACAATAAAGTTATTCTTTACGGTTGTAAATCCGTCCCTGAATTTAAGGAAAAGTTGAAAATTTATGAACAAATCTTTAACAGATCACAAAATTTCAGACAAAATAATCAGAAAAAAATTGATGCTTCCTACCTCAATGTGAAAGTCGATAATACACGTAGCCCAAATACACAGCCAGTATGTTTTTCCTGTGGCTTGAGAGGTCACAAAAGCAACCAATGTTTGAATAAGTCACATGGTAAACAATGCTACGGATGTAAAAGTTTTGGTCATGTTCATGCTAATTGCCCTAAAAGTTATCGAAATTCTAAACCAAAACCTGATTCTCAAAAACCTATTTCTGATAAAACTGTAAATGCACTTTCTCCTGAAACTTCATCGAAAAATCCCATGCATGTTGACATTCAACTTGCAGGAATTCAATTGACAGCATTCTGTGACACTGGGTCACAGGCAACCCTCATCAATGAGAAAACCTATCGAAGAATTGGTTCGCCACCATTGCAGCCCACCAACATTCCCTTTTCAGGAATTGGCAAAAACCAAGTTCACAGCATCGGATTCTTTCAGGATTCCATCGAAATTCAAACCATTACTTTACCTGCTAAAATACATGTTCTAGAGGATGACTTGATTCCTTTTGATGTGATTATCGGAATCGACTTTTTGCAGCAAACCCAATTTACATTTGATGAAGACGGTATTCGTTTTACTCTTGATAATAACATCTTCGTTAATATTGCTAATATTCCTGATGACGAAGCTTTCCCATTTGATCTTTCACACATTTTGAATTCTGAAATTCGTGAGGAAGTTCAAAATATCGTTACTTCCTACAAACCCCATAAAGTTCAAGACACTGAAATTAAAAGGACTATTTTATTACAAGATGAAATCCCCGTAAATCAACGTTCTCGACGACTCCCTTTTGCGGAACAGAAAATTGTAGAAAAACAAATTCAAGATCAGGGCCAAATATGCATGTCTGAAAAACCTCTAACATCTACTCAAGATAAGATTTCTAGGGTAGAGAAAATGGATAATCCAATTGATTTTGAACGTGATGATGATGATGATGATGCCAATGATTTAGATTTGTTTCATGATAATGATGATGGAAAATATTTAGATGATGCTGATGCCAGTGATTTAGATTTGCTTCATGATAACGATGATGATAATGCTTTTGATATTGGAACTATCAAAGCAACTCTTGAACCAAAAATATTTGATGCCGATGATGATGCCCTTGAGAATGAATCCGTCAAAAGTGAAAAGGTTGAACCAAAATTTCAAGTTATTGAAGCTCCCAAACCCCTTGAACAAATAGCAGCTTTCCAACAACTGAAAGGCATTCTTTCACAAAACCCAGTTCTTCATGTTTTTCAACAGGGATACCCATTAGAACTCCACACTGATGCCAGCTCCTTAGGTTTTGGCGCTGTGCTCTTGCAACAATCCGATGATGGACAGTTTCATCCTATTCATTATTTTAGCCGTAAAACTACAGTTCAACAAGAAAAATATCATAGTTATGAACTGGAAGTTCTTCCCGTTATTGAAGCGCTAAAAAAATTTCGAAACTACTTGTTGGGAACAAAATTTAAAATTATCACCGATTGTGATGCTTTTCAAAAAACGATGCACAAAAAAGACCTACCAGCTAAAATTGCTCGATGGGCATTGATGTTAGAAGACTTTGATTATGAAGTTTGTCATCGACCCGGTAGACAGATGAAACATGTTGATGCTTTAAGTCGTAACCCCATTCTTGTAATTACCTCAAATGATATCACTCAAAAGGTGAAAAATGCCCAAGACCAGGATGAATTTATATCTCAAATTAAATCTATGCTTGAATCTACACATTCTAATGAATTTTTTGTTAAAAACGGAATTCTTTATAAACTTCTTCAGGATGCCGAACTTTTAGTAGTACCACAAATGATGCAGAAAGAAATAGTGCTAAACGCCCATTCACAAGGTCATTTTGCTTCACAAAAAACCGAATTAATTGTTTCTCGTGAATTTTTCATCCCCCTCCCTCAACTTAAGAAATTAGTTCAAGAAATTATTTCGAATTCTATTCCTTGCATTTTGTCCTCGCGAAAATCTGGAAAACAGAAAGAAAACATACGACAATATAAGAAACGGCGTAAACCAGCTCGTAAATACAAGATAGATGACAAAGTGGCAATACAACGAACTCAATTTGGAACCGGATTAAAGCTCCGACCAAAGTTCTTCGGACCATATGAGATCACGAACATCAACCCCAACGATCGTTACGAAGTTCGAAAGTTAGGGCATCACGATGGTCCAACCATAACATCAACTGCAGCGGACAAAATGAAACAGTGGTGCAGAAACTGAACACCAATACCACTGTGTTGAACACTGCTTGATTTTTTGAAATATTTTTCCTTTTTCTGCTCTTTTTTTTTTTTATCTTTTCAGAATTATTGTTGACAACCCAGCCGCGGACGTCTGGAAAGTCAGAACGGCCGTGTGAGAATGTAGTTGGCAACACCACTGAACTACTACTTCAACTTCTACTTCTCACTACTCCGGTGCGAAGGACTTGCGCGCAAACATTATTATTGACTGAGTGATGATACTGAGCGGATATGTTCTGCAAGCTCCCGATGTTTAGCTCTGTTAATGCTTTGTTTTTTCTTAATTTCATACTAAGTGTTAGTCTTGTCTTGTAAACATCGTCTAGTTTAATTAAATGTTCAAAATGATTAAGTCTAATGATTCACTTCTAAAGGAAGGAGTACTAACTCCTTCCTACATATATATATATAACATTAAAAACCCCATACCATTTTAAAATCTAACATTATTCTAAATTCCCTTGGGCGTACGAGCTAAATTTCGCTTTTGATTCTAAGTTCTAATAACCTCGAGAGAAAATATTAAATGGCTTCCTTTTTCAAAAATGCGCGGCGTCCCCCATATTTTAGATAAGCTCTGCGCAGATTACATAAAACCACATGTGACTTATCGACAACAGCAAATCCCTAATCGCTATGATGATCACATGACAAAGTTTATATAAACCGCCTGAACGGAAACATGTACGCTTTTTGGATCATGTAACTGCCTTGGGAAGACGTATTCCCCGACGAAAAAAAAACTAGTATAATGCTGTAACTTTCTGCGTCGATTATTATTATAGCCACGACTACACCATCAGCCCCTGTGATGTGCTGGACGCCCATTCTCTCCTTGGGTTGTTCAGTATGTTACATATATATATATATATATATATATATATATATATATATATATATATATATATATACGCACGTATTCTCCGATGGTTACATGTATGGTGGTACCTTAATAAATTCGATCTATTTTTTCTTTTACTGTGAGTCAATGTTTTATTTTTGTAAAAAATTAAAAAGAAATAATCTGTTATTAAAGGAATGAAATGAAAACAGCATAGTTTCATAATAATAAGTTATGAAAATGTTTTAACTATTTGAAAAGTCTTTAGGAATGTCGTATTTTACTCACTCATGGAAATAATCCAAGTTTTAATTATGTTAAGAATATAATCTTTTGTAAGTCCCGAAAATGTGGAGAAAATAACTTAATGTGGACTAAAAAGGGCAGAGTACAAAAAAAAGAGGAAAAAAAAAGAAAAGAGAAAAGTTCTTTTCCAATGCATTTAGAATCTCGCTTACATCCTTCTTTCTGTGTTTCACTTGAGCATTTTTTTAGCACTTGAGAACAAAAGTTTCTGTGAAATATTTCCTTCCAGGAATTTAACATTACTTCTTTTCTAAAATGAAATGCGTTACGAAATTTAAGACAGAGAAAAAAGAGACAAAGCTTCCACACTTTAATTTAATGTCAAACATATTTCTCGCAAAGCCATTTTGTTATTTTATTTTAAATTAAAATTCAGTAAGTTTTAAAAACGATAAAAAAATTATATAGCTATTATTAAAAATGGTGAAGTTAATGAAGTTCGTTTACGGAGACCGAGTGAGAAGGCTAAAAGAAATATATTATTTGAGGATTATTCCTTTAATTTTAACGCTCGAGTGTAATTTGATAGGTTCGTGCAAAAGCCGACAGATGGCACCATTATACTGACATTGTGGGTGCTCTCATATATAGCATGCATTAAAGACACACATGTCAGAATACCCTGTTGGTCTGCCATTGACAGCCATTTTAGCCGGTCAACTTTTGTTACTGCTCACACAATGGAGAAAAACGAGTTCCTCGTATTCATAAAACATAACATTTTAAGAGGCAAAACAGTGACAGAAATTAAATCCAGGCCTGATATAATATAATAACATGTCTGCACGTTCACCTAAATTGGTTTACCTAAAGTATACCTAAATATTGGTTTACCTAAATATTGGTTCACCTAAAGTGGTTTGTTGATTCTCTTCGCTGAACGTTCAGGTCACTATACCAGAAATTATTGAATAACCCCATGCTATAGTGATGAAAGACAAAATCTTGAACTGAGGGATAGATCTGAGGCTGTTGGTATCTCGTCAGAGCGCTTACACGGTATTTTCCTTGAATTTTCGTACCTGCGAAAATAAGGATATCGCAAACGTGAAAGAATGAATACTTCGGAGCACAATTCGAAGCTGCTTCCGAGATATCCAGATGAATTCCGGAGTCGTTTCGTAACAGTTAGTTAAACACAGATACACCGCTTCCAGCGAGAAAACGATGGAATATTCAAAACGGTGGTCTAAACCCGAACCAAAGAAAGGAAACGTGGTTCCAATAGCTGTAAAGGTTATGACTACTCTTGGGGGGGAAGTCCATAGAATAAACTGAATAAACAACTTGGAATAAGGTAAAACCAACACAGGAGAGAACCATTAATTTATACTGGATGATATCAATGTAGAAATTAAGACAAAATGGTCATATTTAGCCAAAAAAAAACAAAAGGTTCTCTTCCATCATAGCAATAATTCGGCTCATTCATCTGTGATTGTGTACTGAAAACTATTAGAATGACTCTACCACTTTTCTCCTCACTTTTCGTTTTCTCCATATTTGGCCTACTTGTCCCCAAATCTGAAAAAAAATAGCGCAGGGCAGAAATCTGTGCCCATTTCCGAAGTGCTGAGTGAGACAAATGCTTATTTGGCAGAGTAGGAAGCATACCACATGGGTTGGATGAAAAAAGTATGAAAACTGTTGGACCCAATGTACTCATCTTAAAGAAGGTTATGTAGAAACATTAATCGAAACTGTTTAAAAGAAGAAAAAAATCGCACGAGCGTGCCAAACGACTTTCGCATTTGAATGACTCAGCTGGTAGATATTTTGAAAACGAATACTTAAAAATAATGCGGTGGTATGATATAATTCGTAACATATTTATGCCATTAATTTTAAAATACTATGTCCTCTTTGCAATATGCAGATCGAGGTACAAGGAAAGAGTTGTAATAATCAAACGACAGATACCTATTCCAGTAAAATGTTTATATACGAATAAAAACTATTATAAATTTAATTCTGGGTTTAAGAGCAGCCGGTCGAACTTCTTTAATGGCTAAATAAACTTGCAATGATAACTTTTCTGTTTCAAGTGAAGAGTTAACTGTATTATTGATGTAAGGTATTTTTATCGAGTCGTTTAATTGCACGCCATTTCTAGATATCTTCCAATGTTTACAAGATTCATGCGTGCAAATTTTCAAAAATGCACTTATTTAAATTTTTTTAATAAAACATGATGTAGAACTAATAGAATTAAATATCCACAACTGTGTATATGGTGGTCATCCTAAGACATACAGTGTATAGTTCTTATTCCCCCATCTTTGAAGAAACATGTTCCATGAAATAAAAGTAAATAATCCCGTTGCTGTTGCAAAACTTAAAACACTATTTTCCAAGCAATCCATTCATAAAATTGTCATAAACATAAAATAGACATTGATTATCCAAAAGTAAAATTCTCATTCGACATATATAACTGATTTTAAAAAAAAATTCAAACTCAAATAAACCAATTGCTCCGACTTCAAACTTACCCGGAATTAAGAAAGGACCCAATTGCATGCAGGAGTAGACGTGCCAAGCGGCATTAATTATGCATGCGGGTTATCTCGAGAACTCGCGAAGTTTTCTCTGGCTAATTATTTATGAAATGTCGACTCGTTATAAGGTATAATCTTATAGGGGTTGTTACCAAGAAGATAGGTGCTTATTTTCTTCCCCAATAAGCAAAACGGAGCGTGTTCCTGACGTACGATACACCTTCCGAAAAGTTCAGTTTTAATTGCAGATGGTTGGAAGTTTAAGAGAACGCCCTGCTCTCTGAAGTTTATAAAGTTTTCTTGCTTTCGGTTTTCAACTCGCAATCTTCTCGTTAAACTGACACTAACTTATAAAAGGCGCCGAAAGTATTCTAATAGTCATCGAAAATGCTGATAAATTATTGCTTTTCAAGAGATTTGGCTCGGAAACTACCTTGCAAGGAAAAGTAAAACCTAATCAGCTGATAAATGAGGTCATGCGACTAAAGCATGTTTGAACAAGTGTATATCATTAATTTATTGCATGAATTAGTATGAATGCATATCTGTCATTAAGGATTGGATTAGAACAGCGATTCCCTACCGGTGTGCTGCCAGATTTATTTCGTGGATTATACAAATAAAAAATATCGGTAGGGTCCTGTTAAAGTATGTATAAAGCTGATATCAAACATTTGTTCTCTAAGCACTCATCGCAAGTGTCACATCCATAAAACAAAACTATTCTTAGCGATTTCCATTGTGGTCCTGTAGTATAATACTACACTGAATTCCGTGGCTACTGTTGAAAACTGTATTTATATATTCCGTTCTGGTGTTTGTTACTTATCTTTCCATCAATGAATAAAATCAGCCATGGAGTATATATTCATTTGAAGTTAAATCTGACATGTTTCTGATACAAATTCCGCTGTGATTTAACATTCAAAAATTAAAATTCCTTCAAGGGTGCCCCGAGTTTCTAAACCGATTCTCAAGAGTGCCGCAAACGTAAAAAGCTTGGAATCCCTGGATAGTTATCGCAATATAATTAAAATTTTCGAAACCCAACACACCTATAATGGAAGGAACACTAGGGGGTTACTTAACAAATAATTTATTAATCCAACAGGAACATGTTCATAAACCAATATCTGTTGATGCGCAACGATATATCTATTTAGAATCGGGAATGTAGTATAATTTTTCTTTGATAAGAAGAACTGGGTTTTTTTTAAATTTGTATTATAATTTCGGATAAAATATCGGAGCCCCCTTGACGTGTAAATAATGACCGTAGAGCAAGAAATTTCGCAATGTCTCTGCTCCACGTAAGGAATCAGAATACGTATATGGCTCCTATTTCCTTACGTGCCTCAGCCTTTTAATTTCGAGGTAAAATCAAGTGTTTTAATGACCTGTAAGTCACCAATCTGTCACTTCCCATGGTGATAGGATTGGTTTGACATTTAAGAGCAGAAAATTCATTTTTTACGATAACTTATATTTCTTCATCTAAATATATAGCCTTAAAAATAACGGGAAAACGATTAGAACTACGTTTTATAACTATATACCACTTATACTATATATCAATAATGTTCCACAATATACAAGTATTGTATTGTCTTCTTTCTTGATTTTTGATTTTCGTCTAATTTTACTCTGTGATCACCTTTTGAGATAAACTATTTTAACATCCCTCCATGGAACTACCACCATGGGATATTTCTACGGGAGAAACGGGATTTTTTAATTGGTCAACTATATGGCAAAGTTCTATGGCATTAGCCAACAACATATTTTGGAGAGAAGGAAAATTGGCAGTGGCAAACTCAGAGATCTCTCCCTTCAGAGACTGAATATATTAACTGTTTCCTTATAAAACTAAACGTGAGTAATTTTCGGTTCATAGACGAAACACACAGATTTCACCGTTTGTAGAAAAAGCTTAGATATTTCTCCTTTCGAAGTTCATACAATCCGCCAAAGTCGATACACTGGATTAGTCTTGGCCTTGAAATAACCAACGAAGACATTGTTTCTTTAAAAGACTGTCAACTCGTAGAACAACCTTCAAAATGACAGAGTATGTTCTACGATAAAATTTGTATGCCGGATACTTGAAGTTAGGTTTCTATCAGCACTCTGTTATTTCCTTGTCAAGTATATGATGTAACTACGAGATTTTACGTCATATTCTAAGTTTCAATTTTTTGGTACCTTTTAAAGTTTAAAAAGGAATAAACCTCTTGTTTGCTAACACGGGCTCTTATTTTAGACTTGGCGACGGAAACTTGGTTACAACCAAGTTAATAGCTATGGAACTAATTCTTAAAAAAATAAAAACACTTTCACACATTTATAAATAGAATTGTGAAATAAATAAATGAAATGTAACACAAATTTAGAAGAAGTTTATTTTACATTTGTTCTTCCAGATTATGTACAAAAGCACTGACACATAAACTATGTACAAACATATTTACACTGTGATACACGTAACAACATCTAATTGGAAAGCAAAGAGTGAATGATTATTTTATCAACGTTTGAAGAGTACACCGGAAGTAGCAAAATTTCAGTTTTTTTTTCATACTTCTTTCACTCGGAACGCATCTCGCTTTCTATCACTTAATTTTATACCCCCTATTCCGTTAATACTTTTCAGAGTCCTACATTTTTAAATTGAGCCAAATATAACTTTATATATATATATATATTTTGATTTCTTATTTGAGATAATAATTATATCGCACTTTGATAAATCTGTTAACATCCCACTTAATTTTTATCGTATTAAGAAACAATACAATACGTTTTTATCTTACAATATAAAAGTAAATCAATACAAATTAGATAAGAGAAGTTTTAACATGATGTCGTTAAGGAGCACAACTTACACGACAATATAAAAAAGACTATTTCTAAACGTGATGGAAGCACTTATCTGTTACCGTATTTAAAAATTAACCCGTAGAGAAACCAGTTCTCCTTGTCTTATCTGATGGTGAGACTAGGAAAAATTATCCAACTATTTGCATCGAAATTGTATTTTATTTTTATATGTGTGTGCGTGTGTGCTTCACGTACGAAGCAGCTTGTGACTATCGATTTCAGCATGGTATGATTGCAAATTTTGTTTTCTGTATTTTCTATCTTACGTTATCTCGCATTCTTTTGTTAAATTATTCAGACCCTTTCACGAAATACTGAAAAAAATTCGAAATAACTATGTTTTTGTAAAAGTATTTATAGACAGTTCTTAAAAAGTTTATACGTTAAGATCTTCCTTTAAAAGAATTAATAGAAACTTTAGACTCCAATTAACTGAACTACAAAGTATTCCGACTTATAAAACCCCCAAAATGAAAGCCTCTTTTTTCGAATTGTATTTAAAACTAACTGTATGTGGTAAACAAAAATGTTTTTTCCCCTTAATTTATTTCCTGTACGTAGTCCGTCACCTTTGATAGCATGCTAAAATGGGATTCCAAAGCAAAGATATATCTACTCGTCAAAAGATTTTTACTAGTATTTTCTTATACGTTCTTAATATTTCTCCTCTATTTCGACCATAAGTTTATTAAACATGCAAACGTTATTTCAAGGTGATAGTCAGTACTGAAGATATAA
Organism: Dolomedes plantarius; assembly: GCA_907164885.2. Classification (NCBI taxonomy): domain Eukaryota; kingdom Metazoa; phylum Arthropoda; class Arachnida; order Araneae; family Dolomedidae; genus Dolomedes; species Dolomedes plantarius. Next base: position 158,744,979 of record OU015497.1, on the reverse strand, counting down.
CGGAAATAAGATATAACGGAAATTCAGAAAGCTTTCTCGGCGCGAAATTTCGTATGTCAAATTCCTTTAAGATGTTTAAATTTTTACGGACATTTGGAGCGTTGGTTCAAATGAAAATATATTTTTTTTGTACCCGTAAATTAAATTATCCAAGTGCGACCTATTGGAGCTGTATTCCATCCTGTACTACGTCGATCTTCATCAGAAAGTAGGAAAATGATAAATTTCAGTATAAAATAAAATATATTGTTAAACGCAAGCTTACAATTAAGCAAAGAATACAGGTACAAGAAATTTACCTGGCCGACCACCCCTCCAAACGGTCTCATTTTCTTTAGAAAGGATTAAAGACTCCCTAGATCCAATATTATGGAAGAAGCTCCATTTCAACGGCCACCCCTTCAATCGGCCATTTTCTTTAGAACGCATTAAAGATTCCTTAGAGCATATATTATGGAAGAAACCCTCTTTCAACGGTCGCCTCAAATCGGCCATTTTTTTTCGGAAACATGACTGGCCGCCATAGACAGGTTTCATTGTATATATATAACCAAGACTAGAATCCCTGACTTTTCTTTACATTCTTCCACCCATGCGCATTCCTAACTCTCAGGCTGAGGGCTAACTTTAACGAAGTTCTTCTCTCTTCCAAATAGAAACGGCAGGTTCTAAAACGGCCGATCTCTTGAGATTGACATCCTTATCTTTATCTAAAACAGGGCGCCACTGCTTTCAATTAAATTGCTTTATTTCTAATCATTTTTTCATTTAGAATAGAATCATTAATTTGAGAAACTCATTAACAGATTTATTAACAGATTGTGTCATTAACAGATTGTGATATTAACAGATTTCCTTTATTTACAGAATTATGAAACCTATTAATTGTTTTTTCAAGTAATATTTTCCTCTAGTATCATAACAATTAGTGAGTGGATTTCGCTGAATTTTTGGGGAAGTGATCAACCATCACATACTTTCCAAATGCTTATTTTATTTCTTGCATGATATGTGTGATTGAAACACATATCATGCCACCACATTGAAAGATATGTAAATTTTGAAGGTAAATTTTGTAACAAAATTATTTCAATTTAAATATTTATTTCAATGTAATTTTTAGAGGGAACCACTGGTTTTAACTAATTTTATTTCCATTTTTTTCCCATTTTGGACAACATAGCATCATTAGTTTGAGGAATTAATTTAGTAGGATATTAACAGATTTTTTTTACTAATAGAAGTAGAAATTTATTTATTTTTTTCAGTATAATAATTTTTCCTAATATATAATAGCAATTAATTACATTTAGCTAAATTTTCCCGGAAACCATACCACTGCTTGTTATAATAATGCACATTCTATTAATTAAAAATATTGTAACAAATATTTCATAGTAAATATTTCCAGTTAATTTTTTTAGGCATTATCGTTCAGAGAGCTCTTAAGTTACAGAACATATTTTCACGATTCGCTCGAAATCCATTTAATCTTCCCTTTCTTTTTCTTTCAAAACCTGTCCGTGAAGCACGTTACGTATAATAATATTTTACAGTAACATTCAAAATGCGTAAACTTCACATTTATCACAAGATTTTTTTTCAGGATATATTTCACACTCTTTTTTTGTATTTCTTGGCAAAATTGTTTTCTATCGTATGAAAAAATATCGAATGAAATAAAAATTATTTATCCAAAATATAGAATGATTTTAAATGATATGTACATGATACCCAATCGTCACCGACTGGTAATTTTAGAAGAACTCTCTCGAAAGGTGGCTATGAGTTATAACACTTTCTGGTTGCAGAAGACGGAGACACTGAATAAACACCTAAATAAACACACGAAAGCCGCCGATGAAGCTGTCAGTAGAAACGAAGACGACGTTTTGCTTGAGTGTGAGGACAAGCTGTGAGGAGCATCTGAAACGAGAAAAAAAGAGAGGCATTTAGCACGGCTTTAGTCCGGTGAAAAATGCAATTCGTTCAAGGGGACAAGAAACCTTAAGCCACGTTTTTAAATTTTCAATATTTAACTCTAAAAACAAAATGAAATAATTAATATAATTTTTTACTACATTGAAGACACTTAGAATTCACAAATAAGTATTTTGGGGCAGAATAAGGCCTATTTTAAAAATTTTATTAAAAAATTCTAACATATTTCAAAATGCTCGAATTGCATTCTTTTGCTGCTGATATCTTAAAAATTTCACAGAATTTTTAATGGAAGTTTTTGTTACAATACTGTACCACCACAGCCTTAAAACCACAAATATTTCCCTAATTATAGACCCTGAAATGAAGTAAAAAGATGCAAAAGCAGAATAAAACAACATTCAGATTATATATATATATATATATATATATATATATATATATATATAGAGAGAGAGAGAGAGAGACAGATAGATAGATAGATAGATAGCTGAATGCACAGTTATATTTATATTTATATAGTAAACTTAAAATAAAAAAATTAAAGTTTATTAATGATATGGAATGCACATGGAACTTTTTTTACAATGTTGGCATTTTTAAAAATTTGTGAAATTTAGACCTTATTTTTTCCATAAAATACTAGGCGTCTTCAGTGTAGTAGAAAAGAATCTTAAGTAATTTTGTATGTGCAGTTAAAAATTTTAAATTTAAAAAAAACGTAGTTGAAGGTTCATTGTCCCCTTAATGTTCGTATATCAGTGTTGTAAAAGGATATACAAGATTCTTACAATACCGTCAACTGGGGTAACTTTAGACTTAGCGGGTGACTTTGACCCAACAAACGAAAAAATAAAGATTGTATGTGCTGTATCTAGACAAAGAAGAGTGGTTATCACTTATTTATTTCAAGGGCCAATAGGCGGTTTAAATATAATAGCTATATAGGTTATATAGGTATATAGGTATATTATAATAGGTTTGCTGGGCCAAAGGTACTCGGAAAGGCTAAAGTTATTCCAGTTGATGGTACCTAAAATGTATAAAGGGACACCGACATTTTAAAGTATTCTGCAATCTTCGATGAATAGATTTTGGGTCGTTAGTTTGCTGTAAAATAGAAAAAGAAGGATTGAATCCAAAAATTTGAAAAATTATGAAGTGCATCTCTGCGAGGTGAAGGCACATAAAAAATCAAGTAAAATAGCACTGAAACGGTATTCGCATGTAATAATCGAGTAAACCAATCTGAATCTGACTCAAGTGCAACAAACCCAACTCGATTCTTAAATGATACACAGAAAAAGACTGGGTCAAAGATATTCAAAAAAGATTTACCTAACATTTTTCATAACTGAACTATTTTCTCGCATTACCAAGTCAGTTCTGACAGGAATGCCATTTTACTAAATTCTGCAAATGGTTCATTGCAAACCATCTTCGTTCACTTCAACAGCGTACAGGTAGACTTGAACCTTACGGGCTACACCATAAGGCATAATGCCCGAGGGAAAGGTGTAGGGCCTTTTCACCTAGAATCCGTCAGCGTTAAAGATTTCGTTGGCGCTGATTGGTTAAATGGGTCAATGATTGGTATATGACTGGTTAAAAAATTTTATGCTGACGCTGACGGATTGTATGTGAACAGGCCCTTACAAATTCGAAATATCTCTCCCTTTTTCATTGGTGACTGATCAAGGGCAGTCAACCAACCCACTTCGGAAAGAACCATAATCTGTCTGGCTGATTGGAACTTGCCAGTCACCTATCAAGTATTGTCTCTCCCAGTGATTCTCAACCGGTGAGCCGCGATACTTTAGGGTGCCTTGAGATTTATTATTATTTTAAGGATAAACAAAAAAGAATATGATTAGGGGCTACTTAAATATGTATTCGGTTGAATGAATAACTTTCTCGCCCTTCATATTGGGACACAAATCGATGCACTCTTTCCCGAGGACGAATGAAATATCCTCACATCCGCAACTGCTGGATATCTAATTGATATAAGTTGTGTCCTCTGGTGTCATACTATATGGAATCCCATGGGTAATTCTATTAATATACCTTCAATGGTATACCTGGGTCTGTGAGGCAACAGTTTTTGTATTATCTGATGTATAGAAACTAGTTAATCAGTTCACCACTATAGTATCTTCCTAACAAATCCTCTATATAAAATTCCTTGATCTTTCCTTAGTTGAGTTGCAAAATTGCTTTTTTGAGACAAAAGAGTCTCAAAAAGAAGTCTGGGAGTCATAGACCCAACGTTATAATTCGTATTCTTTTTTTTCACCATGGACCCGTCTACTTCGAAAACGGTTTTCAATTTTCAGTGTCAAGATGATGTCCAGCGTGTATCTGCTTAAAACATGCAACAATGATATGTTTTAAGCAGATCTCTTTTGTCTTTTTGAGACAAAAGAGTCTCAAAATGCAGTCTGGGCCTCATAGACCCAACGTTATCACTCGTGTTAGTTTTTTTCACCATGGACCCATCTATCTCGAAAAAGCTTTTCAATGTACAGCGTTAAGATGATATTCAGCGTGTATCTGTTTAAAACATGCACAATGATATGTCAACATTGCAGTTGCAATGTTTAGATTTTTTATATTTTAATCAAAAATTTATTTTGTATCAGTTTTTTTTATAAATTTTATTATGTAATCAGTTTTTATTACGTAAAAAAAATAAAATAAAATTGATTTCTTTAATTTCAGACTTAGTGTGTTTTATTTCATGTCCTAAAACCATTTTCAATGATTAATTAGCATTTATGTATTTTTGAAATATTTTAATTTCCTGGACCTGACAGACTCAGAGATACCACTGGCTTCTAATGATTTTCAGGATACTAATGAATGGTTAAATCCTATTCTAGTGTTTGTTACTTATATAATTAAATAAAGGGGAAAAACGGCAATGATGTCAGTATTTATTTGAACTTAAATCCAATATGTTCCTGAAATATATTCCACTTTAATTTAATACTGAAAATTTTTTTATAAAAAATTGTGCGGTCGGGGGACCCCCGTCAGGAACAAAGTTCCTTACGTTATTTTTTCAACTCTAAACGTGATTCAATATGTAGATTGATTATATTAGTGCAATTTTGTCACGTCAAAAAGTGCAGCCCTCTTTTATTCAACCAACCAAATCACTCTCTCTCTCTATCTCTCTCTCTCTCTCTCTCTCTCTAATTAGTATATTTTATTATTATTTTTTATTATTTTTTCAAATCAAAAATGTAAAGTAAGCATTTAAATCAATAAATTCCATTTAATATTTTAGGAAAAAATAGTCATTTATTAAAACTTAAATATAAAATAGTGAATTATAAATTATATATAAAAAATTCTAAATAAGAACTAGGAGAAAACATTAATTATGTCACAAGGTTCTGCTTATTTAATGGTATGTTATTAAGCAAAATATAAGGTGTAATTATGTATTTATTAATTTAAGAGCTATTTTTCTTGAAAAAAATTTTCAATATTTTTAAAGGAAATCATGTTGTGTATACAAAATTTGGTATGCTTTAGTAAATTTAAGAGGTATTGGTAATCGCCATATCTTAAAATCTTCATATCTTAAAATCTTATTTATTACACACAGGTTACGATTTTCTTTCAAATGCCTTTTCAAACTGAAATGACGAGGGAAAACTTTGCCACAAAGCTAAAGCTTAGAATTAAAATTACAGCTAACTGTATTCATATTATCACCAAATAAAGAAAGATTGAATAAATATTAAGAATTAATAAACTAGGAGAAAACATTAAGTTAAGACTAAGTTGAGATTTTAAATAGCAGAAAAGCCGGAGTTGAACATCCGCGAGTGCAGGAGGTGAAACAACGCACCAGTGAGGATCGAATTCACGATGACAGGGTGAGAGCCAAAAGCGAACGCCACAAGCCAGCAATAGCAAGGTAAGGAAGGTCGCCTGGAAGGGGGATAACGCTTTTTCGTTACGTGACGATCGCGAAAAAAAACTTCATTCAAAAAACTAAAATTCTAACAAGGGTAGCCCAAATTCTTAATCTTATATCCAAGGGTATAAAAACTTTATATAACACGAATATAAAAACTTTTGGAATCCCTGGCCTATCTGGTCGTCCGTGATGCCTTACCGTGAGCCCATAGCAAGGGCGAGACTACCTGTACGCTGGAGGTGTATATTTTTGTTTTAAGCACTGTTCCTTTGCAACGCTTTGTGCATTTTGCCTGTTTCATTCAATCTGTTCTTTCAGTTTAATTGCGCATGGAAATTATCGTCTATTCATTTGCATGTCGTGAGCTAATATACCTAACGGGATAAGATCTGGAGTAATTCATTTTTGGTATCCCGTGTGAATCACACTTGTACAAGAACGAAATAGAAGTACATTCGAAAGAGAAATTTGGGAGTACCAAAGATTTTATTTTTAATACATTAAAGTGGAAATGTATTATTTGATTCCAGAATTTTACTTTTAATTACGTATCAACGCCAAAAATAGTTCACTGTATTTCTTTGGTAATAGATGCCATGTGTGTTGAATCGCAGATTAAAAAATATATGCGATATAAAAGATAATTTAATATGCCTCGCAGTGCGCAAACTCTGGTTAATTTGTAAGTCACAAAAAAAAATACTTGCTGAGAAAAGAGAATAAGATATTAATAAGAAATGCAATTAAATCTTCATTGAGGCTGCAAAAATATCTCTTAAAAGCATGGATATTTTTGAATTTTTAAACAAATGAAAATAAGAACACGTTTATAATTCGAGAGGCGTAAAAAAAGAAGGTGGTGAAAAATCTAGAAGTGGGATATTTCTATACTAGTACATGTTTGTTTACATAAACATAAAGATTCTCCTAAAACAATGGTTCTCAATATGGGGAGGGCAATACCCCTTAGAAGAAATGAATGATATTTGGGGGTAGGGAGAGCTGCAGATGTTTAGCAAAATGTTTATATGCGAGTATATAATACATACATACATAAATACAAACAAACACACACACACACACACACACACACACGCACACACACACACACACATATATATATATATATATATATATATATATATATATATATGTATATATATATATATATATATATATATATATATATATATATATCTTATATATATATTTCTTCTGTCCGTGTGTATGTAACTGAACTCCTCCTAAACGACTGGACTGATTTTTCTGAAATTTTGTGTGTGCGATTAAGTTGATTCGAGAATGGTTTAGATTCACAATTTGATCCGATAGAAAATGTTTTTATATTTTTAATTAATTAATAAAAATCCAACAATTTATAAGGGGGTGCGTCCGGTAAATTGAAACTGTTACAGTTTGTGGAATCACCCCTCTGGATAATGGCGTCCACGTTAGGTTTAGTTAGTAAACAGCGAGCGAAAAGATAAAAATAAAGAAAATCAAAAAGTTTCAAGTCAGATATATTAAACCAGAATAATAAATGAAAATAATAATCTTTGAAGTCAGATTTTATACTCTAAAATAGATGAGATCCAACGGCATATTGATATTCTCGACACGCGATGGAAAATTCGAATCAACCACGCTAAGTCACACGAGGTCTTTTTTAATCGCTACTGCAGTCCCCCTCGCCTATATCTTTGTGCCTATTGAAGAGCTAAAGACCAAGATTCTATCTTGCTAACTTATTTCTGAGTAAAAACTCCTCTGACATTTATAATCACCAGCCCACAACAACTTTCCAATAGCGAATATGTTTCACTTTACTCAGTCGAACGTCGTCTAATCGTGGCGTATTCGGAAGGACGCCCATTAGAAAAGTACCGTGCTTTCGACCCGTGTTCGAATCCAGAGTTGTGTACCTTTTGCTAGACCTGTTATTTGAGCTTTTTTTTTTAAGGATTTTTTATTTCAGCTTTTATTTTATTATTTTTTAATTATTATTTTATTTTATTTTATTATTTTTTTATTTTAATTTATTATTTTTTAATTTTAATTTTAATTTTATTTTATGATTTTTTAAAATTATTATTCTTATTTATTTTTATTTTTTTCAGCTTTTTTTATGATGAAATACCGAATATACCTGAAATCTGAGGAGTTTATTATGCATTTATACATTTTTAATTGGGTTTTCATATTATTAATATGTATAACATTTCGTATGCTTTTTTTTCTATGTTATTTATACTGCGTTTAGTTTTTTAATGGATTTTTATAGGTTTATTATAAGTTTATATATTTTATGTTTTACTTTTCAGAATTTTTTGCTCCAATGATAAAGGGTAAATCTTTTCTATGTTACTTATACTGTGTTTAGTTTTTAAATTGATTTTCGTTAACAAATATTCTTAAAATTCCGGGCATCACCGGGTACTTCAGCTAGAACGTTTGAACAGGACAATATTCCAAATTTATTTACAACGTTTGAACAGGACAACGTCTGTCGGGTCCTCTAGTATATATATATATATGTATATATATATATATATATATGTATATATAAATATATATATATATATATATATATATATATATATATATATATATATATATATATATATATATATATATATATATATATATAGTGGAGTGAATGGCCTCTAGAGCTTTGTCAGAGTGATACTCTTTAACATAATTTCCTAATTCAACTTCTTTCGGCCTTTCTTTTCGTCCGGCGAGACAGGATTTTTTGGAGCCATTTTGTCTCCTACATTTTTAGCATGTGTGACGAGTACCGAACAAACATCGAGTACGGAAGTATTTTTTTTTTCTCCGCGTCGAAATGCGACGATCACCGAAAAAACGACGAGTGCCGCAGCAAATTTTCAGCGGCGAAATGCGATGAGTACCAAATCTACGAATACCGAAGTATGACTGTATATATGCACACACACACAAATATATAGCACGTATTTTACTAGAGTTTCTTACACTTTTAAATCGGGGGGAGGAGGGTCTGGAGGTCATTCGAAGGGGTGACTAGACATTAAATGTTTGAGAATCACTGTTCTAAAATATGATTGGAATAGTTCATGTTAAATTTCGAAGCGATCCCAGTTTTACGAAACTGAATTCCTACATATATGTTTGATGCTAGTTTCTCGTGAAAAATAACAGGTATTTTTATCTAAACATATTTTTCTTTTTTCAACTTCCAGAAGCACGCTAAAAAATCATTAAAATGAGCAAAGTGCATTAAATGGGAAAGACAAAATAGTGTGGACTTACCAAGTCTATGACCTTGAATACCTGAAAGGGAAATGAGAAAAAACAATATATAATATCAAATGCTAAATGTACCGTTTTCGATATAAAATTATGAGACATAGCACTGTTTCTAAATAAAATGTAGCTACTATTAGTATAAAAAAGATCCCAATATATTAGCATTTATTAAGCATTGCGAATTGTTTCGATTATTCTCTGCATTCGGTAGTAAATAAATACCGAAATAAAGACAAGATAGATACAATACAGATACAAATAATGTCATAGCTTAATAAAGACCCAAATTTATTGATCTTATTCAGCAGTTCTTATTATTTTGATTCTCTGTAGTTGGTGGTTGAAATAATAATAGTTGTGATAAATAAAGTTGATCTTTGCTAGCTATTGTCTGAACCGAATTGCATTCAAAAAGACAAATAAAAGGAGATTACACCAGAAATAAAAAACTTTGCCGATATGTGGACCTCTAGCGGCTGTTCCGTTCAACCGATAAATGTAAGATTTCAGATATAGTTATTAAGAGGTATGATCTCGGGATTCTGTGAACGGCTACAAAGTGGCGCTCACGGTTACGGTTATAGGTACAGGAACTCGAAACGCCCACTTTTTACCGTCGAAAAATGCTGAGAGCATGCAAAAACCCTAAAGAGCGCTGGAACGGTACGTGTATCACAAAAACCAGACCCGTTATGCACGCACAAAAAACACCTCTGCGAACGGCCTGGGATGGCACCCATGTGGAAAATGTGTAATCCAAATAAACATTTTCTTTTGTACGATCTGTGTTGTCATCAGTGATTGGTGTCTAGCCTCTGTCATATGCAAATTTCCTCCGTGCGCTCAGATCGTGCTTTTGTTGGCCGTTCACAGAGCTGTTTTTTGCGCGTTCATAACGCATCCATTTTTTGTGATACACGGACCGTTTAAACGCTCTTTAAGGTTTTGGCATGCTCTGCAGCATTTTCTGATGGCAAAAAGTGGGATTGCCATTCGAAAATTTCGAGATTCTGTACCTATAACCGTAACAGTGGGCGCCACTTCGTTGCCGTTCACAGAATTCCGAGCTCATACCTCTGAATAACTATAGCTGAAATCTCTTCTCGATCGGTTGAAAAGAACAGCTGCTGGACGTCCATACATCAGCAAAGTTTTTATATGACCACCCTGTATATATATATATATATATATATATATATATATATATCATCTTACGCACTAGAAATTGCAATTTTTCAGCAGAGCTCTGCTCATTTATTTAAAACTGGAATATATTTCTCCCATGTCCCTTTTAGGGTTAGAGAGGTACATCTCCAGTTTTATCACTTGCTATTGGGCACGAAATGGGGTTGAGTCCCACCTGCCCATTGCTATCCCGATTTAGTCGACCACTGAGCGGTATCCGGGAGGCTTGAACCTATCTTCCACCCCTACAAACATCCTGGCCTTAATATTTTAACGTGCCCATCCCGGCATAGAAAATAAAGCATCCAGTGGTTCTAGTCCTAACTCGAACCGAGCTCCGGCCGTATCGTATTCTGGGGCCCCAGAACTGGAATTTTTATCCATTCGTCCATTCGTAGGTTACATTAATAGGTTATAAGACGCGAGATACACGTCAGTCGAATGAATAATCAACAGTGTTCTGAAAATCCTCATATATTTCACACTTGATTTAGTGAAAAAAATAGATCATATGTAATAAATTTATCATCAAATTTTTGGTCTAAAAAGACAAGCATTATATCTTAATACAAAACCCTCGACTTTCTCATCATTCGACCAAAGCAACGTACAAGGGTGCCATTCGACTCAATAGTTGTCTTTGGATGTTCCTCATCGTTGTTTGGCCGTGCGGGGCACTTGTCAATAAAGACATTGCCACGTAAACTGTGAAGATTTGTTGCCTTCTTTTTAACTGGGATAACCCTTCAGGTGACCCAACATAATATATTTCTTTGTAAAAAATACGATTTTTGATTTAATAATTTTAATGTAAACAATATGATTTGAATATTTAATTTAATTTTTATTTTTAATTTAGGGCCCTGAAATAAAAACAAACGTGCATGATACCATTTAGCCACACATTACATTTAACCTCGTCACCGGAAAGTTATGAGATTGAATACGACATTATCGGAATATACGAGACTGATTACGCGATTGGGACAGAAGCGTAGAACAACGTTCTTACGCATAAGAGTACCGATGGATTAAGTAATTAAACCGAACTGAATGAAAATTTCTCAGTCTATCTTTCCTTCTGCAGCCGATGTCACTATTGCCGGATGGTGCCGCAGTACATTGGAGATCCTTATTTTAAATCGAAGTTCGGAAGATCTTTTATCGGCTGTAGGAGACAAAATGAGCATAAAGGCTATTTTAACAACAGTTGTTTCATTTATGATCCTTTATTAAATCTACCGAGGTGCCAGTTACAGAAGACAGAACTCGAAACTATATTTGTTGACAGAATGTGTGAGATACGGTTTTCTGATGCATATTTTCTGAATGTTGAAATTTGTATTCTATCTTTAAATTAAAACAGTGGTATGCCCGGTGATGCCCTATCGGCTAGGGCGTTGGCATTTGGTCCAGTATTGTGGGTTCGATACCCACTCTTGGCATGGACGTTTGTAGTCGTTCGGAATCGTCTTTAAGCAGTAGGTCCCGATGTAGCAAAAATTGACCTTAATGTTCTAAACCAAACAACCAACATCGCTTTCTCTCTCGATCTATCCCTTGAATTTAGTCCTTACAATACCATTCACAGAATTTAATTTCTAAGGATCCATAGTTACAATATTGAAATTATGAAAGAATCAGATGCAGAATTGTTTTGATAATTATTTTAAATATGAATTCTGAAACTGAATGATTTTGGTTTACCTACTGCGTTAAGTCTCTACAAAATACTCATATTTTTGAATACATTAAAGCGATTAAAATTCATTTTATGACTTACATAATTATGTGGCCGTTACTAAAGAAATATAGTATATCTTCAGTTATGTAACTAGTTACAGAACCTGGTATATAAGGAAATTTAACAGTAAATTTATTAAATTTTGAATTAGTAAATTTTTTTTCTGACCCCTTGACTTATATTTAAAGTTTTACAGTTAAAACTATCCACAACTGGAAAATTGCTAACTCATTCTCAAACTACAGCTCACACAAACAGACGCAGTTTTACAGGAAATTTAAGTTTCGTTTTATAACGCGAAATTAAAAGTTCAAGTTCTCATCCGTGTTGAAAATTTTGGCAATGCATGTTCTTTCATAAAAAAATAAAATTAGATTTTTGGCGGGAAAATATCTTAAAGAAACATTTCTTCTGCCAAGAAAAAATTGATCACAAAGCTAAGTAATAAAAAATGGAAGCGGGAATGCAGGATGCATTAGAAAATCTTTTTTGTGCCATTTGATCTTTTCGGATAGGCTATTAAGTTAGTTTGGCCTCCTCCGAGAAATTTTTACAAGATTATATTTTTAATATAATTGAAGATTAAATTATCTCGCAGTTTGAGTACGTTTCAAGGGACTCAACCATTCTTTGCTGAGTTTTTCTCTGAATAATTTTTCTGAAGATTTTGACAACTTTTTTTTTCTCTTTCAGTGGCTTAGTTTAATTAAATTAGCTCTCGTAAGACGGAAAAATATTCTTCCTCCTTTACTTGAAACTCAAAACATTTTAACACTAGTTTTTTAGCGCAGTAATGAAGTATGAAGATAAAAGGCTCGAGTATTTCTTTGAAGGATAAAGCAGAGCCTTAGAGCAATATTAATAGGTTTCTTCAGCATTTTCATCTCCAACGACCTGAATATATTGTAAGATTTACACTATATTATACGATATATTACATATTAGTATATCTTCCATATGCACCGTAAAATGGAAACCTTCTTTTGGGCATATTACAAGAATGGATGTATTAGTTCTTTTGTTTCTCCTTGGGTAATATTTTATGTTTTACAGTAAAAGATATCCACAATTATATAATTACAAACGCAATCATTATATCAATTTATATATATATATATATATATATATATATATATATATATATATAGCTTTATAACTTTAATACTAATTATAACTTTAAAATTTATGAAAAATTGTGATCATATTTTCAAATTATATAATGCATCCGCTCATGTGCGATATTATTTTTTCCCCTCCAAAAATATTTTTTTTTACTTTTTCTGACTTCAAAATGCAAAGAACCCGAGCCCGATTTTGAATTTATGTTCCCGCAACGTCTTTATCTATACATACACAATGAAAGTACTCCGCGCCGGCAAACCAACGCTATCTCCCGAAAAGATACTAAGGGGAATTAAATGAATACAAAACAAATCTAAATTTCCGGGAAAACAAAATTAGAAAAGTCGAAACGTAAGAACAAAAGCTATAAAAGTAATTCCGTTAAAAAATAAGATTTTTGCAAGATAGACTACTCCTTGAGGAGAATAAGCCAGCTTTGCAACGGAATCTTTGTATCTTCTTAGAAACCAATGACAAAGAATTTAATAAGAATAAATATTTTTGAGTTCATTGTGTTGAAATTTTATGCGAAGGGCTCTGAAAAGGAATTTCTTTTCAGTTTCTGAAAAGAAAATATTACATGAAGTAGCTTTTTAATTTCGACGGTGAAAAGCATCGGGAAACATTTTAAGAATTCACAAAGAACAACATTAAGGAATTTATATTAGAATTATATAAATTCAGAGAGTAATTATTTATTGAAAATAAACAAATAAAAACATCCTGCCGATGCATGTTTGAAAAAACGAATTCGTCATCTATTTTCGTGAAAAATTATTTGATTTTAAAGGAATGTTACGGAAATTTAATATGACAAGTACTTTCTTTTTTTCAAAACTTTTGCTGTTATTCTTGAAATTTAATACAAGAATTTTATTATTTGTTGAAGTAAATATTATAGTCAGCGAATCACATAATCGAATAAGAAGAAATTAATGAATTTTAAAAACTATACAAACATATATATATATACACAATATTGATTCATACCCCAAGCCCCAGAATAATACTTAACAGTTTTTTAGTCGGGAAAATCATTTTGTTGAGACTGCTAATGAATATTATAACAATGATGATTACTTTTAGCGGCTAGTTGTAAAAATTTATTCGGAATGAAACTAAGCTACTTTTTTGGATAATGAAGTGGCTCAGGTTTGAACTAGAAATCACTATTTAGAGGGGAGAGATATTCCTTGGTCTGCTACCGAATTTTAGGGATTTTGGCAGGGGTATGGCATCTCCCGTAGTTGCGTTACTGAACTGGTACCATTATTAAATGCCACGAGGTATTTGCATAGAAAATAAGTAATAGGAAAAACGAGAACCTGCGGCTAATACGACGTCGTGAAATACAGCGGAATATTACTTTTTTCCCTAGGCGTAATTTAAGGTTGCAGATTATGCTCAGCCGCAGACGAACGGCCAGAAATGTTAGTAAATTTATAATATCATCGGCGATTTCATTTTCATACCTGTGAAGTCCCGCCTCCAAAGTAAAACTCAGTTCTCGTGCATAAAATTTTAATAAAAAATTAAAACATTTTATTCAAGTATTTGTAGCATAAATATTATTGTATTAACATTCTCTTTATTTTAACTGTCCAAATGATTCGGTGCATGGGGTTTATAATCTATACCAGCGATTCACGACCGGTGGATCGCGGAAGGGTTACAGGTGGGTCACTCCTCGATCCTAAAACATCAGAAACTATCGAATAAACCATCAGAAAAGATAAGAAAAATCGAAATTTACTTACAAACAGCAATTTTACATATTGATAGATTGTGATAAAACTTTTCTTAACTGTAATTATATCAAAGCTGTGTGATTTTGTTTTTGCGCCTCAAAAATTTAAATGGTCTTTGTGTACTTTCATAATTGTAGTTTTTATCTTCCCCCAGGAACACTTGTTAGTGAGTATGAAACCACTTGTTGCATATATTGCAAACATATATCTATTGTTAAATAAAAAACTGTTTTTCTACAAAGTGTTTATATTTCGTCAACCATTTTCAAATCAGAACACAAATTGTTTATCAATAATCAATCTGTATCTTCAAAAAAGAATATATATATATATATATATATATATATATATATATATATATATATATATATATATATGTGGAGATATATATATATATATATATATATATGGGGATGAAATGTTCCATTAAAAATTACAAGATCAGTTTGCTATAAGTTACATAGACAAAGTGGTATCAAACTATGCGTTCACTTGTCGTGAGTTCTATATCAAAACACTTAAAAGTACTTACAATGACATTAACCAGTATGAATTAATTAATATTCAAAAGGGGTTTTTGAGAAACGTATTAAAGGTATTTATAAGAGATTGGGATATTCTGTTACTAAATTTAAAATTCCTTATTTGATACTTATACCGAAACTACACAAAAATCCTGTTAAATTTAGACCTGTAACAGTGTGATGTGTTTCATACCTGGAATATGCTAACAACAGGTTATTAAATGTAGTAAAACATATATACATAAAAATAAAGAAAGATGGTACTTTCATGATTGAAAATAGCCGTGCATTAGTAAAATATTTTAAAGGAATAGACGATGTGGTGGATATCTGTACATATGATTTTGATGATTTGTTTCATTCCATAGATTTGGCTGATTTAATGCAGGTTATGATGATAGCATATAAGCGTTATGAATTGCAACAATTTATAGGTATAGCTCAATATAGGAATCTAATAAATCTGGTACTGAATGAGACATATGTATATAACGGCAATAATCTTTACAGACAGAGAAAAGGAATTCCAATGGGTGGATCATGCTCTACTATATTATCTAATATATATTTATACCATTATGAAAAAATGTATAATATTCAAAGGAACACGATGTTGTTTAGATACGTGGATGATTTAATTTGGATATCACGGAATAAAATACATAGTATTGACTTCAGTTTTTATCATAGTGGACTATCTTTAATTAAAAATCAGACAATTAAAAAGCATTAATTAAAAGACAATTAAAAAAATTAATTAAAAAGCATTGACTTCCTTGATTTAAATCTTAAGGTAGATAATGGAGGCATTGTACACTATTTACACGACAAACGCGATGATTTTGGTTTCCAAACGCACAAGATGACGAATTGGAACTCATGTATATACGTTTCTATATTTCGAAATATAATAATAAATCAATTTAATCGATTTATATACCTTTGCTCAAGGGAAGTAGATTTAAGGGAACGGTTGTCTAGATTTATAGCACTGGCTAATTCCTACGGATACCCAATGAATTTTATAAAACGGATAACTCGAGGGTACTTCGATATGACATCAATCGAATTTAACAGACTTAAGAGTTACTGCGATTTAACATCTATCGTATATTACTAACATCAGAGAGGATGATGTATCGTTTTTTGGTAATGTGATTGGTGTCTATTGTGGATTGCAAAAGAGGTTTGTAATAGTGTATGTTTTAGTTGTGTTGATTAATATTTTCAAAAACTAGCTGTATTATATTATATTTCCAGTGTTCTTTCTCTATTTTGTTTCATTTGTATTCCAATTGAGTAGTATGTATGGTTGTGCGATGTCCTGGCTACCGGGAGTGTTTGCCTGGCATTTGAAACTAGTTCAACCGGGGTAAGACAGGTCGCAACCCCTGTCTGGCCATTTTTGGACATTGCTCCACATTTTTTCTTTTTTTCTTTATTATATTGTGATCTTTTGTAATATATATATATATATATATATATATATATATATATATATATATATATATATATATATATATATATTTATTTGCAATATTTGATGGTAAATTATATATACCTAAGGAAGGGATACGATACGAATAAGGTTTTTTACTCCACCATGAACCGATGGACCGTGGAGGTATTCCGATAAGGAAAGGTGGGTCGCCAGCTGAAAAAGGTTGGGAATCACTGATCTATACAATATACATTTGGTTTAAAAAGAACGATTATTACGAACTCTCAATCTGTAGTTGGCGGATTCGATTCCCCGTGCAGAATCTTTCTTCATTTTCACCAATTAGCTTCGTTCTCAAAATCTCGGTCTGGCAAGCTGAAGTTCTAGTAGGTGTGTTTTTAAATTTTAACTATAATTTATGTCAAATCTAGAGAAAGCCCAATTAACGTAATTAAAACCATTCGAGAACTTCAAGCAATTTTCTGACATTCGAGGTTTGAAAAAAAGAAGATTCACTAACATGACTATACTGAGCTTCACGTCCGGGAAGTGTAGTTTTTGAAGAGCAGGGGTTCAAAGACAGTCGCATCACGCTGCCAAGATTCATTATTTGTACGAAATTTCAGTTAGTTTGCAGGGGAGATCACATGGTCTGAACTTTTCAACACACGCTCTTGAAGTCATCGATAATTAATTGCCTACTGTCGCAATCGGTTTTTTGCGCGGACTCTCACCTTGTGGGTTTAATAAGAAAATACACGACTTGGATTTCCGAGAGAGATAGGGTGTTTTTTCCCGCTGGAGGAAATCAGTCGAATTGGCGGACCGGACTGGTTAATTAATATTTAAATAAACGCCACAACATCGACATGGAGTTTTGTGATCCTTGATTCTTCAATTGTCTTCAATTTTATACATCTTGTTTGCACAGGGGACCTTTTTTAGGATTATTCTGCAGCTGTCTACGTCCGATTCCTGTCATATATATATATATATATATATATATATATATATATATATATATATATATCAAAAATTAATACGCAGTTTATCTACAGTGAAAAAATAATATAAAAAATTCTATAATCGTGCAAGAAGCAAACTCCAGCAGACACTAAACCTTGTCTTCGAATCTGAACTTCTCGGCACAGCTTCTTAAGAGTTTCCCAGTAGGAAGAGGCATTTATGGTCGTACTTCAGTGGTGGTACTACTGAAAGAAC
The DNA here is from genome assembly GCA_907164885.2 of Dolomedes plantarius. Taxonomy (NCBI): domain Eukaryota; kingdom Metazoa; phylum Arthropoda; class Arachnida; order Araneae; family Dolomedidae; genus Dolomedes; species Dolomedes plantarius. The sequence continues at coordinate 158,726,831 of OU015497.1, read as the reverse complement.
AATTTTTGCGCACAAAAATCTTATCACCGACCGCACTTCACAGCAGATGGGATTTTCAATTATAATGTCCACTTTAAACTAACACAGCAAAGCTATACAACTTTACAGAATAATATAATTTACTCCAAATGAAGCACCAGACGTTCAGGAACAAAACGATGTCGTTGTCGTTATAATGATGTAGCATGCCCATGATCTATGAGCAATCGGTTCTGACTTTGTGGATGAGCCTCTAATAAAGACCGATTCGGGGAGGAATTTTTTTTTAAATGTGAGACAATTTCGTATGCAGGGGCATTTTGTTGTGAGACAATCGTCTTTTTTCATTTGTCATGATTTTCTAGCTACTTCACTATGGAAGCGCCATCTAAGTGAGCCATCATTGCTCCCTAGGAGGGGAACGATATGGGAAAGACCTTATTCGGGATTTGAACCCAAGACTATTGCGTGCCAGCTCAGTACGCTAACTACACCATGTAGGCAGTCAACGCGAGGGAATAAATATAATAATTAAGGCCTTATTCCCATTGCCAGCTCAGCAGATCCATTTGTCAACGTTGAACTTGAGTCAACTTACTCTTAGCGACTGATGACAATATTGCGTTGAATTCCGTAATTGGTTAAAACGTTTAACACTGACGCCCAATTTTTTCCGGAAGCAAATCTAACAAGGCCTAATACACCAAATACCGTCGTTTTCTTCATATTTGGGAGAATTAATATTTTCAAGGGACAAAGTTGTTTTATTGAACCCATTATTTTAAAATATTACTAAATGATAGGATCTCTATAATATAATTTATGAACAAAATCGTTTTCTATAATATAATTTAAGGACAAAAATATTTTTCAGAGAATCTATTGTTTTAGAATATTACTATAGGATAGGATTTCTATAATATTATTTAAGAACGCTTTAATTTCATTGATGAATTGCAATGAGAAATGACTCACTATAATACAGAAAGGAAATTTAGTTTTGAAATGTTGTTCACCCAAGTAATTAACCCCTCAAGTTTAAATACATAAAGTTTCTTCTTATTCATTACTTAAATAAATAATTCTTTTAAGGTAAACCATAAACTAATGATTATTATCCTATGAAATATAACTACGAATTCATATTTAAGCAGGATTATATTATGTTTTGATATTATGGCAATAGGAAAAGAAACATGGGTTTAGAGAGAAAAAAAAATTAACCATCCTCTAAACTATTCCATTACTATCATAATGATTCCACATTTAAAAAAATCCTCATTTGTTAAGCTTTCATTTTAAACAAAGCCAATTGGAGAAGATTTATAACGAGCTCAGTCTTTAGGGGAACTATAATTAATGTTCCCTTAAGTCATAAAAATTAAATAATAGCAAGTCATCCTCTCTAAGTATAAAAAACATATTATTACCAGAATTATTAATTAGCCAGTTTAATTAAAGGAAAACTGGAGTAAAAAGTTTGCTTGCCTTTCCACGTTCGATCTACCTCGCTATACGAGCACTGTCGGAAATTTCATCATTTGCGGGCTAGGCCCGGGCAATGCCGTTTCGCCTCCCATCCCGTATATTTCCTGTGGAAGTTTTCTTGGGTAATCTTGTACGAAAACAATTGTTATTACATCATTCTTAGAAATAATCATAATCATGTGTCAGTCGCTCCACTTTTTTTATCTACTGGACTATGAGTAAAATAGAGCTCGGAACAACCTAAGTGTCAGAGCATTAAACCCTTCCTTCTAACTCCCGTCAAAATCACGGGGTGAGGTTTCGCCTTCTATTTTTCGTTACCGTGATATTTCCACGCTGGACTGTTTAAAAGTAACGCACCCAAAAGATTAAAACAATCCATTTCATTTACCATGAAAACATTTTATTTCTTATTTTACATACCAGATGGCAGCACCAGACTATTTATAATGTAATTGGGGATTTTTTTTTATTTTTAAACTAGATGTGGCAAATCAAGAAATAAATGGAATCCTCCGGAAAAAATAGGCACTTTTATTACTGTTTTCTTGAAAATTACGCGATCGTTAAGGGGTTAAAATTCGGCCCTGAAGATGCTCGGTTCAAATCCCGACAAACGGAACTGGATGTTCTCGTGTCTAAGCCGAATGTGGACAAGTCCAATCTGTAGGCCAGAAAGCCTGTACTTGGGGTTTGTAAGGGCGATAGAAAGTAAGAACCCCACAGATGTAACCCTTGGGGTGGGGTGGGGGGATGCTTGGTCTAAATGTTGGTGGTACCAAGACAGAAGCCACACTCTGAAACCAGTGGAGCCGGTGGGAAAGTGTTAAAACCACTCAGCCGTGTAAGGGGTATACGAGAATGAGCGACTGATTAATAATAATTAGGTAATGAACTGTGATTAGTTTTCAAGAAGTTATATAGACTGCTGGCTACTGTAAATGCAACACCCTGAAGGAAACATGCAAATAACATGAAATTTACAACATGCATTAGCGGAAATGAGATATACAAATGATTAGAATTTCAGCGCAGACGCACATCACAAGCGCCTGTGGCACCACTTCAAAGCGCTATTTAAGGCTTGGAGATTTCGACGATTTCAAGTTCGGCAATTGTGTTTTTCTTGTGGTTTTTTCAAAAAAACGATCAATTATGCCTCGTCGAAAATAGCGATCATCATTTGATCAAGTATCCGAGTTCGACAGAGGAAGGATAGTGGCCTACCGAGATTGTGGATTATCTTTCAGGGAAATCGGTAGTCGTGTCGGACGAAACCGAACAACTGTAATGCGGATATGTAATCGTTGGATGCAGGAGGGTACGACGGACCGGCGTGTTCGATCGCATCCACCTCAGCGCACCACTTCACGTGATGACAGGCAAATTGTGCGCATGGCAATGACGGATCGCTCAGTCACATCACGAACCATAGCTCAGCACATGCAGTCTGTAACGCATCATCCAGTGTCTGCGCGTACCATTCGACGCCGTTTACAGCAGAGTGGTCTGTCCGCAAGACGTCCATTGCTTTGTCTACCCTTGACGCAGAACCACAGACGTCTCCGCCGCCAATGGTGCGATGACAGAAGGATGTGGACGGCAGAATGGAATGAAATTGTCTTTACTGACGAGTCACGCTTCTGTCTGCAACACCACGATGGTCGCATTCGAGTCTGGAGTCACCGTGAAGAGAGGATGCTGAACAGCTGCGTTATGCACCTCCACACTGGTCCTGCACCGGGGATTATGGTATGGGGCGGTATTGGATATCACTCTCGCACACCTTTAGTACGCATTGCCGGTACTTTAAACAGCCAGCGCTACATCTCCGAGGTGTTGGAGCCAGTTGTCCTTCCTTACCTTCAGGGCTTGCCCACAGCAATATTTCAACAGGATAATGCACGACCATACGTGGCACGCATTGTTCAACGGTTCTTCGTCAATCGCCAGATTGAATTGCTTCCCTGGCCGCCTCGCTCTCCGGATCTTTCACCGATAGAAAACACGTGGTCCATGGTTGCTCTACGATTGACCCAGATTCCATCCCCAGCTGCCACAGCAGATCAACTTTGGCAATGTGTGGAAACTGCTTGGTCTGCTGTACCCCAAGAACTCATCCAAAGTCTCTTTGAATCAATGCCGAGGCGTGTGGCAGCGGTGATCTCCAACAATGGCGGCTACTCTGGCTACTGATTTTGTCAGGAACCACACTTCACAGAAGTCTATAAATTTAATAATTTGATACCTTGTCAGCATGTTATCTACAAAATAAATTTTGCTGTGATATCTCTTGTCTTTCTTGGTGTTGCAATTTGGGTGGCCAGCAGAGTATTTGTTTTTTGAACGCGAACATATTTCAGTAATTTAGGAAAAGTAAAGGTTATATAATAGTAACACTGTATAAAATATAGTAATAAAATCTTTAATATTTTAACACTAGAAAGACGGCTGCCGTCATTTTGACGGTTTTTTGGACATACTATTGAGCGCTATCTCTGCATTTATATCCTCAGGCTTCTGAAATTTTATGATTTTTTCTAATATTAAATATGCACACACATTTATAAAATTATATTGATAGTAAAGAGGGGAAGAATATGTGTTGTATACCTACTAAGACCGAATACCGTCGATTTGACGGAAATATAGAGATCAGGCAGAAATCTTCAAAATAATACCGGAAAAATGTTTGTTACTTTCCGTCTCTTCATCCTTTTGCAAATAACAGAAATATTAGCTCTTCGGAAATATTGATGTTGAAAAATAAGAACTGCACAAACTCTGCATATATTTTTATAGATAAACCATACCAGGTTGTCAGCTCGGCATATCTGCTTAATAATATATCTAAATATATACTAATGTATTATATATTAGTATGAAATAGTTCAAAATTTAAAGTATTTAACCTTTTAAAAAAATTAAATATTTTAAATTCTTGTATTTATTTTTAACCGTCAAAATGACGGCGTTCAGTCTTTTTAGTAAGAAAAAAACTCCCGTCTATCTAGTGTTAAGTTTCTTTAAATAGTTAAATCTTTAATATTATCAACTTTCCCTGTAAAAGAAAAAAAATGAATGATATCGGGGAGGAAAAATGTCGGTCTCCGACCCTTGTGGTCTACAATATTCGTGAGCCTCATCTCTTCGGCTTGCGGTTTTCATTGGACTTGGGCAGGATATATCCGGCCAGCAGCAATAATGACATGACCACAAACAGAACAAGAGTAAAATAATTCGTGACAGAATATTAGTTAGATGTGTAATGAGTGTTTCTGAAGTATTCTTTGAATCATGGATTCTAACACTTTTTTGGGTTAACCGATCGGACAAATATCTTTATGTCAGATGTAAACTATCATAAGTGCATTTTCTTCATTTTCGAAATTTTTATTTAAGTTGACTCCTTTTGGATGGAGATCCTTTTGGATCCTTTGAGGAAAACTGTCATATACGCAAAATAAGATAGTGGGTTAAATATGGAATTATAAACTATCGATATGCAAGTCCTGATAAGAGGTAAAGCATCACAAAGCTGTCCTGAAAAGCTCTCCTGAAAAATTGGAATTTTGCACTTATGATATATCTAATAATTTTGTTGATATAATCTGAGGCACAGTTTAACAGTTTACCATTGTTGTATAGGATCAAATTTTTTATGTTTGATTTATTTTAAAAGAAATGAAATAATGAGTATTGAACTTCGGCTGATATAAATTTTTTACTTATTCGCTAAAAACAATATCATTAATATGTTCTTATTCCATGTGTGGATTAATTATAAGAGCAAATTAGGGAACTATTATTATAAACGCATAAACTTGACAAAAATAAAAAGGTATTATAAATAATTTCCTTTATTTATAATACCTCTGACGTACAGATATATTATCAAAATTAATATACAAGACAAGACAAATTAAGGAGTTTTTCAGAGGTTTGAGTAATATAAAGTTTACAAACTAAGCAACTGTTATAAAATAAGCACTATTGGACTGATGTAATTTTCCTTGGCACAGACCAACAATCTCTGTCAACTTTTAGGCTTGCAGGTTTGACACCACAATGTACGCCGAAATTTTTTATTTTTGTCAAGTTTATGCGTTTATAATAATAGTTCCCTAATTTGCTGTTATAATTAAACCATACATGGAATAAGAACATATTAATGATATTGTTTTTCGCGAATAAGTAAAAAATTAATATCAGCCGAAGTTCAATACTCATTATTTCATTTCTTGTAAAATAAATCAAACATAAAAACTTTGATCCTATACAACAATGGTAAACTGTTAAACTGTGCCTCAGATTACACCAACAAAAAACGAATCTTCGATCAACAGAAAAAACAATTAAAATAAACCATCACTTTAAATTATCTCTTAAAACGATAATTATTATACCATTATCGTCACAATCACAATTAAATCTTATCATAATTAAATATTGAATTGAACGAAATGTCAATCTGCGAAGATTTACACGACAGTCATTAAATTTCACTTAGGTCTTAATAATTGAATCATTCTAAATCGTCCTCGAAAAGTATAATAATTAAATATAATCAGAGATATTATTTCGTTGTTTTAATTAAGGATTAGTTTAATGTCATAATTTTCTCGCTTTCTGTATGACTCAAGAAATTTTTATTGCATCACGAATATAAATGTTCATATTAAGATTTTTTTTCACCTCTCTTTTTTTTATCGTCATGGGCTTTGAATGAAACATTTTTAGATTTTGCTGATTAGGAGGAGGTTGATTGTTTTTTAATTTACTGTAAATTAAAAATATTAAGAACACGAGAGAACTTCAAACTCTTTTTTTTTTATTTTCCAATTTTTTTTCCTCAACGTAAAAAGATAATAATTAATATTATTTTTTTACTATATTGAAGACATTTAGAACTCACAAGTAAGTATTTTGGACCAAAATAAGGAATTTTTTTCAAATAGGCCAGCATATTTCAAAACGTTCCTTGCGCATTCATTTTCTTCTGATTGCTTCCAAACTACTCGGAAATATTAATTAAAATGCTTGCTCTAAAAATGTGCATCATTCTTTGAAACCACAATTATTGTCGCAATTTTTACATGAAATGATGTAAAAGGGTGCAAAAGCATTATAAAATAATAGTCAGATTAAAAAAAATTATTTACGGCTTCTCATTTATATGAAAAAAAATCAATCAATTGTTATGTTTATAATAAAAATATTAGGGTATTTGAGTGATATGGAATGCGCATGGAGCATTTTGAAAAATGATAGCATTTAAAAAAATGAAAATTAGGCCTTATTCTGCTATAAAATACAATGGTACCTCGACTTACGAGTTTTTGAGATACGAACAGTCTCTCGGCCCGTTTTTCGCCTTGAGTTACCAGCTAAAATTCGGGTTACGAGCGCGCTTCAGATACCCCACCTCTAGCTTGCGGAGCGAACGCCAAGTAACGTTCTCGTCAAATGAGCACACGAGCAAAATAACGTTAACAACCTTTATGTTCAATTATTATGCATATTATTCTAAGACTACTTTCCACTCTTAAACCGAGAGATTAACTCTCAAGAATTATCACACGGGGCAGCTTTATCTGCCCACACTACAGTCCGGAACCGAACAGTATCCAACGCTTCATTTCAAAATCATTCTAAAAAGGGGGGGGGGGATGAAGCAGACTTCATTGGTCAATTTTTATCGGAAACCCCTACAAATGAAAGGGAGAAAAGTGTTGTGAAAAGGGAAAAAAATCAGATAATAATATTCAATTATTCAGTTCATCCTTTCTCCTCCACCTCCTGTCAGCATCTTCAAATCGTCTAATCTCACAGTCAATGTTTTACTGTATACGTCATAAAACCAGTTAACTGCAGTACTGTCTATTGTATTGTCTTTTTTATCCAATATATGTTACTTATAAATACATTTTTCTTATTTAAAAACATGTAACAAAAAAATATGGTATTTTGGGTGGACCTGGAACGGTTAAATGGTATTTCAATTCTATTCAATGTGGAAAATTGATTTGACATACGAATAATTCGAGTTATGAGCTCCGTCACGGAACGCATTAAACTCGTAAGTCCAGATACCACTGTATTTATTTGTGAATTCTATCTTCAACGTTGTAAAAAATAATACTAATATACATTTATTGTATATATATATATATATATATATATATATATATATATATAATTAAAAACTGAAGAAAAAAAATTGAAGGTTCTTTGTCGCCCTGAGAAACTGGGAGTTCCTGTGTCATGTTAGGAACATTATGTCGATCTATTTCCAGTCCTAGCAAAAGGCGAATGTTTTACGTTCTGTATATAACTAAAGTGATTATATTTTCCCCTGCGCTGCCTTACTATTCCGTTTCAATTTTTTTCATTTTGAAAGTAAAGGAAGGGCTAGATAGTATGCAATTGTTTTTGGGTTATTTCTTAATCTTTTCTATTAAAACTGAATACTTTAATGTGCATAAGCAAAGCACTAATTCCTCGAAACAAGTATTTTCTCACCATTATTTAGATGGGACTATTTCCTTTTTTTCTGGTTATTTTTTAATCTTTTATTACTAACCAAAAAGTTTCAATGGGTTTGGATTGGTTCGGAGCGCTACGGTCAACTTTAGCTACTTGGGGGCTAATGGGACTGGGACCTACTGCTTAACCCCTTCCTTCTCGCTCCCGTCAAAATAACGGGGTGGGGTTTCACCTTCTATTTCTCGTGCCCGTGGTATTTCCGCGATGTAGTCTTTAAAAGTAACGCACCAAAAATGTTAAAACAATCCATTTCATTTACCCTGAAAAAATTTTATTTCTTATTTTACATCCCAGATGGCAGCACCAAACGATTTATAATGCAATTGGGGATTTTTTTTAAAAACTAGATGTGGTAGATCAATAAATAAATTGAATCCTCCGTTAAAAAAAGGAACTTTTATTGCCGTGTTCTTGAAAATTATGCGATCGTTGAGGGGTTAAACCCGATTTCGAACAAACGTCCGTGCCAAGAGGGGGACACGAACACACAGACTCTGATAACATCCGACATAACTTCCGGCTAGTTTTAATGGGAATAGACAAAGCTATAATTCTTTGAAATTTGGTATTTTCTTAGCATTCTATAATTAGCTGGGACAATTTCCTTTTTCTGGTTATTTTTTCATTTTTTGTCATTAGATTTAAAAAAAATTGTGGAATAGACAACGCCCTATTTTTATTAAATTAACCCTTTTTCTCATCATGCACTGCACTGCATGACAACTTCCTTGTCATGCAGAGCTTAAAAAACGAGTTATTCCTCAAACACTGACACGTAAAGGGTACGAGTTTTAATCTTCCAATTTCAACATCATGAAATCGTAGTATCTAAAATGGGAAACACCAAAAGAATACATTTCATGCTAAGGATCCACCCACCAAATAGTTTCAGTGAAAATTAGTTGATCTCATAGAGTAAAATCTCAGAGATTCTATTATAACTCACGAGTACCTTTCAATCTTAAAAGTTAAAAATGAGAAATCGGTGTGAACCTCTGGAAATAAACAAAGAACAACAGTAAAACTCCAACATCGAAGAAAACTTAATTCTAACATCAGTTGCCAGACGCGTCTCAATTTCTTTTTCCACGAATGACTGCTCCATCCGGGGCGCGTTGCCACGCAACAAGGGACAGGCGAAAAAGAAACATCCAGAACACGTGCTGATGCATAACCACTTATTAAGCTTAAAAGGAATTTCGGCCCGTCCTCTCCCTGGGAGTTGTTCCAAATTGGCACTTAACCCAGTGACACGCCGTCTCAGTTTAAAGTGATCTTCAGTTTGGAGGCATAAATTTGGCCCTCGATTATCCTCGAGGATTTTAAACTAGCACGAGAGTTTTCTGTCGCAGTCATTTGAATGCGAACAAAAAAAAAGTTTTAATTGAGAGAGTTAAGAAATGTGTATTTGGAACGTCGTTCTTCGAGAGCTCTGAGGGGAGAACGAAACTTTGTTTAGTTAAGGGGGAAAGAGACCTTTCCGATTTATTTTAAATTTTCAATACATTACTCTATATACGAAATGTGAATCATTAATATACTTTTCTTCTACATTGAAGACACTGTAGAATTCCAAAATAAGTATTTTGTGGAAGAATAAGACCTGTTTTTCAAAATTACTTTCAAAAATGCTGGATTTTTTCAAAAGGCTCTATGCAGTATCATTTGATTTTGATTTCTTCCAAATTCTCAGGATTGTTATTGGAAGTATTTGCCACAAAACTGCGCAACATATTTTGAAAGACCGAATATTTCCAAAATGTATATACCATAAAATAAAGTTAAAAAAAATAACAGGAATACTTAAAAGTAATATTTGTGGCCTTAGATTTTTACAAAAAAATATTTAAAGGACAATTATATATATATATATATATATCCCTACACTGCATAATGTTGCCAATTAGCTACACCAATTGGCCTTGTCACGCCACTGGCCAACAAAATGTAGCCATATGGCAACCCTAAGCAAGAAAAGCAAGTATTTGACATCTTTAATGTAATTTTCCCCATTTATCCTCAACAGATGGCAATAGTGGCCTGTAACATAACAGTAAATCAAACCTTAGGGAGGAACTTTTAAAATCACTTCAATGACCAAATTTCGAAGTTATTATTTATAATTAAATGTTTTTTTACGTTCATTAAAAAATCATATGCATAAAATTAACATTTATCTTTCATGTAACAGACTTTTATGGTAAAGCAAACATTTAAAAAAAAATCTAGGCCATAATATATATCTGTAGCCATTTGGCAACATCATGCAGGAAGGATGCTATGAACGAGTGAACTAACCACGTCAACACTGTAGTTCATAAAGCATGTGCTTCGTTTTTATTTCTTACCCTATATATATATATATATATATATATATATATATATATATATATATATATATATATGTATTTATATATTTGACGGTGCAGATTCATTTTTGAGTCATTGCCATATGATTAGATGGAAGTTACTTCTTTTTAAAAACTCTATAAGCTAGAATAATGGAAGCAGATAGGTCTGTTTACTTCATTGATACAGATGACAAAAATAAATTATTGACAGATGAAATATGGAATGCTCTTTCAAGTGGAAGTGATGAAGATTTGGATAATAGTGATGAAGTTCCTACAGTTAATCCTAATGTTCTCTTCAATAGAAATCAAGACGATAGTTCTGACAGTGAAAATGACTCAGAATCATCTGAGAATGAAGTGAATATTCAATATGAAAGTTCAACTTCAGGTAACAAGACTTTAGAGAAAAAAAGTAACAAAGTTGAAAAGAAAAAAATTAAACTTATATGGAAGAAAAAATCAAATAAATCCTGCGTCCATAACTTTCAGTGGAGATACACATCTACCTCAAAATATTTTGAATTTGGAAACACCTTATTACTTTCTTTCATATTTTTCTCCGCCGGAACCTATAACATTCATTGCCGAACAAACTATTCTATATAGTGTACAACAGACGCCTGATAAACCGCTCAATGTAGCATCATCATATATAAGAAAATATTTAGGAATTTGTATAATGAGTTCAGTATAAAGCGGTAAAGACTTTAGATTGTACAGAAACCTTGTTGTTGGAATATCTCTCACTCAAAATTCTATGCGAGTTAACGAATTTGAAAAAATTAGAAAATATCTTCATTTCAATGTCAATAATGCATTTTCAACTGATTTGCAACGAGGCCAGGATAAATTTTACAAACTGAGACCTTCGATTAAGTTAACATCAAAAATCTTTTGAAGAAAGAAATAAATTTTATCTCTTGGAACTATTAGAAGTAATAGAATTCTAGACTACAAACTTCTAACTGATAAGGAACTGAAACTATATGTTCGTGGATCTATCACTAAATTTGTGGCTAAATATGATGGTTGTGAACTGTCAAATTTGTCATGGAAAGATAACAAAAGCGTCACAATGCTCTCCACATCTGCTGGTACCAATCATGCAAGTGAAGTAGAGCTCTTTGACAGGAAAGAAAAGTGTCATGTGAAAGTAAATTGTACTTACATTGTAACAACTTACAACCAGCACATGGGGTGTGTGGACTTACTTAATAGTTTGATTGAAAGGTATAAAATAATCATGCGAAGCAAACAGTGGTATTTTTGGTTGTTCTACCATCTATTAGACCACACAAATATCAATGCTTGGTTGTTGTATAATAGAGTGCACAAAAAAAATTCAGTACTGAAAAGCCTTTAAAATTTCTCAATTTTAGATTGCAGTTAGAACAAACTTTGTGCTTACGTGGACAAGCAAAATCACTAAACAGATATAAACCATCAGAGACAGAGGAACTAGTTGGGAAAACAAACAAAAAAAAAGCTTGCTCAAGAGAGCCTCCAAAAGATATATTTAACATAATTGATCATTGGTCAGAGCAGTGTACAAATAAACAACAATGTAAAATGTTGAATTGCAAAGGATTTACAAGAGTACAGCACCAAATGCTCAGTTCCTCTTTTTTACAATGATAAAAACTTTTTCAGAGACTATCATTTAAAGTATTTTTTCTTTGTTGAATGCATGGTGTAGCCATTTAGCATAGTTTGATTTTTTACTTTTTTATCTTTAACTGCATGGTGTTTCCATCTGGCAACAAAGATTTAATTAAAAAATAGTGAAAATTTAGAGTTAATTAAAAAATATATTTTTCCATGCTTTCTCATAATATTCAAATGCATATATATTTTTTTCAAGGAAAAATAAAAAATCATGCAGTGTAGGTATATATATATATATATATATATATATATATATATATATATATATATATATATATATATATATATATATATATATATATATATATATATATATATATATATATATATATATATATATATATATACATATATATATATATATATATATATATATATATATATATATATATATATATATATATAAAGGGTAAACTTATATTAAAAATATAAAGGTTTTCAATGGTATGGGATGTGCATGGAGCATATTGAAAAATGCTAGCATTTTGCAAATAAAAATTAAAATAGGCATTATTTTACAAAAAAAATCCATATTTTGAATTTTAAGAATATTCAAAGTAGTGAAAAATAATATTAGTTATTCTCATCTTATATATATAGTTAAAAATTGAATATTAAAAAATTCGAAGTTGATGGTCTCTTCTCTCCCTAGTAATGTGGATGTGAAATAGATTTGGAGATGTTTGAAATATTTTGAGATACATTTTTTCGTCATTTTTGAAATATGGCAAGTGATTTAAATTAGAGGAAAATGAAAACAGAAATCAAGGTATTACAGCAATTTTAATCCCACTAAAAGAAAATTTGAGGAAACGTTAAAATGTATTATAATTAAAATTTCTATTTCCATGCATTTTCTTTTTATGTGAAACGAAAGATCATAATTATAAGCGCAAGGAAACTAGCTTAAAAAGCATAAAAATAAAATATCAGATAAAATGTTCCTTTTTCCAGCACTTTACATTTTATTCATTACTGGATCCCAAGTTTACGCACCGGGAAACTGGCTTTAAAGGATAAAAACGAAGTAATGGTTTACATTTTCCTTTCCTGGGTAGTCTAGTTTTTAAACAAAATTGTACATCAGAATATTAAGTACATCGAAGCTATAGCTTACAAAACTTACAACAAAATAATATTTTTTTCTAAGCATATTTTCATCTAAGAGAGATCAGACTAAAACTTACGAACAAACTAACTTACTAAGTATAAAAATAAAATGTTAAATTAAACGGGTCCTTTTTAAAGCACTTTACAATTGAGCATAAAAGCGTTGAGCAGAGTAGCACGTACCATGATCTTAACATAACATACAAACAATGTATTAAATTAAAATATCCTTTTCTAATCAATTCTAAATTAATTTATACTATAAAATATCTTTTATACATAAAAGAGAAAATGTTATATATGTATACAGTGAAACTGTTCTATGGCGGCCAGTAATGGTTCGGAGAATAAGTCCTGTTTTGAGTGATGGCCGTTGAATAGGGATACCCGGCTAGCGTAGTTTCCCTGTATATATATATATATATATATATATATATATATATATAATATTAAAAACTAGTAATTTCTTAATTCAACAATCTTAACATTTAAAAACTATTAATTCCTCACTTTACTATTCCAAATTACAAACCTTTTTTAATTCCCTGAAACAGGTATTTCCCTTGGGCATTCGTGTTAAAATCCAAGAGATATTCTAAATTTTAGCATTGTCATCCCAGTAAAACTGATATAGAAATCCCATAGTAATAGCCTTTGTAACCCCAGGCAATATTATTAAAGATGGCTGACTTTTTAACGAAATTAAGCTCGACGCGGCGTGGCTACCGAATTAGATCAGATCAGAGCATCAACAAATAACTTTTATCCAATCAAAATGTAAGTCACACCTCTGTGTCACGTGATGGAATGACTTTATAAAACTATCTGGTGTCTAAAATTAGACACTCTGTAAGAATCGGTCTGTCATATAATCCCGGGCGGACGACTTGGAAAACTTAATAAAATGCTTTAGATTCAATTACGTATCTGTGGTTCCTGTGTCTGCGTTGGGAGTCTTTGCGGGAAAATGCTCGGTTTGTCATCATGTGTATCGGCGACGTCATCCACTCTGGCCTGTTATTTGTTCCTCCATGTCGCCGATATTACATATATATATATATATATATATATATATATATATATATATATATATATATATATATATATATATATATTATTAATTTATCTATTTAAATGCCTGTCTATTATGTTCTAATGCATAAACTTTTTCTTTAAAGGACAAATACATACCAGGATAGTAAGCTATCCTTTTCGCTTTGACGTAATTTGTGCCTGGCAGCTCTAACAAACACTCAAACACAGACGCGCCATTTTTGGTGAGTTCGTTAGCACTAAACGTCCTGTGCACATAGGCGTCGTAAGCGCCCGACGGCTTCGCTTTCGAGTGCGACTTGACATTGGCGACGAGCTGGGGCGGACTCCCGTTCGACGATCCCAGGTAGAGCTTGAGGATGGGGTTGGGGAATAATCCTTGCGCTTCGCAGGTCACGTTCACCGACGAGTCGCTCAGCTCCGTGTAGGACAGCTCGAATTCATTGGCTGGCACTATGGGGGAGAAGAAACACACTGTTTAGCGTTTAAACTTAATAAATATACACAAGATTATCGTTGTTAAAACGGATTCAATGGCTTGCACAGCTATGAGAAGAAACACATTTCTTATCGATTAAACCTTAAAAGTATACGCAATATTATCATTGTTAAAATTGATTCATTGTCTAGCACAGTAAGGAGAAAAGACACATTGCTTAGAGATTAAACCTTAAAAGTATAAGCAATATTACCATTGTTAAAATGGATTCATTGGCTGGCACAGTAAAGAGAAGAAACACATTGCTTGTCGATTAAACCTTATAAATATATGCAAGAATATCTGTTAAAATGGACTCAGTAGCTGGAAGAGTGAGGAAAAGAAACACGTTGCTTATCGATTAAACTTTATAAATGCACGAAAGATTATCATACTTAAATTAGATTCATTGGCTCGTGCATTAATGAAGATAAACACATTCCTTATCGAATAAACTTTATAAAGAAACGCAAAATTTTCATTGCTAAAATGGATTCATTGATTGGCACAATCTGAAAAAAGAAAACCATTGTTTAGAGATTAAACTTTATGTATATACGAAAGATTATCATTGTTAAGATGGATTCATTGACTGGCACAGTTAGGAGAAGAAACACATTGCTTAGTGATTAAACTTTATAAATAAACGCAAGATGATCACTATTAAAATGGAAAACATCTAATGGCAAAATAAGTTTTGTTTTCTAAATGTTTTTATAGAGAAGATATCATCAAAGGAAACTGATCTAAAACATGTGTAAAAATTGCACATATTTTAGATCGCTGGGAGCAATAAAAGCATATCATTGATAACAAGAAGGAAAATCTCTGACCAAAATTTAATAACTTTTCCACAGTTTTACCGTTTCTAATCAATTTGTAGAGGTATAAACCACCAGAGAACACACAGATAGTACAAATTACATGAGATGAAGTAATGATAACTTAGAGAACTTTAAAAATAAACGCAAGAAAAGCAAATTGATATTATTATGAAAGAAAAAATTTAATGATTTTTTTTTTTCTTTCTCTATATATTTCTGTTAAAAAAACCCAAACAAAATGCAGATAAAAATGCTGCTTTTGCTGAAAATATTGGGTATTGATATGTATCGAAAATTAACTGAAGTAAATATAATATTCTTAAAACTGAAAAAGTATCTGTTTATATAGCTGAGATGAAATTTTAAGAAACTTAAAATATCCATAGAGTGTTTATTATCAACTGTATTTTTTAACGATCTCCGATAAAAAGGATGATTTTGGCTATTTTTATGGTTTTATATATATATATATATATATAATCGCAAAATAAAAGGTAGAAAAGATAATCGAATTATTTTGAGTTACCATTTCAAGTACTAGCACAATCGAGGAACCCAGTAAACATAGAGAGTGCACAAACATAGTCGAATGAACATTATTCATTTGTATCATTCTGGAACCTGAATTCGAGTGACAGCTCAGTCAATGATAATCACAAGTAGTGGCCACATTGTAGAAATAATAAGATTATTGATCTTAGCTGGAGAGCGTAAAGGAATTGTACAAGATGATATCAAACGAAATTTTAATAGCAGCTGTTAAGTTACAAAATAGAAGAAAAGAGCAGACGGGTCTTCCGTTCAAGCGTATATGAAATGGACTTTTCCATGCCTCACCACCGGGGACAGAATTTTACAATTGGTTAAAATTAATCACGTGGTTAAAATTAATCACGTGGTTAAAATTGATCACGTCACAATAAGCCTTATGTTTTTCATGTGATAGCTATTCATAGTGAAATAGTCCGTTATTAAACCTGAGAGGGTTTCTGCTATCTGTTAGAAAGTATTTGAAATCAGACATTATGTGTTATATATAAACGTATTGACACCTACGGTATCGTACAGTATAGAATAATATTATTGGGATTTATATATTTCGAGTGCCTACATAGTGATCTGCACGTAAATTACGGGCAAATATAATTTATAAATTAAGTTATTATTAGATCGGATTTTGAAAGAGGGGTTGTGCTTTGTCTAAAAACAATATTTGGAATACGCATTGAGTTAAAACTAAGAAGCAGGCAGAATTTCGCTACATATATACAACCTCACACACACACACACACAGACACACACACACACACATATGATATATATAAATATATATATATA